>JARQTH010000297.1:382140-432472 GCA_030142595.1 Trachelus iudaicus | reverse complement strand
AGAGAGAGAGAGAGAGAGAGAGAGAGAGAGAGAGAGAGAGAGAGAGAGATGAAAAAGGTTGAGAGAGAGAGGGGGGGGGGAATTCGAGGGGCGAAAGAGGGAGAGGGCACGCATTACTCATAATCTCATGCGACTGAGATTGCTGAGCCATTAAGCATATATCGTGAGTGTGAGTGAGATTACGATATATTATATATCTTGGACATATTCCAATTCTCTGAATTTTAACAGCTGTAACTCGAGAGAGGGTGCTATCAGGAATCATTTGCAATGTTAATTCGGCGATTGTCCTTCTAGGAAATTTATAGAGGTTCTTTAAAAAGATTTTTTGGATTTCAGCCCCTTTTGATGCACGCGTAGCACGTGGGCGATGGACACGTGGAAAGTGACAGTTTATTGTTGTGGTTAGTGAAGCTATGTTGTTTTATATGGTATACGAAGCACAGGGTTATATGGGACAAAGGTACCAACTGAAGTTGTATCCGAATTAACGATTCCGTTAAGTGAAGCTGTGCGACCTCGTTAAACAAATGAAAAAGCTTATGACGTTAATAACATTATTATATTTTATACGTCACATTACTGTGATTAATGGGAATGACCCATTTGCGACCAACTTCAGGTGATGCGTTCGTCGTGAATAATCCTACATAATACAGCTTGATCGTCTTAAATATTTTGCTCTGTCTGACTGATAATCTTATCGAAAATTACGTTTGTTCAGATCATTATCGTACGTATCGCTTTGATGGTTTAGAGAATTTCGTCGATCAGCGTTATCAGCCAAATAATGGTACAATTTGATTTCGTATCGTGCTCTCGCACACGTTTGCAGATCGAGCAGATAAAGCAAATACGTATACCGTTTGTTGACTCGATTGATATCAATCTATATATTTTTTCTTATCGATCGAAATATCGATAAATTGAAAAAATCGTCATCGAACTTTACTAATAATAAATTCGCGATCTTCCGCGAGGATTACATAATTTTTTATCGATTAATAAAAATCGATCAGATCGATGAGATTACAATAATAAAAACTCTTAATCGCTTGAAATTTTTCTAAAAAATTAATTATAAAGGTGTCTATCTCCTCAAGCCGCCATAGGTATTCGTCCGCATATACAAAAAGTACCTTTAATCGTACTACTAATTAACCAAGCTAATTACCAACGGCACTTATTAGTATTGAGTAGGCTGATACCAAATTAAGATTCCCTATCATTTATTGCCGCCTCTTATCGCACGAGCTTATCAGTCGATCCTATTTGTCATCGGCAAACCCACGTATGACACACTTTACGCAAAACGTCCTCCGATTATTATCGCGTAGACTAAATTGCACAATGTCGAGTTTCCAAGTATCGACCGAAGCAGCAGGAATCAAGTAAAACAATTTTATTAGCCAATAATAAGTCCGCGAGGTATATACTGCCTGAATCTTGCAAAATTACGAATTTTCTTTTTGCAATAAATCGCAACGAGTAAAAATAAATTCTCCGTCCGCAACGAAGAAATATTGAGACATCGATTCCCAAACGATTGGAAATAAAAGATCGATCGGTTCACGACAAACCGGAGAGATCGAAGTATCCAGGATTGCCGCAATGCAATAACAGTCATCCGATCGAACGTTAGATTTCCACCTGTCGATAACTGACAGTTATGCCCACGTGTTATTATTTACACAATTTCCTACGGTCGCGGATCTAAGGCAGCCACGTTTACGCAAGAGCAAGGTACTTTTCAGCGTAGCCTAACGTAATTTACCTCAATCCCACAATTTCAAGCAATAACAGTCCCGTACCTATGCCTTCGAGTGCCGTCGGGCAGCTAATCTAGCGGCCGACTTTGCGCCAATGTAACTCAACTGGAAACACGCTATCGATAATTCCCGTCGCTCGGGACAAGTTTCCGATAAGCTTCCAGCAACAGTGGCAATTATCGTCCTCTTTCGCCATTCATCAATTGCATTAATCCACTTCAACCAGGAATCATTGTGATCGTTGTTAGCTCATCATACAAAAAATAGGCTATCGGAAGTCTAAAAATATAAATCGGAAGTCAAAAAATAGGATACCGGGTGAAAAAGCTAATCAGGCCATTCCAAAATCAAAAACGCCCTATTCGATTAATCCTGGTTGGATTGAAACGAGGGATGAAAAATTTTCTAAAATCCACGTGACTTTAATCTATTTTTCAAATTCCTACATCCACTCGAGCTTATACGATTGTGCATGGAAAACTCGATTTCCTGTTATCAGCCATATGGACCAAGATAGAGATGCAGATGATATCTAGACAATCAGTCCTGCTAAGTCGGATCAATTTTATACGTTAATCATCTAATTTTCGTAATACCCATTAGTTTTCTTGTCATGTCAAATAAATTATAGTTAAATATTATTATTTTTTTTTTATCACGACAATTAAACTCCCGAGCTCCTTCTCACGATCAAAAGTCCCTATTAAAATCGTCCCTCGCGAATAAACGATCCATCCCCGACGCGAGTCTCAACCCCCGCGCGTTTCGTTATTATTTATATGCAAATTGGATGTTAGAGAAAAATAAAAGGACCAAACAGCCCCGTGGGCTGGTAGTTCTAAGAGGAAGCAGATTAACTGATCGTTCAGCATGGGATGCTGAGGAGGAAGGACCAAGTAGGCCAGCCAAATAAAATCCAATTAAAAATCAGGTCCACTAACGCTAAGAATTAATAGACAATCGGCAGTATATATATATATATATATAAATATATATATAAAACGATGAAAAAGGATTAGTTAAAGTTAATTAGTTAAGTCAGAATTCCTAATTAAACATTTAAATTAATATCGACCATAATCAAAGACAGGTATGCCTAAAAATGTGTTACTTCAAAGTACCAACACACGCACATCACTCGCAGTGTCTTATCGTGATATCACCCAGCTCGCAACTCCATTCACGTAATTAAACACGATAACGGCAATTAATCGTATCAGGTTTTACCAATTAATTATAAAATAAACAGAGCAGAAAAAAGGCGTACACAAATTCACATAATAATTTTATAAGCAATAAAAGTCAATCGAGCCACTACGCGTAGATACGATCAATATCGATCGATAACGAAGCGTCACTATCTAACCCGTTTGTTGTCCGCGGCGAGGTAATCGATTATCGTTAAATAAATCACGATACCTCGATCAGGTATTCGCGGAGAGCAATAAAGCAACAGCGCGGTAATATCGCCCAAAGCGAACGACAATGGGAACAATAGATTAGAGCATGGAACAAGGTGGAGCAACGTTCTCCAGCGGAACCAGGTAACGATAAATTACGTTTTCGCTGAGGTTGTTAAAACATTTGCCAAGTGACGGCGATAATGCGACAGTGTCGTAATTTTAGGGTGCACGAGAGAGGGGGGTCCGTGGAAATGCCTTAAATTATTTACGAAAATCGAATTGGGCGGATTCGATCAGAAAAGAAAAACTCACCTCTATACGTCGACAGGATTACACTTGGCCCTCCCAGGCTACGTCGTTAAGGGTTAACTGATTGCTCGATCGGCGTCCAGAGCGTCCAGCTAACGTCGTTAGGGTATTCTCGTGCAAACACAGTTGGTTCAATATTTACCCGCGAGCGGAAATGCCTCCGTAACGACGCGGCATCAGCGATAAACCCGCGTTCACAACCGAGCGACACTTGTCGATGAATTTTCGCGGCGGCGGGGTAAGAGAATGAAGTAAGGATCCGTGAGGGACGAGGGATGCGTGGCAGGTTAGGTTTCGAGTGTTATTGATGCGGAAGAGGGACAGAGGGGAAAGATCAGTGAGAAAAGGGAGAAGGAACGAGGATCGAGGGCAAGGGTTAAAAGGCAAAAGATATGGATGGAACGTGGAAAAAAGAAGTTGGCGAAAGAAGCGATTACGTTAGGTTAACGTATGGGACTGTGAAACTATGGGCTTGTGAACTGTACGTCTGCGCGAGCAAAGTGTTCCTCGCGGCTGCGTGAACCGATGTGTTCGTCCAGTGGATGGTAGTCCGGCTACTCCCCCACTACTTGAGTAACCTCGTGAGCTAGTGGAACTTAGGAACGCCCATTGGCATCTTTAACTCCGCCCATTTGGTACCCGCCGACCAATCGCTTGTGGAGAACGTCGGTTTGGTCGACCAATCAGCGTGGGGACGAAGGAAATATTCTGGTGGCCACGCCCACTAGGTCTCAGTTGGGACTTATCTTTCTCTTTTGGGACTTAAAGGGGGCCTTGTAAACGGAACGTAAAATGTGTCCGTGTTAAAATGGCAACTTATGCGGTAGGATATTTTTTGAAAAATTTTATTTGATTCTTATATGGGGGGTTGGGTAGAGTTTTGATGCCGTGTGAGTATCCCTTGGTTTTATGACTTCTAGGTAATTTTAAGTAATTTATCTTTAACGTGCAATTCTGTTATCTTGATCTTTAAAGAGGACGTTGGCCTTCTCCGCATTGTTTCCTTGATTTTCTTTGGAGTGCCACTCTTTTGAAGGCCGTGGCAGATCATCATCGCGTCCTCTCGTGCGATGGTTCATTAGCAACGCCGTGAAACGTGGCATCACGATGTTAAACTGATTTATATCAGAAAATCCTGTTAAGGGGCCAATCCGTTCCCGGAATTCGTGCCGCGATACTCTTCTTTCTCATCTTGTCCCGCGATGTCGTTCAACTTCTCCATCGTCGTCCACAAGGTCATCTCTTCGCTGATTCGAAACACCTGTTTCTTTTCGACAGTATCAAATTTATTAAATATATACAGTAATACTGACTGTGCACTCGCTCGATACAATGCATCTACTTAAAAGTCAATGATCGATATTAGAAAGTACACAAAACAGATTTGGATGCTGAGTTACAAAAATGGACCAATGACAATAATTTCTACGTCCAATAATACATATAACAGGAACAAGATATAAGAGGAGATAGAGATTAATATTTTCAACCCTTCGTTAACTTTAATCGACTTGCAGTTTTATACGTGTAATACCAATTTGATCTAATGATAACCATATGGCACCAGTGTACAAAATAATATTGCCAATACTTTGCGCAAGACTCGACCCAATCTCTTGATTAATAAATAGCGATTACGTAAAGTACGTATAAAAATAAAAAACCATAATTGATAACCCATAAAGTCATATTGGCCCATTAAGAAGCTTCAGTTAAATCTTTAAAGGGAACCACCCTCTGTATGGATCCATTCTGGTACCTGTTCCACTTCGCACCCCGTTACGCAACTATATACTCCAAGGTTCACTAAGTTTCGGCAGAATCATTTGGCCTCCATTGTGAACTCGTTTTCACGGCGTTGTTCTTGTTCTCGTAAGGAATGGGCCTGAAAGGAAACGATTGCGTCACGATGATGTCATTAGCGTGCGCCACGCCCCCTACGGCGCTACCCCATTACGCCGAATCATCCACCCGATGACTCTTCTACTTGGGATCCCAACAGCATCCTAACAGATCCAACAGATCCTTCCTGCGGATCCATGGATCCATCTCGCGTGACGCAGAAGCAGGTGCTACTACTTATTTCGGAAACAATGTAATTTATACCAGGACCGCACTGACGTCATTATATATATTTTCTAACAGCACTGTATACGTGTAGCTTATACCTTAGTCAATTATCGTGCACCAACTTTGGTCGGTGACTATATTGATTTGCAATCAATTTAAGAAAAAAATTCATTTTCTAAATCATTATCGTGTCCATTGTTCTGTAGCGTAAACGGGATGTCACTTATATTTAGCAATTTTTTATTATGATGTTTACTAACCGGAATGAAAATCGTAAATAGATCCCAAGGAGCCAAGCATTTTACGCTACCGTGAATCGAAAAGAAAATAAACCAAGAGAAATGAGTATCGTCGATCAGATCGGACCATTGATAGGATCTCGGTAACACTCATTAAGGCGGCCATTGTGCGGTGGCAACAGCCGTTTGATTGGTCAATCTACGCCTTAGATATGCCGATGGATGACGAAAAGGAAAGAGAATATTGTGAGCCTAGAAAAAAATGAAAATGAGACGTAATAAAAGAAGGAAAAAAAAAGACAGGATACACACAACATTTCTCTACCGCCCGCATTTTACCTGGTGTATATATGCTGTGTATGTAGGACCTCGAGGAGAGTCGCTGTTAACCTACGTGAATTAGACAAGGTACACTTCCGGTTGGACTAAGTGCATATCCTGGATTTCTTACAGCGAGCACAGCGGAAGTGCTTAGGACTACAACTTCCTACTCGATACGGTTGACGAAAATTAATGCATTTCCTCTATGCTACAATGATATGTACGTTTTGTGCGAATAAACTTTGAGTGGAAGGTAAATAAGGAAAAAAATTATTTCAAATTGCCCGCGCGATATCATTTTCAACTAGCGCGCATGCGCTGAACGAACCATGTAGGTAGATGCGTATCTTACACAGGAAACGCTTTGACCACAACCAACAGATATTATGTAGAACGTTTACCGAATATTACACTCTACGAAACCCACGGCTGCATGTAATATGCATATACGAACTGAGAATTAACAAACGGAGCTCAGAATATCTCATACCTTCAGTGCATTTTGCGCAGATGCAGGCGCGGCCATTCCGTAATCTTGAGCTGCGGTTTCTCAGAGCGATCCTTCCTTTCTTTCCTTCCACCAAGAGACTCCCTCGGACTCCTTTTCTCACTATACATATACCACGCCATTTCGCTCTTGTTGGTTTAGCAAGATTATCGATAATTTGACAATCGACTGTGCGGCTTCACGAACCGTGCGCCATTACCGCCATTAACTACGTCCTCCCTCTGCTGTTCGTACGCGAGCTTGGTTAACTTTTTATCTGCCATCTTCACTCGGCCGTGCGAACTAAATGACGACTAACGTCAAAGCCAAGTTCCTCATACAGAGTCCAAGATATTGTTTGATTCTTTAACTGGCGTTAGGATATTATTTTATTTATTTACTAAGGATATCTATTTTATTTTTATTTTATTATTTTTTTTCCTAAAAGATTGTCATCATGTTTATTACAGTTTTAACTCTTCACTGATTATCGTAGTTAAGCACTCGTCGCCGGCTAAAGCAGTGCCGACGTTCCGCAGTCAGTTTCTTTGAGAAACCGCAATCCATTTCCTTCGATACTTTTTAATAGAAATTCTCATTCTGTTCGTTTGAACGAATTTCTTTTCGTTAATATTTCACCTTGGTTTTCTTTGCACGTTTCATTATGTGTCGCAGGATTATTCTAACCGCGAAATAACAGTGTTGTCATAACGAGCAGTCAACGAGCAGTAAGTGTTGCAGTCAAAACACACGAATTATACAAAACAGTGTTTGCCGAGTTGAATACAGGAAAATAAATGTGCTTATCTCGTTAAAGAACGTTCTATTAGAATATTGTTAACTGTATTCGCGTACGTCCATGGATTCAATATCTAGACATGCATTCCTGTGCACATGCATTTTATCAGGTCCACCAATTTTACTGGACGACGTTTGCTGCTGGTCACTGATTCTTTGCAACTACATTGAAATACATGCTTGGACATATGATATGCGGTGGATACGGACATAGCGAATGTAGTCTAGTGTTTGTGAAAGTTTCAAGATATCAAGTACGTACACTGCCTGAGTATACAGACGCTTTACTTTCTCGCACTGACAAAATACCATCGGCTCTCATCGTAAAAAGTTAAGCTATTTTTTAATGAGAAACATGACAGATAACGTCACGGCATAATTGTCCCATGTCGTTTCATAAAGAGTCAAGGGCCGACAATTTGTAAGGGGAAAGCTATCTACATACATATATACAATATATACGCACACAGATCTCTCACTACGCACTACTTTCCTCCCACAAGTGTACAAGGTGTATCAACCTAACCTATAAACTCCATGATTGATCATACCTGGCCACATCCTACTCTGAAGATGAACGGAGAATCAATTACCTGAGCTAAGAGGCTAAAAGCTAAACAAACCAACCGTGATAACATCTCATCTCATCTCACCACCAGTAAGTCTTCGAAACTCTACGGGTCCAGAATTACCACCCAGAACAGTTCGATTTTACATCATCACCGATCGGTCCGGTTCGATTACCTCGAATGCGTAGAATCATTATTGTTTTTTTTTTTAATATCAATTTCAGGTTAAATAAGTGCACAATGAATTGATGGTATTGAGCAACACGTAGATTCATTTGAATTTCTTTTTTTTATGTTCGCCGTGAAGGTTTTCTTTTTTCTTGTTTAATTTACCCGCGACGCGAATCGGCGTCGCGCGACGGAAGTCAAACTTAACCCAGGGAATTGGAGAGTGATGGAAGGTATGAGAAAACAAATGTCGAAAAGAACTTTTAAGAAAAAACACCATTTGTCGAGTCTCGTTATTCTGCTCGATTGAACAGAACAAGCAATGGGAAATGGTTGCGCGTGATTTGTCCTTCGCGCAACGTAAATTTCACTTATTATGCGCGAATTCGACGCGGCCCAAATTCAACGAGAATTTTCCTTTAATTTTGTGGGGGACCATTCGAGTGTGGAGGAGGATGGAATTGCCACATGCATCTCGTGAATTTTGTTCTGGACAACTAGAATTACAGGTTTGGCGATTTTTTAAAATGATATTAAACATACAAAAATCTTATGTTTCAGGCCACCCAAGAAATTCGGCTAGTCTAACGTTTCTTAATGATACGTGTGAAACAAGGGAATCAAATAGAAAAAAAAAAGTATACTGAGAATCTTTGGATACTTCTTCCAGGAAATTTCAGTCCTGTGGTTTTTAGACGGCAGGAAATGATCCAGAAACAGGTTTTTTTTTATTTTTCTTTTTTTCTTCCTTGCGGTTTCCGCGATCCTTCCAGATCGCAACTCCACTCTAATAGATCTCTAGGTGGTACAATGGTTCATAATCCAAGATTATAAGTGGCGGATGAATTATATTGTCACTGCAGCCGGACAGACATTTTCTCGAGGACTTCTCAACACGCTGGATTTCTTGCTGCAGTTTTTGAGAATGAAAAAAAGAAGAGGATAGAATTATTTCAAGCCTAATTTGGGAGCGGTTTCTATTTACTGGAATGACAGGAGACAGTTTTTCCCACTCGACGCAGGTGGCAACGGCCACCTAAGATATTAGGACCAACTAGAGAGTAAACAGCGACCGTCCTGTAATTTTCCAAATTTCCCGCCAGCCTCCAAGTCGTAAGAGCTCGTACATTCACACGGGACGTCCCCACGTATCCTGCTGAAAGTTCCGGATCACTTTGTGAACTAATGTCTATATAATGAGGTTGCGTGAAGATCCGTGAAAAATTACGTGGCGCCTAGAAAAATTTTTTCTTTACCAAAAAGGAGGCAAAATTATCTGCGGAGGAAAGGTCAATTTGGTAGTCTACCAAAAATCCGCCAACCTCACAGAAGCTTGGATCTTTTGTTTTTTTTTTCCCCTCCAAAAATCTTTAAAGACCCAAACAAGGAACTTTAAAGCACGCAGCATCCCTCAAGAACAGCCTTGGCGCCTATTCACCCCCGCGGTGGCGCTTGCCCATTTAATTTGTGAGTTCAAACAAACCCGATGATAAATTTCGAAAATATTCATTAGCCGATGCATTCATCAGCATTAATGCACAGAGCATGGGATCCCATAGGGGTGCCTGAATTAGTTAGAAATTTCGACGGACAAAAACAATTAGGCGGCAGGTGGCAAAAAAAAACACAAGCCGCCCCGTGACGTTATAGCGCATATCCATAAGTGACTTTAACGAAACGAAAGAACCCTATAGATTCCCCGGAGTGTTTCCCATGGTGTCTGTTTACACGTTTAAAAATATCTTTCCTAGCACCTTCCATGCCCAATCCGCCATAGCTCACACTTTCTCTCTTTCCATATCCCATAATAATTCATCATAGTATATCAAAAACTATTTCCTAGTATCAACTTGACAAAAATATTTTCAATATCCATAAAACACTAGGAATTCACTATTCTTTAGTGAAAAAAAAACTATTTCCTAGTACCAACTTGACAAAAATATTTTCAATATCTATAAAACACTAGGAATTCACACAAAAAATATCACTAAACGGTAACAATGCTCTAAAACAAACATTCACCTTTACCCGTCAACCAGTAATACCCAACCTTGGCTGTGCCCTTCGTTGAAAACGGGGCCTTACAAACAGTATAGGTAATGATGAGGCAGAATCGATGGCGTCAGTCTAACTCCTACCAATTTCACGGCAAGTTACTCGCCAGCGCTGTGAAACAATGAAGGCCCACCCTATATAATACATATTACGCGGCCCAGCTCATTACCTCTCGCCATCCACGCCTATTTGTATTTTAATAAGTTCATTTGGTGAGCCTTATTTTTTTCTTTTTGAAACGATACCACCACAGTCTACCAACCAGCCAGCAAAAAAAAGCAGTCAAATTTTGTAGAATAAAAAAACGAAAAAAAAATCCAATAATGGAAACACGTGGCAAAAGCTCACAGTTTCCAATAATGGTTGCCGACGCGACTGTTTTACCTACCGGCTGCTGTACCGACTATGAAGCGAACCACTATTAAATAGCATCTTGTTTTACAGCCTGTCCATTAGCTCGTTAGCCGAGCTATATTGAACTATCCGTGTAGCCTCCTAACCTACGTTACTGGAAGCTGCTATTTGACATCATATATATATAAGCATAGACGGTACGACTTTGCACCGTGACTGTAATGGTGCAACGTTACGGCTGGTAATTAGAAAGCTTCGAAGCGAACCCTCTAAACTGCTAAGCAGTTGTCTGTCTGTCGGTAGCTATTCTAATAATACTTAGTAGTTTATTGTAATTTTTTTTAATAAGCTCTATTGCCTTTCCTGTCGATTAGTTAACAGTAGTTCTGATTGTCTGGGTTTTAAGGATATTAGATATTTAAAAAAAAATACAAAAAATGGTTTTCAAGAACTACGCTATTTGCAAGGAAAATGTGTGTGTGTATACATATATATATATATATGTATATAGTATATACAGTCGCATTCGCTTATTCATTTCCTTTTTATTTTTACAGAAACGTCAAGCTAATTGGGATACGGGTTGAGAGATAGTATATAGCCTTATCATGCAAAGTAGGTACGCGACATTAAGTATATCCGAATTGATAACGCTAATTATATTTCTTGAGGCGATAAGAGGACGTTCGTCTTGTCCTGGCTGTACAGTGCGAAATACGTCGTTTCCAGGGACATTGCGCAAAAGTATACATAAAGTAAAGTAGTACGGCAATAAATTATGGGAAATAAAAAGAAAATAGGTATTTTAACAATTGCGATAATACAGAAATGTATTCGAGTAGGATACGATACGAATTCGAGTATACGATGCAGGCAGTGTAAGGTATCTGATTTGGGCCGACAAATTTCGATATCTAATTCTGAAAGTGGTTTGGGTCCGTATTGTATTGTATACGTATATAATTATGTGGATTTATATATATATATATATATATATATATATCGAGTAGGCACGTGTGCGAATCTCCGGCACTCGAGCCTCGCGTGGTAATCACATAAATGGGCCTTAGGTCCCATTTAGGTTCCGTCCGCGAGAGATCCACCCTGAGCCAGTTACGTCGATCCCCATACCGGGACTCAGAGTTTTTCGAACTGATGATTTCGCAAGGCCCATATTCATCGGGCCCCAGCCACATGTATAACTCTGTAGACAAAAATAATCAAGTGTGATTGCTCGTAATGACTGGGCTAAGTTGTTCAGCTTAACAAATAATAGTCCACGGTCCATAAGGCCCAATGCATAGCCAGCACGATGATGCACGCTCGGGATGGGTAATCGATCCGATCTGTTGGAAAACGCCGATACTATACGCGGAGCTTTCTTATTAATAGTCAGCCGCCATTTATTTGGGTCCTAAATACATATACGTATCACAATGGAATTGGATAGACCCGTGCAGATTATCAAAAGTGTAAATTTGAATAATCAGTTCAATAATTTAAATGAACTTCGCCAATGGATAATCGTCGGTCCCACTGATTATTTTTATAAATCGTATACATTTGTTTTTCTCTTGCTTCCAGGAAAACCTAAAGGCCAGAACGCATCTTCGAAGACGCGGGAGATAAGAAAATAGAAGTAAGTCAAAGTACCTCGAGGTAACAGGCGGCTACCGTCTACGTGGGCCTTAATGAAGGAGAACAGAGGGCGTGCTCGGGTGCACCGGCCACCGAGCAATGTATCGAAACCCGTAATTATGAGGCCGACTACAGATCCCATCCATAATGGCTATTAACAGGTACGTGACGTCACTGGCAGCGTTGTGGTACCGCCATAAGGAACGTATGGTTACAATCGCACGAGTTCTCTCAGGTACGATTGCGAAGCTAAACAATTTTTATGATCAGTCATTTCGTACCTTTTGGTACCTTTTGGCGACAGCGTCCGAATGCAGTAAAAACACCTGGGTCCTACACTTGGGCCCTATGCCTTGCAAGACGACATCTGGCCCACGCATCTGTATCAGGTATGTATATGTACGTCGCTCAGGACTAATTGACGCACCTTAGTTATAGGCGCACGTGCGTCATATAGGTCCCAGCAATACAGTTTCAGTCTGACTTCCTTATTTTCTAACCGGAAGTACTCCTTTTTTTTTCAGTAAGTGCATATGGATATAGACACCCGGTACACGAGGTATTAAGTATTACTTCACTGATGGGGACACGTGAGACCCATTGGGACTATTGAAAGGCGGTAACGAGCTGCTAGCATAAGTTTTTCCCATTTAAATTGAACGTATACCTAATGGCGGTTATATAATCGACGACCGTTTGCCTTATGGGATGATATCCTGGCGTCAAGTATCGCACACGTGAATAATTGTCGTTTATGTCCAATCAAATGGTGCTTTATAGTAGTTTCAATGTGGCGACTATGTGAGGTATTTCAGGAAAATAAAAGAGAGTGAGAGACTAAGAAATGAATACAAAAGATCTTCTGGGTGTCGCGGCGTTTTACACCGTAAAACATGTCGTTACGAACAGCCGTAATATGCGTTCGGGCGCAATTAGCTGTGGTTACTTGCAAATGCAATTTCTTTTGTAAATTTCACGGATCTCGGCGCCATTACGTTGACAAGGCGAATGAGGCGGCCGTCAGTTTTCATCGCAGACTGTTTATCACTCCTGTGGCTACTTTGTAATTAACGTCTTTGGGCCTCTCCTCTTTCCTCGTTAGTTTCCTATTGTTATCGGATAGCCAACGGGTATGTAAATGGGCGAGGCGACAGCTCATTGAAAACTATATTATATTTCCATATGCATTATGCGTTACTTAGATTTCTTGGGACGACTATTGCTCGAGTTAGCAATTCAATGAATGTACCTGAAGGAATACGTGCACTTTATGGATGGCTTTTGAAAAAAATACACGTTACGGATACGCGTATCAGGACGCAACAGAAGCGTACGATTAGCAATAAGAAGAATCAAGGAAGAGAAAAAAGAAAGTACAATTTCCTTGGCACGTTCGGCTCCGGAAAAGAAGGTTAAGGTAGCTTGATAATATTTAATGTATGCTTAGGTCGCTGTCGTGACTTCTTGGAGCATAGATACAGTATATTGTACTTATAAGGTAAGCATGGCAAGTGTTTGTATTTTAATTAATTTCTTTTATTTATTCTCTATCGCACCTCATCCTTGTAATTTAGAGTTTTCTCTGTGGCTCCACTGAAACCCGACTTGCCTTGGAAATTGAGGATCGTACGATCATCTTGTCTTCGGGGAGGTTAATGACGGCAGTGGACGCAGGACGCAGGACGCAAGAACCGGGACCGGAAACCGTGGCAACTAATTTCACGATATAAAAAAGAGGGCCGGCTCTTGGAGCACCTAAGAAGACAAAGGACAGCCGGTTTTATATTCCTGGACTAATCTACTTGTGTATTACATACAGGCGAGAAGGAAACGATGGTTTATTTAATTCTCTTAAAGAAAATTGTTTCTTTTTTTTTGTCCTTCATACTCTCTTGGTGATTATACTTTTGTTTGCAGTAACGCGTGTAGCCTTTTTCTTCAATTAATTTTCTTTATTACAGAAACATGGGGTTTTCAGAGGATGAAAAAATGAAATAAATTTTCTTGAGACTGTTGAAGGTTTCATTACGCAAGAAAATCATGTGTGTACTCAAGCTGACGGATGGCACTAAGTGCTGCGTAAGACTTGACTAATTGCTCCCGTGACTAATTAAACGTCCCTCACGAATCCCACGTAGTTAACCTAGGAAACCTTCGGTTCAGGATAATTTAACGGCGGTTGAGTACGCCTTGGATCAATAGAAACGATTCGATCGAGTGACTGCACGGCCTTTCGTTCCCTCTCCGTGTATAAAAGTCTCGAGTGAAAGGAAGACAGACGGAGAAAAAGAGGGTGAGAGAGAGAGAGAAAGAGAGACAAAGATAAAGACAGACCAAACGGGAAGTAACAGAGAACGAAAAGAAATGTGTACAAGGGATGGGAATCTGGCGTGTAAACGCGTCCAGTTTCGATGCGTTCCCAATGGCGTTAAAGGAGTCGAGTCATCGGGTGATTTTCTACGTTTCCAAGTAATCGAACGCCAGTGTCGATTGAGTCTCGAAGTCAGGATCGAATTCCGTCTCGTATGAACCTAAGACAGGAAATAGAGAATGAAGGGCAGTAAAAGATAGAATTTCCGTAAGGTACTCTTGGACCATTATACTAAGAGATCTTTGTAATTTCAGGTTATCTTATGTTCTACTCTCAATCTGGTAATTAAGGACAGAGTTGCCCGGGATCTTTCAATTGTATATCCAGAACCGATCTTGTCTGCCTACTACACCTCCAGCTTCTTTCTGGTCCAGGAGGACGCGGTGTCTCATTATAGCAGCAAACCCGAAGCCGCCCTGACTCGGTGGGGCAGGTTTTACTCTGGCTCGTAGTCACCGCTCTGCAAAAAACAGGCAGTTACCTAATGAGCGGCAATTGAGTGCCGACCAATTACAGAAGGGGCTGGCCGATCCGCGACCAACCTAGCCAATCAGAATGTGATTCTGCTGATCTTGCTCTCCTGGCTCTTATCTTGGCAGAAGCCCCACGTCACTTTAACGTATACCAATTCCTTTGTCATTTTTACACATGGCATATTATTTGTTCTTTGATAACTGCGCGAGATCACGAGATCTTCCGGGACTCGCGATCTTCCTTGCCATAGAAAATTGTTTTACGATCGCCTCTCCATTCACTCTTTCCTGGAAGATCTTCTGGGTTATCGTCAGCTTCGCCAGATTGGCGTTATTTCTATAATGCACTGCCATATACTTAATGTATACGTGTGCACGTAATATAGATACCTATTATCCTGAGGGTGATGTAAAAAAATTCGGTTTCCATCTCCCTCCTGGTGTATCTATACCTGAGCATGATCACTGTCCGCTGTACCTAGTCGCAAGGAATTTTGTTGAACGGCATAAAAAAAGATTTGTTGTCCAATCTGTGAATTAGTGACGGTAAACGTCCCAAATAAAAAGGATCCAAAGTTTGAATGCACGAGCTCCCTGGGTCCTCAGCTAATGGCGTTAATTCCTGAACGAGTTACACGTTAACAGGCGTCTCTATACCACGTCCCGAGCAGCCAGCCAGAGAGACTCCTTGCTGAGCATTGTCCAGGATGGCACTGTGTACGTCTATATAGACCCGACCAGGAACATCATCACAGAAGTAAAGACGTTACCGTAGCGGTGACGCCTATTCGTCACGCTGCCGTTCATCGGTGATTCCATTGTGCCGCTAACCCAGAGCTCCAGAGCCATAAGGCTCGATTCAACGTGACACCGTGTAGGCCCATAATAAAATACAAACTTGGCTTAAACCTTCGAATTCTATGGTACTAATAGAAGGTCACAGTCCAGTACCATTTCATAGTAGAATTCTGTACGGTGTATATAACGCTAGAAGATACTTCCTAGGATCTATATAGATATACGCGCACCCAGAGAGGATTTCCCCAGATTGTTATTCCAGAAATTTAAGTCAAGTTTCCAAGACGCTGCGTCCCTGATAATTAGTCGCGCAGCCAGGCAATCGCAACGACAATGGCTCGCACTCCACGCTTGCCTGGTATCATCATCGCCCACACCTTCGGTACTAAGGTCTACGTATTTCTTACACCTGGACCATGGTCTAAGGGGAGTGATCGCGATCAGGTTCTTACTTGAGTTAGGTTAGGTTTACTCTCCGTGAATTCACAAAGGACGTGATTGCTTATCCAGGCAAGTAGAACAGGTTGGATTAGAAAGTAAATAAAAAAAAAAAAAGTGAAGATTGTCAGAATCGTGTCTTAATCAGTGCGACATTCAAACGGCGTTATCAGCGAGATAGTGGTACGATTAAAATTATCCATACCAATTGGAATCTATATTAGAGCCACGGTACATCGATAAGTTATGGAGTGGAGTACTGAAGTCGAATAGAAATGGCTGGCAGCAATGGCTGCGCTGACCATAACAGGGAAGGGTAATAATATTTAATTGCGCTTTACGACCTCACTATTTTACAAGTAATTATAATTGCCGTCAACATGGCCGACTTCACTGTACACACTGTTGCATCGATAAACAGGATTCGTTTCCATTCTTGCGATCAATTGAGTCTCCTACGGCCACGACAAATATGACGTTTAATTACACGAATAAGATTAAATTTGATTGTTCGTAAATTATACCGAGGCCTTTGTAAATTTTGTAAATTTTTTTGTTTCTCTTAAACACGTAATACGGTTAGTTAAATTGTAAGACGTTCTCTGCGTGCTCCGTTCGATATCACGGGTAATGGCTTCCATCAGACGATTTTAAACCTCCGACCGTACGGCGTCCTAAGGGTGCCCTCACACCGGCACGACCATTCATTCCTCCGTTACGAGCCGAATGCACGAGAGCGTGACGAGGAACGGTCGAGTGACTCGTGGCTGGACTAGGAATGGAATTCCGTGAATTTATTATTTTAACATCAACGCATTTACGACGTGGTTTAACGATAATTCATTAATTATGCGCCGGATACCTAAGTACATTTGTTCTCCACGCAATGGCGTCGAAGCGTGATGCTCCCGTGCGTCTATTATCCCCCGTGCCTGTGAACCGATAATAATCTTGTGCGAGAAATTTACGATTTTAACTGAGATATCGGCTATCTTCGAGCGATCGCGGCTTTACGTTAAACTATATATTGTTACGTATCGCCAATGTGTAACGTGTGTACGCGACTTAGGTAAACGGCCGCGTTTATCAACCAGAGATTTAACGTCGTGCATTACCGTGTGTAGGTACAGTCGCTTACCGATAGTTTTACACGTATTCTAATGCAAGTGCTCGGTAGCACGGCTTGTCTAAAAGCATTCGAAGTCGGCGCCAATGGCATCGCGTGTCCTAGTGCTCACAACATTCCTACGCCAATGTGATATATGCTAATTGCAATTACACCGCATGTACGCTATCGCTGGGCCTGACCTGACTGAAACGGCCCAGGGTGCCCCGCGCTGACTCTACGCCAACTTACTGAACTCAAACTTCAAGCCTATCTCTATTGCTTGTAACCTGTACTTGTCGCTCCGGTCCAGCTTTCATTCTAGTTCACATGTGGACAGTGACTTTATGGGTTCCGTGCCAATCGGGTATGGATAACGTGAAGTTGAAAACGGCATGTTCACCGTAAATGGGTAAAGCTGCCTTCGGGTAGAATAAATTGTTGTCTAGTGTGGGACTGGCTTTTTACTTGTTATATACATGTCTTTCTTATTGGTGCTAAGGTCCGTCTTGATTTACAGTCGGTTTATGATGTATTTACCAGTGAATCTGGAATTGCTAATGAGACCACAGGTCACAGTCGTTCCTGGTGTTCCGCCATGTGTAATTACGTCTTTTTAAAAGTCTTTACTCGCGTGGTCATTCGCGGTTTTAACGATTTACGATGTTTTAGAGGACGCGTGGGCAGCTGGCACCCACGTTGATACTCGGATCGCACTTTTACGTGGGAGGAGCACACGGAAAATTGAATGATTTTACATGTAATTCTTTTTAGGGATTAATGAGAACGTATGATTATTCAGACGTTTTAGCGTTGAAAAGTTAGAAAGGATTTTTTAAATGTATTTTGGAATATGTATGATTCGATCCATCGAGCGGGAAAGGGCTGAGATTTTTTATTTTTTCATTTTCCTATACTTCCTACGAGTGCGAGAGTGACGGGCTTATGACCGTTCACGCACGTAAGAGAGAGAAGGACGTACTTGATCACTTGAATTTTTCAGTCATCACTGGAAAACGTTATATTTGCCAACTGGTGTTTAATCAAAGCAATCCCAGGACAGCTGTCAAATCTAGCTGGTAGGTTTAAACTGAATAGACCTGTATAATATTCCAAGACACGCAACCATAATAGATTTACCACAGTTTACCTAGGTTTACCAACCCCCTGAGCAGCAGGACCATTAATGAAACGTAATCGCTACATTTCACTCGATGTTTCCGTTTGTCTGACACTCAAAATAGAATTTAAACGCGATCGTGACCGCTTGCAAATTTCATTTGACCGTGTCAATTCAGGATGTGATCGAATTCGTATTATTGGAATGACCAATTGGGAGTCAATTAGAAGAAAAAAAAGTAAACAAAATTTCATGTTCCTAGACGACAGATTCGGAATGCCGAGAGTCCGATGATTTTTTAACTCCATTTGGGACCCACAGGGGGTCCAACGGGGGGCTATCAGACGCAGACCAGTCATTTGTTTCGAACGATAAGAACGTGCCCGAGTATGAGGTCAGATCCAGTTGGGGCCCCCTCGTAGCACGAACAACATGGCGGCCACTTAGACTCCTAAATGGACTGGACTTTATGCACGGAGATAATTTCGTAATGATTTACAGCTTGTTTTCAAGAGTCTCTGACACTCGCGAGTCGCGCCGCCATATTGACACTTTTCAGTTTACTTACCATACCGGCCAACAGATGTCGACACCGTCGCGCAACAATAGTATCACTTCGACCTTTCATTCACTTGGTACAAGACCAAATCGCATATTTATCACCGATTTCCGCGATCCTTACAATCGTACCAACTGAACGTAACTAGAAACGTGAAAGAAAAAAATTCCCTAGAATTATCGAACTCTATATTACAGATCCAAAAAAAAAATTGTTCCCGCGCAACGGAGTCGTAGTATCCCGTGGTGAACCGGTACCAAAAGGGCTGTACAAAAGGAGAGGATGCCGATCGGTATCGGCGAGCGCTCCCGAACAATATAATACCGCAGCGGCGCAAACAAAGGACAATCTAGATTGGCTTTTAATTGGTTTGCCTAAATCGCGGTGGTAATTACCTGCGTCCAATCGTGTTCGGCCGCTCTCTTGTTTCGTTATTTTTCAGTAGTACGAGGCCGCGCTTCACTCTAGGCGAATAAATACATGTTTTATCTCTCTCGCTCTCTCTTACTCATCTCATCTACTTTTATCTTTTCTCTCAACAGCGCCACGGTGATCGAAGTACCCTTTTATTTTTACACTGTCTCTCTCTCTCTCTCTCTCTTTCCAGTATCTCACGTACTACCTCACACCGTATGTACCAGGCAATGCTATATACATATAACAAAGTACTTTACAGCTGTCCAATCAGCTCGTACGTGAAGCCACGCATACGCAAAGCCAACGGCACGAGATACCTGAGAGTCATAGTCAGGTAATTAAGGAGGAGCCGGATCGCTGATTGGCTTCTATTAAATAAAGCCGTACACGAAATATATGTCGTTTACTATTTTACCACTGAATATACATATACATATATATCCGTATTAATCTTATTGTTAATAATTCAAACATCCATCACTATCCCATTGACGTATACCCGTGTTTCACATGAAATACTCCAACATCCATTCGATAATGAAGTTCGTTGCCGGTAAAATCCGCTAGGTGCGCTGCGTGCAATGTAACGTTGCAAATAGACTCGTAAGCTAAAACTGCATATCGCCGGTTGCATCTCGAAATGGTCGGCCTCTTTGAGCGTGCTGTCTACGTAATTCAGCGCGGTTCGCGTTCCCGTTGTTTAACGCTTCAGACCGAGGACCTTGATAACGATAATTAATGTTACCCGCGTTGATTATCCTGCACGCGATACCCCGGTCGTACGTAATGCTTATCTCGAGGGTGAGACGGGAGAGGAGGAGGAGGATTCGTCTCGGTGTCGATTTCGAATTTTTACTTCATCCTTCACCATCTTCTTTCTTTTTTCGTTTCCTTTTTTTTCCCCCTTTTTTTATTCAATACCGACATTACTCGACTTCTTATACACAAGGTTAACGTCGACATTATTAATGGCGACGTTCTCTGAGACCTCTATATCTATAACGGAACACGTATATTGGTAACTACGTAATATCGTGTTGATAGCTACCGAATAAAAAAAAAGGAAAAAAAAAAGGCTATCGAAAATATTAATAAGCTGTCCAGGAATAATGGCGGGAGATTTGAAAATGGAAGAAAAACAATTTTTCAAAGAGACTGCCTTGCCAATGACGGGTTGGAAGATGTATTAAATAATGGACTGTAGGGTAAGAGGGGGAGGGTGTGGAGGGGAGGGACTGGTGAAGAAATGACAACGGTCCCAATTCGATAGCGTTCATGAGAAACGCAACGTGTTTCTCCGTTTCTTCGAGACTCCGATGTGAAATTAATCATGCGAAATAACTTCGCGGAATCCATTAGCTAAAAGTGCGTCTTGGGTATTAATCGAGGGGGGAGGACGATAAAGCCTTCACCGAATTTCAATACGGAAGGAACGTCTTAGGATATATGGGACTTGGGTATATATACATATTCATCTGTAACCTGTGTATTATCCAGAGCAATTTCTTTTTGACCTTTAACATTGACGATCCCAACATTTCGGTCTGGCTACCATCTCAAGGTATATCAGACTGTCTTACTCCCTAATGGGTTACCGAGAAGACATACCGACTAATGTGGGCATCGGAAGAAAAGTCTATCGGTTAACCGGCATAGTCAGAGGAGTCGAACTATCGTGGGGTTTTATCGAGTGGCAGGTAGGGAACGTAGAAGTTAGTAACTCCAGGGTGGGCCAGTGGGATTATCTTAACTGAATTTAGGAAAACACTTGGAAGGGCCACCGGTACCAGGAATGCGTGTCCTTGCCACTAGGTGGTGATCGGTATTCGAAAAATCTTTTTCAACTTTCAAACCAACTATATATATATATACGTATAGCGTACGAAGAAATAACACGACAATAAAAGTGACGTAATCGGCCGAAAAAAGTATCGACTAATTGACAGTGCAAAAAAAAGTGACGTATAAAAATTCCAATCTTCATATTTTAATTCGAATACAGAAAATCGTTCGACTACGTTTTATCCAATCCGAAGGATAACAAATTCCCACCTTTTTTTTTTCTTGCGCTATTCTCACGTCATATTGTTGCTCGCTTGTTTGACGTTCGATAGGCATTTTAATCGAAATCGAATTACACCACGGACGGCATACAGTAAGCGTTGCCGATTGGCTAGCATCTAAATCAACAGTTCGTCCAGACTTCGTTCCATCCCGGACGAATATACTGTTACGTTTCGTTTATTAAAATTCACCGTGAAGCCGTGACATTTTTTTGTCTCACGACGCCATTAACCGTACCGACAGAGATATCGGTCCGATCGCCTTTACGGAAATAAGAAACGGTGAATTAATGCAACGCCGCAATGTAATAACGCTTGCACAGCTATCGCGCAGTTCAGTTGATCCTTTTGGTATCTCGGTCGTATTGAAATTTCTCGGTGATTTCAACTGGTTACCGAGAAAATCATGAAAATAATCAGAATTCAAAAATACGGAATTTCCGTATCGAGTGGATGAAGAAATTTTGTTTAAGGTATGTAAAAAAAGAAATTTTATCAATTTTATGGCTGATAACAAATTATTGTTGAATTTGTATTTATTTATTTAGTTCAATTTTTATGGCCAATAAATTGCATACGGATTGTCCTTGGGAATCGATGGAAATTTCACTGCACCGTTTCTACAGCCAAGAGAAACAATGGGAGGGACTACGGGTCCAGTTTATATATCGCGCTCTGTCCACTCATTGGAAAATGTCATTACACGGCACCTGATGGCCCGCGTAATTTCATTCTCGAACGGATCCGGCTCGCTCGACCTCTCCTGCTCCTCACGAACAAGCAACGGTTACTGTCCTCCTCTTCGTCCACGTGGAACTAATGACAAATGCAGAGGCAGCGAGAGAGAGAGAAAGAGCGAATAGAGCAAGAGCAAAGAGGGACAAAGAGAGCAAGCAGTGGCTGCCGTCAGCATCTTCGGAGCAAGAAACAACCCCTTGATGTAATTGAGATGAAAACTCGATAAAACGGAACTGCGTCCGGCAAATGGCCTTAGCTGACCTCACGGCTACACCTGTTTTACTTTAGATTCTGATAAAAAGTTATTGCGGAATATCACTATATATTTTAATATATTAACAGCCCGTTTACCGCATCCGGGTATTATGGTGTATATAATATATTAACTGATATTATATAATAATAACAATATAACGACGGAAGTACCTTTTGATTGTCATGTACAAATTTTTTAATTCAATTATTCGTTACGGTTGATCAATTCGTATTTTTTGAACGCTGTTAGAGCTTTGGGATATATATATAGCTGATGGATATTTATATTATATACATGAGTTTGTATATAAATTATTATATTTGCGGTTCGATGATTTCGTCACTCAGTCGGTGGCATCCAGGTCGTACCAAGGTAGCGCGGGTCCTGGCTGCTTTTTACGTAAAAGAAAAATGTTCTGGTTGTCACGCGGCGAAAACAAACACCGTTGCTCCGTCCGATCGCGGCGACGAGTACGACCGCCGTCGAAATTAGTTTGAGGAGGGGGTTAGAAAAAGCAAAGTGTAATCGGAGAGACGGGAGACGCTTTGGGGGGATGGGAAGGGGCACGAACGGGAAGAAGTGGATGAAAATCATGGAGCTGTTCAGGCGTGTCCGTGGCTTGCTTTGAATTAAAAAAAGTAGAGTAACCGAAGAAGACGGTTCATTAACGCTTATCTACATGTTATACAGTCTATGCCGATGTATCGTGTTTTGCTCTGTTTTGTCACTAGAAAAGTCACTAGACGCTATTCCAATGTTTGCTTTTGTTCTTATTAGCGATTTGCGTGGGGGAAAGCAGTGAATTTTATCACTGAGCTTATATAGGGAATTATGCCTGCCTGCTAGTTACTTTATGGGTATATGTACGTATACGTATGGGGTCAAGTTTAGTGGATTGATGGAACCGAAGAAAATTCAAGCATGGGACTCGATTCACTAGGGATTTCACGGTTGGTCACTGGCAAGGAAAAATATTCTGCTGCATAACGCAGTCTAGGGGAAGAAATTAATTATTTTTGAGGGTTAGAAACCTCGAGAAAAACGTGAACGCATCGCTCGTACGCACCTTGTCCGATTGCTGAGGAAAATGGGGCATGGCTGAGCTCGTTTACGGGGCTATGACTTTATCTGTCTTCCGTGGGGCGAGAGAACGAGCGGGAAAGAGAAAGGGAGAAACGGATAGAAAGTGACGATAGAGAAAGAAAACGTTCAGCCCATGAGAAACCTGCGTTAATCGCTTTGTTCTCGACTGCCTTCCGATTCGATTTGCGTAGAAAAAAAAAACACTAGGGTTCCATAGTCAAAGGGTCCTCGTTTTTTTTATTCCATATGAATTTCCTACTACGAGCTATTTAGTCTATGGTATTTTGGTCTCGCGCCTATGCATGGGGAGTAGTAATACAAATTTACGTTTTTTTTTCCTTCTTGAGCGTGTAGGTCCAAAAAGACACTATCCAGACAGCCGTCCTCGAGATATACCAATTGTATCCCGAATGTCCCAAAACTGTCCTGACAGTCTTAGGACAACCTCGGGATGTCCCGCTTCGGATACATATTTATGAGTCTTGGCACAAGCCATTAAGAACTTAGGATATCCTCAGGATCGGCAGGATATCCTATAAAAATTATATAATTTTATTTTTATATATTTTTTAGATTTTACTTATATAATATACATAAATAAATTTATATTGAGTTCCGAATGTAAATGAAGCTATATTCCGTAACTGAACCACTATTGCGGTTTTTAAATTTTTGCCAATAGCATCGGCTGATTTCGATCGTTAACTGAATCAGTCGTAGTCATTGAACTGAATTTAATCACCGCACTGTGGTTCAATTGCGGAATATACATTAAATTAGAATCAATATACAGTATAAAGCTTTAACCGGATGGTGAGACTAATCTGATAGAAAATAGCGCGCCCAATACATAGGGAGACTTCTCTCAGATTCAAAGTCTAGGAAAACTGACTCTGTATACTTACGGCCTTCTAACTCAACTTGGAGTTTTTACTTGATATATTCCTAATGTACAGCTAGACATGTGAAAGAAATGCTTCTCTAGGGTAGGTATAAAAACCTCCTGTAAAAATCCCATAAAACGCCTAAATATGCCCAGTGGGTTTTCTCCAGGATGTCCGGAGGATCATGAATGTGCGGACATTTGCACCTCCTCAGGATATCCAGAGGAAGCCCCGAGACCTTATCAGGACTTTTATAGGACTTCCGAAATACCCAGTTAAAATATCTATGGGATTTTCTAAGGACGTCCTTGTGGTGCCTGGGTAGTGATCTAGGGACATTTTTGTTTAACGAAAGAATTCTAGTTTCACAGAAAATTGTGATTGTCCTTTTTTTTAAATTTATCTGATTATCTGAAATTCACAGTCGTGAAGTCTTTGCGGGACTGCAAGAAGTTTGTACGACTTCCGCCTATGGTAAATTAATTAATTATTTGTTTGTACCGACCGAGGAGAATCGCAGCGCTCTTTTTCGAAAGTTTCATAAAAAGAGCAGGGAACCACTGGTAACCATGGTTACTCGATTTTCATGAATCATGTAGGCATTGAATCAGGTTGTATTGTATGTACAGGGATATTATATATTTTTCAAATTTTTTTTCTATACTTTTTATCATTCTCCACAATATCACTCATTACTTCGTACTTTCTGTAGCCTTTAAATTTCCCGCCCACGACTTTTTTTTTGATCATGAAATACATAAATCTTGTAGAAGGATACAAGGAAGACACCCGAGCGTCATCGTCTCCCAGATGTCGACACTGTCTTCTTACTTCCCGCAAGTAGATTCTGTCGCACGTACAGACCAAGTATACCTGTATGAATATTTCCCGCCAATGAGGACCCGGCATAAACAAGCAATATACAAAGGGGTTCGTAAAGCTATGTAAATCGTATTGAAAAGGGACGACTCGTTACTTTTTGAATCCTCTTTAAGAAGTTACTGAACACGTTTTACGAGCAATAAGTATTTACGGCCGCGCAACTTTGCGACCGCGCGGCGTTAAGCGTCGCGGCTGATTGCAACCGCATTCCGTCGTTTAGGATGATGAAAATTGGCCGACTCTTAGGTAAATCGAAATATCACGTATGGCACATATGGTCGTCTGAAATTATTTTTTTTTTATGAGACAGGTGGTTGCAAACAAGGTTATATATAGTTATATATATGACATCGAGTTTTATTTACAAATATGACCATATATATATACACATATGTCTGATTAATTACGAGGTACGTTAATTGGCATTGGGATTTTTGAAAATTTGTACGCGTGTCTCCGGGCTTGATGGTCCGTGGGCCCAACTTAACGAGGTGAACATTTTACGTTTGATATTTACTCGCGCGGCCCGTCCTGGGTCCCCTTTTATTGAGTCATATATCAAAACTCTTCGGAGTCCAGAAAGGATCGCACGAGTTCTCGCTCGTGGCGCCTGTGAGACTTTTTTATTTATATTTTTTTTAATTTTCAGGTAATTCATGCTATCCTTTTTTCTTGGCTGTCAACTGTCAAATGAGTTGGGTCTGCTGGCGTTCGTAAGGTGTCGTATGGAAACTGCGAGAAATATGAATATTAGTTTTGACACGGAAGACGTTTAAAATTCGACATGGGATGAAAAAAATTAAGATAAAAATACAAAATTGAGGTGGAGGGGGGGGGGGGGGTTAGAAAAAAAAATTTTAATGAATTCCCATAGTGGCAGGTCGGCATTCCAATAAATAACGAAACAAAGGAGAACCTCCCCCTTCTGACGTCTTAGCCGCCATATTTACATCCGATAACGAGCCGCCAGAAGATATTTACATTTTTAATAGCATAAACCCACAGAGAACCGTCTAGCATAGAATTCCTCCGCGATCCTTAAGACCCCCATTTTCCCACCCCCATAAGGCCCCCTCGGTCCAGTTCCCATTTATTAACCCTAATTGATCGTGCCTTGGGTCCCGTTTACATTTTTGTCCGACAAAATTTCATTGCCACTCAAAAAGGGTAAAAGAAAAGATGTAATAATTGCCTGATTATTTATCGCCATGTTAAAGCATATGGCACCGATTACCGGTTAGGGCTGGTGAGCAGTCCCCCGTTTCCCATGTATACTAAAGTTTATCCCTGTACAATATTAGAAAAAAGCACATCCGTACCTTCATCGCCATTTTAAACGGCTCGTTAGCCCGGACGGCGAATCTATTAATCTTAGGACGGTTCCGCACGGTAATAAACCCGATTAAATTTCGTGTGCTCGTAAACAATTATGTTTTTAACAGTGGGAAGTATCCGCCGGCACGAGGTTAATTGGGCTGCGAATAAAAGTCAAAAGTTTTTATTTTTTTAAAAATTAAACCTGTATGGATCCCGATGAAAATCTTATAAAAAATTTTTGATTTTTTTTTTCAAACATTTTCTTAATTCTTCACTAACGCTTCAAATATTCATATGAACTTTCATGCACTGTACTGTCCAAAGTTCTTAAGTTAATTGGATAAAGTGTTTGGGTTCGCAATTAGCGATTAGCAATTACTTCCTCGATCCAAATGGAAGCTTCGGCCCGACGGAGCGATTAATGAGCCAATTGGCTAATATGGCGTCACGCAAGAATACATGTAGACTGTTAGACAGGGTGCGGATCGATGACCGTTTTCTCTGTAACACCTTGTATATGCATTCGGGGTACCAATATACGCATTAAATTATTATAATGACCTAACCTAACCTAACTATACCACAATCAGATATACCGATCCGAAACTAAAGACTTACGAGGGGCTAAGTTTTTCTTGGAAGTAGAACAGCGCCGCGACGCTTGTGGCGTTTGAAAATAAAACACTAATTGGTTGCGGGGTGTGGGGGGGCGGGGGGGGGTGAGGGAGAGATCCTGGTTAACAGGCCTAAGGCCGCGTAATTTCAACTAATTTATTTGATTGTACCGGTGGTATGCAAGTCGTAATAAGAATCCGCCTGTATACATCGATTACATTCGTTCACCTTGTATAAAAGGAAGTTTTATTTATATTTTAACATTTTTCTAAAAAAAATCATACGAGGTTTGATAAATCTGTTTCTTTTTTTTCGTTGTAACTTTACGTTTAACGTCTCGACCTGTTATAATTGCCGAAACATCGTAATAATTCTTAACGAGTATCCGAGTACCGGCAGACTTAAGTAGCCGCACTTAGGGCAGTTTACATTGTAAAGATTGTTAATAACAATGTCGTTTATAGTTTGAGGAACGGTGGAGGTCGGTTAGTTAGCAGAGGTCGACGATGCTTGAAGGGATGTAGGCTGGAGACGGGGTGGGCCAATAAAACACAATTAGCGAGCTTACCGAGTCAGCCAATCAGGAACGAGGATTTCTGCAACGTTGAAACGCGTAACACGTTATTTATGGTACACCCCTCTTATAGCGTATTGGAGAGAATATTTTTTTTTGTAATCAGCATTTACGAGCCTTTCATAGTAAAGATACAGGTTACGCTTTGTGCGTAGCAGGAGTTTTTTTTTCAACAAAAAATAAAAGAAATTCAAAGTGAATTAAAATTGACTTCCTCCCTTGTACTCGTCTGCTGGTGTATTATCAATTTTCCACCATTATTCCGTTCTTTCTTAAACGATTTATCACGAATATTATCTGCCAAGAGTTGGGCCTGCTAGTTCGCACGGCTCTCCATTCAATTGATAAATTCCATTTCCTTGTGAAACAATCGACAGACCCGCCGCCATTATTGTACACTAGCCGTTTAATATCCACAAAAAGGTTACCATCGCGGCCCATCCATCATGCTGGAATTAATGTCACGTCAACGACGCGATATTGCTCGAGTTTTGTTAGGTTAGGTGTAAACTTATTTCAAGAAAAATAGCCGATGGGTTTTAATAGAATATACGAGATTCAATGGGTGGCGCTTTGAGGTGAGAGAAATAGGAACTAAGGGAAAACGTTTCAACTAGCACCTCTATGGTAAATGACTGATATCAACGCTCCTCAGTGGCGGCCAATCGAACTTCATTATATTAAAGGACGTTTCTTATTGGCCGAAATTACTCGGCGTCTATTAGGAACTCTTTGTTAAATTTTTCCACGGTAATCATACGGTGTCAATAATATAACAGAATTGGGTTTTCTTATCGTGCTGTTCGAGTTCTATTACTTATATCGCTTCGCGTAAATGTTCATTCGTTATTCATTCCCTTCGGGAATGGGAAGCAACTCTTCTTATCAGCTTAACCCAAGATAGTCTACACAACAGGTACTTGGAATTGTTAATAGAATCTCATTGCGTTAACAATTATGTTAAGTGTTTTAGGTTAATTCATACAAAATTCAATGAAATAACGGGTTGTATTTGCAATTTCTTTTTTCGTTTCTATTAATTGAATTAGTAAATTCACAGCAATTGGGTGTACCGTATAGCTTTGTTTGTACACAAATGACATTTTTAGTAGTAGACAGTGGCGATTAAATGAAAATTGAAATTTTCACTCACCGTGAAGACGCTCGTCATCGTTCACTGGCAAATCGACGTCCTCGACGTCGACCAGACTACGTATGCTGAATACGCTCTTAGCCACCCGTGTCTTTTGCAATTCAGAGATGCCGACGCCGTCCGGTGGGCGTCGTGGTGTCGTACTAAGGTCCATACCGACTTTTCGCACAATTTTGTCCCCCTCAGGCACTCCTTTATCACAACCTATTAATCAACGCCTTGATATCCTTTTCGTTGATATCAATTTTTTTAAATAATTTTATTTAAAAAACGTCTCTGTCAACGACTGTCAGTCAGTGAATTTTCTTTCACACATCGTGTAAGTAATCTGCCAACCTTGTAGAAGCTTGCGTTAACAGTTCCCAACTGCTAGTGACAATTGGCGGTCTACCTTTCCTTGGTTTCTTGATGACCGAATTACTTTGCATATCTATACTGTTACGAATGACAAATGATTCTAGTCCATACACTCTAATATGCTGACCAATGAAAAAAAAAGTTAACTAGGAGTCAGTCCAGTTTGACATATTCACTCGGTTACCTCAGTATGTCTTCAGTTTGACGTTTATGTTATAAAATTAAATCGTTTGTTATATATAATATTATAAATTTTTCTAAACAATTACTGTAGTGTTTAATCAATTGTTAATTAACGGAACACAAATTTAACGGACCCGGACGCGCGCGTTCTTCCTAAGCCTGGTTTAGGAACTGATCGCAAATCTAAACACGCACCCGAAGTTTCCACATGGTAGTAATTGATTACAATTACGAGGAAAAAAAATAGAAAGGCTTTCTAGTATCAGTTGAATGACACAGAATTTACTATGGGATTGTTTACGTATGAGACTTTATATACCTCAACTATTGGATTCGTAAGGATAATTTGTATGAACCTTTTTGTTTTGTAATTTTACAAAATCTACCACGTGGTTTAATTATCACTTTACTCCACAATGTTTATTAGTCGCGTTCATACGTATTGGGTTTGGCACGTACCGTACGGCACTTATTTATTTTACATCCGGATATCGACATGGTTACATCCAAAGTGTTTTTTCGTTTCTTTTCTAAGTTACATTTTTTTCTTTTAATTTTTCAGTATCTGATTACTTATACAGTTCTTTTCACCAGGCTGGCGGATCGACGGGAACGCGCTAAAGTTCTGTCACGGGTTGTTGTACGAGCACACGCGTATCGCGGACTCCTGCTCGGCAATGTGCTCCTCGATGTTCCCTCCACCGCAATGTTCGGCGTTCGCCGCCTGACAGAAAGAGGGAAGAGGTAAAAGGGACGGTGCCTCTCATCGGTGAAACGCCCACCGGTTACAAAATGGAGTCGGCAGAAACGCCTTCCCAGGTAATGAAATTCCACATACGCGCACGAGGATCGACGTGCAGGGGTAGTTTCTTAAACAGGAGTGAATCTACTCGTTTAAGTTAATAAGGCATATTTTGAGACATGACAGAAGAATATTTTGACTCTTAAGATGAAACGGAAGATACTTATCCGATTGGAAAACTACTCAATCTGATTAATTATTTTTACTTTCTGTCTTTTCTTTTTTTTTTCATAAGAAAAACCTTGTTAATAATTTGGATCTGCATAAATTGAATTTTTAAATGGAGTTATGAATCAGGGAGTTATCTTGATAGGGTATGGTGTATATTTATATACATAGGACACGGTTGATGATAATTATTTTTTTTATTTATTTTATACATGGTATTTATTCGCTTTTAAATATAATACGTAATGTGCATTATAAATTGCAGAAGGAGACAGCCATTACGGCAGGGAATCGATGGGTTCCTCGACGAAAATACTGTTAGACGTAGAGATAAAGTGAAACATTCGTTGTGAATCGAAACGCAGTGATGCATATATATAATTCATTGATAAACAGTTTAATATTAATTCAATTAAAATAAAGACAAGTATTCGATTCCCGGTTTAAAACGACAGCCAGGACCGCTCGCCTACGGTCGCGATAAGATTTCTTTAAGAAGAAAAGAAAGACGAAATATACTTAAAAAGAATACATGAACACCGTCGCACCCCCGCCTTATGGGAAAAAGAGCACGCCCATAAATGAATCACTGCCAATTATAATCGGCCAATAATACAGTACAAATACAATAATATGCCGTTCTTACGTAATCGTAAAATCTATCGGATTGAATTATTATGTAAGAACCGCACAACCAGTAATACAAGTCCAAAATAATTTTGCCCTTGCTTAAACTCGATGCTAATGAAAAAGAAAAAAGAAAAAATACAGGAACTCCATGAGTCTTCAGACTCCATGTAATCGGGGGTTCCCCGGGATGCGATAATATAAAGTTATATCTTTGGCACAATAAATACAATATCAAGCCATAATCGTTAGAAAAATTGGGATCGTGTACGTCCTGAACCACGTTGCCGTGGTCAATTCGCGACGTCAAACGCCACCATCTGAATCACAACAATATTGAGATCGTTAAACCCGTGTTAATTAATTTAAATTACGAATCCTCGCGATTCCGCAATAACCGTCATATCGTGCACGATCGGTAAGTGATGAAATTGTCGATAAAACTGTACCAAGTTATTCTCCCTGACTTCGGATGAACTTCTGAAGTCTCCAGGACTGGACGAGTCAACAGTACGAAGATTACTAACTGAACGTATAGCCAGCCTGAGAAGTTCTACTTGTCCCTGCTCTTCCTTACCGACCGTAGATAATAGAGACAAACAATCCTATCTACTTTATCGACCGATTCGTGGGGCATGACACGTATTTTCAAATACGGATATTCACAATACATACATGCACTCGTATGACCATCCCTCCTCAACCCCATCCCCACGTGGCATACGATCTCTATATAAATTATAATTGACCGTCGCCAGGATATAATTATCCATCGAAATACAATATTCTAGAAAGTTATACTCATCATGGCAGTCAATCGCTATCACTTCTCATTCTGCTAAATTATACGGAAAGATCAATTATCTTGTCCAGTTTATCAGCTATTCGTGTGTAAATACTATATATAATATATATAATATTAATTTTCGTCACGCTTGCAGTACGTCTAATCGTTTATCATATTTTGTGTTTTCTCGAACAGAGTCGCTCGTATCGATTACCATAAAATTCACTATGCTTAGGTCATGGCTCTTTACAGTCTAAAGTTTACGTTTTTCCTACTCTCGAGTTTATCTTCTTTTATTCCCTATTTTAATTTTTTGCATTTGTTCATTTTGATTTTATAAAATCCATCGCTTTATCGCCGAGTGTCGTCAATGTTGCGAATAAAAAAAATTGATGGTTCGCAAAGAATCGCCGATATTGCTCATTTATATTTTTTATCTAGTTTTGTCGCTGCGCCACTTCTAATGCTCCGTATTCACGATTTTCTTCTGTTCGGAGTGGTCATTAACTTTTTTCACGACATTTTCTCTCTTTTTTACCTATCTCTCTCCTCGGTCAGTAAGCACTACCGTCATTTGATATCCACGAGAACGCGATATTCGTCTATTTCTTATTTTCTTGAAATTTTCCTCCAGGAAGAACAACGCTTAGAAGCGCATCGACTGAAATCCGTCGAGGATCCTCGACGAATTTAGATTGTTTGACGCTAAGCTGGCACGTAAGTGCTCATACCGGGTGACGTCGTCGGCGCCGGCGTACCCACGTGAAGCGGCGACCTGGTCTGATGGAACCTTAGAAGTTCCGCGACTGTCACGGCAACACGTACAACACCACGACCACCCTCCAATACGTCACTTGCGCAGCATACTAAATTCTGCAACAGAAAATAAGGGCGGAGAAACATTAGAAGAATCACATGCATGTAAAATTCATGTTTTATTATATCTCAATAAGGATAGAGAGCCATACGCAATTGCAATGGAGGACGCGTATTGGAATGATTAGGCAAAAATAATAATAATGAAAAAAAAGTACATAACAAAATTTTTCATAATCTGCGGAAAAAGCTGCTAAAATGTAAAGATCAATTCTTTCCATTGAAAGTACTGTCCACGATATTTTCTTTTTTTAAATACAATCTTTATTCCAACCTCCCTGAGGAGGTGAAGATGATTCATACTTTAGACTAATTATATGAAAAGAATAGTTTATTATAAATGACGGTAGTATTACAATCATTATTGTTTACCCATACAATCAACGTTACAGTGTGTCTCAGAAATAAAAGGAACGTAGTTCAGCGGTATTCTTTGTTTTTTTATTAAATCAAACGGGACGACGAACCCGTCATGAAGATTATTTTTATTCTTCTTAAAGAAATACTTTTTTTACCGTTCGCGTTATACATAGGTTTTTTTTTAATTTAACGATGCAAAAATACCACAGTGACTCATTCGGGGTTCTTCGTCCTTTTTCGACTCGCGTTGAGATAAGGATAGAATGAGAAACATGAAAAAACGATCATTCTCTTAAAACAAACAAATCGGCAACGTAAATCATCGTAATGACGAAACGCGTGGCAGTGAGAGAGAAAGTAAACCAAAATTAAGAAAAATGCATTGACACCTTATATTCTGTTAGAACAGTATATATATATATAGGGTGGCTTAACAACAAATGGATGAAATCACAAGCGTCCGCCCGAGACTCGACAGACCCAGACTAATAATAACGGACGAGCGTGATGTTCAATAAATAAATAATTAATAGCAATAATAATTTCAAAAAATAAGCAAACGCCTAAGCTAACCAACAAAAGAACCAAGCACCGATATTTATCCGAAAACTTAAACTTACTAGCGTAGTAGCCTTATACAGTAAGAATCAAAAATAAAAGAGAAAAGTGGAAGTAGCTTCAACGAATCCTAATGCGTATATACAATATACCATTTGACATGTTCCATGAAAAAAACGTAAAAATATTTTTTTCTTGAAAAACATAAAAAAAACTTTTTTTAAAAAGAAAGAAAACCCTCCTAACAATGCTAATTCAACGGAATGCTTTTTTTCGTCTCTTTTCGTATGCTCAAAATATCCTCGTACACGTGCAATAATACCATACGACAAATTGTCATGATCCCGGCTGAAAAAACAAGGACAAACCAATAAGGACAATTAGATTTCGTAAAAAACTAGACGCACGCGTTATGCTAATATAAAGCCAGTCTTCGTATTTTTCCAGTGAACTTTAATACTCGGACAGTTGGAGTCCACAGTGGACAAATTTGATAATAATACTGACTCACGTAGTATCTATTAGTCAAGAGATATGCCTACCTATACTTGGCCTGTATTAAGGAGTTTTTCTTATTTTGAAAAAAAAGCATACATAAAAATTCAGGTATGATCAGTCAGTGACAGGTACGATTAACTTTAAATAAATAACTGTATGAATAATTACAAGGGATGAATCTGAGGGTGAATTCAATTAAAAAGGTTATTAAAATCGGTAATTGGGGCAAGGCTGATTTTTTTAAAAATAATTACGGAGCCTACCGTTATACTGTACTGTGGAAGATGTGCTAATCGCATCACGTAAAATACGATCTGACTAGAAGATAATTAACATACGTAAGTGAGGACTAGAGTAAAGCAGATAAAGAATAATAGAGAAATGGTGGACATAACGGCCGGCGGTAAATAAATGCCTATATATACATACATAGCGTCATCCTAAATTACGTTACAGCGTATAGGTTAGTTTTTGCGCGTATCTTAAATTTGCATTATAGGTATGTATGATGTAGTATACGTAGAAGACAGCATTACGTTTAGGATAGTTCAAATGCGTGCTAATTTCTTGCCACGCTTGTATCATTTTTTAGGAATTTTGTTAGTTTATCCAATTTTTTGTTCTCGTGTCATTCAGAAAATTCGAGATCAGCCGATTACAATTGACTGTTTTATAGTTTTACGAAAACACCCTGTATGCTCGTTCAAGGGGTACGAGAATATTAATTTTTTTTAATTCTGTTGAAAAATTTTTTCTTTGTGACTAATTTGCTCTTGTTTATCAATCCCTTGTTTATATAATATATATGTATATATATAAGTTACACGTGTATACATAGACCGTAATATGCCTAGACTTTACGTAATTTTATGAAAATAAATTAGCAATAGCAGGCACCGTGTCTCTACTCTACGATTGATATCTTAGGCTGTCACCGGATAGCGTGGTCGGTGAAATTGATTTTTTTTTTTTTTTTTTGAAAAAATTCACTAATGATTAAAAGTCTGCTAGAGTTTTTCAATGAATTAAATGTAGTATCGTGTGTATCGAATTGAGCCGTTCAATTAAAAGTTACAGGGGAAAAAATGAGATTTTCAAAAATCTAACCCTACTATCATTAAAGTAATTATTCCCGAATTAAATGATTCCTAGCACCGTGATTACGTTAGCGCGTAATCTCATTCGGCAATGTCTTATCACAGACCTACCAATCCTGAAAGAGCCATAGGCATTGATATTGGTCGAATTCTAAAAAAATACTAACGTCATTAAAAAGGCATACGGTTTCACTTATAATTTATATTTTTGTTTTCAGTTTTTTTTCCTTTTTTTTCTTTTCTTTACCATCGTCCCTCAATTAATACCGGATACGAGCAACTACGACACAATGATTTGTTTGGATGAGGTTCTGATTATGTTGTAGCTATGTGATGTAATTTCATATTTTGATAACGAACGACACGTTATCAGTATTTGAAAATAACAAAATTTTCCTTTTTTGTAATTAGCAAAATATACATTTCCCATATCGCGAAATATTCAACATCAATAGATATTTGTTGCGACTACGATAGTCGATGGGATTTTGATCTCTTTTAAGGTACGTTTCACACAGAAATGACAAAGTGATATATGAACGAATTTTCGCTTTGATTGCGCTTCTTTTTCTTATTTTTTTTTCCATTGTTTTTTACCGAACTAAATTTTTTCTTGGCGATCGACGTACTTCGCTCTATTCTTATAGTGACGTTCCACGCGTGACAGCGTGACGAAAAGTTTGTGGAATGAAACGACAAGGATAAATTAAATATATAAATTAATTGTAGACAGGAATAACATCGCGCGTGAATTGCTGTATAATAAATAGTGACGAAGAAAAAGAAAAAGATAAATTTTTGAACATCCAAAGAAAACCTACGATCATCTAGCATTGCGAGAATCTACGCCCAGCCTTGACTAATTTATCGTCCCGATTCCCAAAAGTAATTTTGCCTTGTTATCTTAATAATATAAATTACGCAAAGCCGTCCCTTTACGCCGAATCACTAAATTACGACAATACTTTTATCGTCTTGGCCTTCCCGCGCGTTTCACTTACTTCAAGCACCTTAAACGAACCTGTCGGCAACGTCGCGACTCTTAATTGCACCGAATACTAAACTAAAGATCTAATTACTAGAGAAGGCTCGCGATTAGATCGTAGGATCGATTCTCGCTGTGATTAGAAAAATATCGAGAGATCGTCTCCCGTCTGATCCTAGTATACGATCCTCTTTCTCATTAAGAAAGAAGAAAAACAAAGGCCCTAATAAACTCACAGTGAAACAAAACGCAACGTCAATTGATTCACCTGCCATTTCCTTCACTGGGAAATACTAATACGGTATACCTAAAAAAAAAAATGCAAAAGACCTTACGCAATGGACTGAATAAAAGTATTTACAAAAATAACATAAAACTAAAACACCGATAAGTACAAAAATCGCGAAGACCTAAGACAACCCAGAGAAAATAGCCTTCAGAATGTTTCTTGACAATTAACAAAAGAATTCGTTGCTCCATGGAGCCGTGGTATATTTTCGTTCTGATTTTTTTTCCTCAAATCCAAATTCTTTTTTCTCCTCTTCCGTTCGCAAGAATGATCTCGCCCAAGTCCCCCGTCAATGGGCATCGCTCTAATCTGGTAGCGGGAAGAGATAGAGTAGAGCCAGGGTGGATAAGAATGCGGCAAAAAGCATCGCGGACAGGACGCGTTCCTGAATGGTACGGGGTGAACCTGCGGTTGGTTCTTCGTGGCCCTCTTCTTCGCGAAGAAGAAGAAGAGCGGAAACAAGACGCGCCAGAGCCTCCAGCCCGTACGCGTCCATGTAACCCACGTCCATGATTGCATCCGCGTCCATTAACACCTCCTGCAACCAACAACGATACTACTCAGTCCCAATTCTATTCTTTAATTTATCTTTTTATTTAATTATTTTCTTACTACCCTTGCGACCTAATACTATCCTCCGCTAACGAAGGTTCCCTAAAAAGCGTTCCCACAGGGGGGGGGGGGGATGGAGGGGGGTCAACCATGATGGTACTCGTAAAGCACCCTGGTAGATAAAAGCAATTAATTTCTCTGAATCACCTTGAAGAATCACGTGTGAACCAAAGTGGCAGTTCTTTTATTAAGATCCAATGCAAATTAATGAGTCAAGGATACCACTTGTCAATTGGTCGTTTGTGAATTTAGTAATTTTTTTTAAATTTCTAAAGAAAGCCATCCTTCGGAAATCACACGTTATTCAGGAAATGATCAACTGAATCTTCTTCAGGGTGCTCCTCGAGGAAGCCATCAGACACAGAAGCAAATTTGATCTAGCGCATGCAACTAAAGCATCTTGTTCTCTTGTATACTGATCCGCCCATTAATCTTCGACATTCCTGCAGGCAGTATAATATTGTATGAAAAATTATTATTGACACCATTTGCAATGACTTTCACGCGATTCTATCCACGATTAGGGACTGACTAGTAGTTGTTGGAAGAATTTATAACTATTGTCTTCTACACGAGCGCACGACGGCAGTTGATTGTTTATGATTGTTAATTATCATTCAATAAAAGATCTTCACGGATCATCCACCGAGTCTATTGATCTATCCCTGAAAAAAGGATAATCAATGAGTTTGATTTTCTTTCATAATCATCCCAAGGGAATGATGATTAATGGAAAGTCTTCAGACACTTTTTTGCTTCCTCCCACTCTCTTTCTCGCATTTTCTTTTCCCCCGAGAAACGTGACTGACTTACCTCGATGATCAGTCATTCGTGATACCATTATCCGTATATCTCGAGCAAGTTACGAGTGCAGTCCTAGTTCTCTATGTAAAACATACTTAGCTAAGCGAATAGCTGATAATGACTAACTCTAAACTACGTCACACATCTACTCACCGGGCTGTCATTGATTGAAAGTATAAAAACTATATTTCTCGTATCAGACTTACTGCACGTGCACTGTTGTTCTACGATATAGAGTGTGTCACATTATTATCAGAAATATTAATAAAATGATTATGAAACCCAATGAATCATTTTATTTCAACAACTGCTGACAGCTAAGGATATCTGAATGACGTGACACACCCGGTACATTAAATATTGATAGAGCTACCTATCTAGGAATGCAAATTGCAATTGCAGATAACAGATTAAGAATTACGTGTGAGATAAATGCAGTCTCTCTCACCTCGTCGACGCCGATCTTTCTGCAAGCCTCCAGGAAGTTGTCCACGTTACGCCGACATCTTGCCATGGTAAGCTTAGGCTGGAACACAACAATAATTAAATTATTAATTGTTATTTAAAATTATGACGGTAATTCTTTTATACGAAAACTTACAACTGCTGGCGAAGGAACATGAATACTCGCGACCGAACGGGGCCTTACGTGATTAGCCAGATGACATAGTACCACACCGTCGGTTAGAGCTGGTGCTAAATCCTCAGGAAGTGCCATCTTAAGCCTGGTTTCTATGTGCTGCAAAAAGGACGATGTTCATCAATTATTATCTCTAGAGGATAATGGCGATTGACTCGAGGACACTTACGCTCCTGAGTTGTTCGATCAGATCAGCCTCCTCTTTGGCACGTTCGAACTCCCTTCTCATAGTGAAGGAATATTTCTCAGGCATGTTGCTGTTCCAGGTGACAGATCTCGTAGATTTGGGACTGCTGCCATTTGTGTTTGGACTCTTGTTACCTGATAGACGTAGAAAAGAATTAGATAAGGATACTTAAGAAATATATGGTCTCGAAAGTATCTTACCTTCTACGTAGCCGACAGCTGTTTTCACCAGTCTGGGTGTATGACTGGGACTTGAATTATTTGATAAAATACTAGTGGAAGTCTTAATTGGAGAATTTGGCTTCTTGTACGGCTGTTCCAGGAACTTTCCATTCTTGCCGTTATACTCGTTGTTACTGCCATTTATTATAGGTATGTTCTGATAATTGATACGCGACGGCGTAACCTTTTGCACGGGCCTTTTGGTCGCGTTCTCTTCATTGAAGATCTGTTTCCCAGTAAGGCCCAAATCCTTGTTGCTGGTCGAATCAGTCTCGTTACTGTGCGTTTCATTTCCCGGTGGCGTCACCTGTTCCCTGGGTCTATAGACGCTAGGACCCTCGTTGACTCTCTGCTGTCTGAGAGCCTCCTTGTATTCCCTGATGGAAGATAAGAGAAAATTCGTCTCTGCGCACTTCCGGCGAACGATAACCGGATATCGAGTCTCGATCGAGAGATTATTCGCAGGTGATATCGACACTTAAGTTCCATTAATCAGACTCCACTTTATCATTGAGTATCAAGGCGAGAGCACTTTATTAAAGAAGCCAGCGATTAATGTCTCGATAAGAACAACTCGACGAAGCTCTGCGTATAATGATAAATAAAAAGGCACAATTCACAGCATACAAGACAATGAAAAGCGTAAAAGAAAAATTGGTTAAAGTTCAGCAACGAAGAGACATCCTCATCACGAAATTCCTTTTTACTTACCTGTAGGTTTGAATGTGATTAAGCGGCCTCTTCTCGTCGCCGTTAATCTGACTCGTGGAGGTGCTCGTTGTCGTTTGCAGAGGCTGAACTGGTTGGGTCGACGCGATGGGTGGCTGTGCAATTTGACCTAGTGGGCTGCTCTCCAGGTGGCTACAAAAAAAGTCACAAAAAACGTAACGCACATGCATGCATGCAGGGACAACGGCATCGTTGCGAATAAGTGTTCCAAACGAAGAAAAAAAAAAAAAAAATAACTAAATGGAAGAGAAAAACTTGATAAAACATTGTTGGACCGGGTCGACGACATCAGGTCGACCTACCCGAACACTTACCCAGGCGGTGTAATAGAGGTGTGATGAAGATTCGTAGTCGTCAGTCTTCTCGTGTCAGCCCCATTCTCTGAAGTACTTCGCTCGAGTCTCCTCTTCTCAAGCTGATCGTGCAGTATCATTGCCTGAAATAACAAATGACTGTTAATCGTACATAAGAATGCAAGAAGAAGAAGGCGGCGCTCCAGTTGTTTGAATTCAAATTCCGCGAGCGCGTTCGACGAATGCCAATTGCCGGCTCTCTGGATTCGCTGATTCCCAGATCAATGGGTCAAGGTCACGTCGGAGGGATTTTGAACAGCAGCCAATGAATGACCACAGCCACTACTAGCAGGCGCACCAATCTCATTATCAAGACTCGCATACGCTTAGTCAGTGCTAAAGTTAGAAGACGCCGGGTAGTCGATCGCCGTCGCGAATACTTGGTCGTCCGCTTTACATGGCTGACATGAATTTTCTGAATGACGTAACCATCAGGATTTATCTATCTTGCGTACTTGGCATTGTTACTAGAATAATAATGATCCTTTGATTTCATCAAGAAGTCAACTTACCTTGCCCAGCTCGTCTTCGAGGGACGTGTGTTCACCGGGTGATATTGTACTGGGCGTCGAAGTTCCACTGCAGGAGCCATTAACTCCAGTCTCGTGGGGCATAGTTATCGATAAGGGCGAACTTTCCTGTCTCCATATGCCTCGAACGTCTCCGTCGTGCACCTAGAGAATCATCAGGTACATGGTAGTACCAGAAAAAATCAGTGGACCCATGTAATCCGAGCTTTATTCAAGTTGTCTTTGTACAATATGAATGGTCGACATACTACCAGCAAGGGATGGGCTAGGTCATAGGTCGTCTTTGGAATAAATGAGGATATTAACATGATATAAATAAAGAGAGGACATTTCATTTCCAAAAGGGGAATAGAAAAATATATAATAAATGCACACAGCTACGACGTTCAGGATTGAAAGTCTCGGGGGTCAAAGTTCAGGATCCTGTGACGTGCCGCCACGGATTAATGGATAAAGAATGGATAACAGACCTAGTCTGTATCCAATGGCGAGGAATAGAATGACTAGAAATAGGATGAGACTAACCGCGCTGTGTATCTCTTGGGACCAACGTTTGTCGACCCCGTCGCTGGTGCTGTAACCACTGTCGACATTGTGACGCCTGTGCGACCTCGTGTCCAGAGTTGCGTGACCTCTGGCATCCAAAAGACCTCTTCTTGTTCTACCACCCCTGGCCCTCTCATGTTTCGCGGCCTGCCTCTCCAAGTACTTGAAGATGTGTGTTCGCCCGCGAATGCACAGCTAGGTGGAAATAAATTCGGAAAAGTTTTAATTGGGCTAGGATCCTGAGGATTCCGAACGACTCTTTTTATCTCTTCTAATTACCGAGGCAGGCGGTGACGTGAGGGGATTGTCCGAGAGTCTCAGGTCGACGAGACTCTTCATCTTCCTGAGTTCATTGGGTAACACGGATATCCTGTTGCCACTTATATCCAGCTTCACGAGCTTCAGGTACGTCAATTCTGAATGAAATCCGAAATTTAAAGTAAAGAGACTTATCGAAGCTCTATAAAAAAAATTGAAAATTCAAATCAAGTGGTACCAACCTATTGGCAACTGCACCAAAAGATTGCTTCTAAGATCCAAAGACCTGAGCCTCGGCAGATCCCCTATTCGTGGAGGCAGGGTCGAGATCTCGTTACATCCAGCATCCAATTCAGCAAGTGCTGACATCCTACCGAGTTCCTCAGGTAATGACACCAAACGATTGTGCGCGACCAGAAGAGTCTGCAGTGGTAACCTGCACACCTCCCTCGGCAAGGCTGTCAACTGGTTTCGGCTGTAAGGATGAAAGTTTCCTGTTATCATCAATCCTTTTACGAAGGCTGTCAACGAGTGCTCCGGGTGATCGATACTTCGTCATGGAGTTTTGCACCAGCTAGCAACACCCTTTCTCCCGGTTTAACGGACATTGACGAATGGGCGGATGTACCTGAGGTCGAGGTAGTTCAGCGATTGGAGCATCACCACGGTTTCCGGTATGACTCTTATGGCATTGTGATAGAGATGAAGCTTCTCGAGGAATGGAAACTCGGTGACCTCCTCGGGCAATTCCGTGAACCGGTTCTTCGACAGGTCTGCAAGAAAGCAAATCAAAAAAGGGTACAGGTTGCGATGCTTCGTTCCTTATCTTTTTATTTATATATATCTGATCCCCTTTCTTAGAATCCATGTCAGGACAGGTGTCTCGTCAAGGATAGAGGAGAAGAAGACCGGTACCGGATGATCGGCGTGGGTTAAGATTCCTTAATAAACCTGTAAGCGGGACGCTTGAAAAGCCGGCAATGTGTATCCCATAGCAACAGCTGTAGATATAAGGGTGGTATATTCCTTCCTCTTCTCGAAGAGGGTTGTGTTATGAATGGGGCGCGTTAGCCACGTGCGTGCAGTCAGGACACAAGGGAGGCTCAGCTGCTCCCAGCTAGGAACTTTCCTGATCAATACCGGAGTCCCTTCGCGTTACGGACGTTGCCGTAGCGGCGATCGCAAAAAAAAGCAACGCCTGGTGCCGTGGGGGAATAACAACCCCGCGAGATTTATACTTTGCCCGGAAATTTCATGAATTTCCCGTTATTTTACCTGATACCCGACCACGTCACTGGTCTCTCTTCCAGCCCTTCCCATAACGGAAATTGCCAATCGTCCAGCCTGAAGGGGTAGGAACATCCCCTCAGGTGATGCTGGTTCGTTTACTTCTTGATTCTAGACAATTTGCAAACCCTATAGGGAGGACAGTTTGCCTTCCGAAATTTCATATGAAATTATCAGTGATGGAATTAAATTATGGACCGGGGAGGGGGAGGGGTAGGTATTGTACTGTGCAGACTTTAATGTCGCGGGGAGGGGGAGGGGGGTGAAATTGGCAAAAGGGATGGGACTGCCGATCGAATAGAAATTGGTGTGCAAGGGCGTCGGCTCGTAGTCTGGCCAAGACAGGGATGAAATCCCTTGCACGGTAGCAAGTCCCATGTCGCAGCAACCCCCACAGAATACGAAAAATGTTGAACTCGTTTGCCAAGTAGCGAAATGTAAAAACGAGGCACAAGTCGATCCAAGAATGGCGACAGTGACGTTTTCTTGGCATTCATTTTATGCTGACCTTCAATTTCTTCAGTAAAATTTGTTCGACGGATATAAAATAGAAAAAAAATTACCGAATAATTACAATGCAGTAAACAGCCTGAGAATACTTGATTGAATATAAAAGAAGGCCTTTTATGTTTTTACCAACCGATGCTCTTGGCTGATAAGTATGTCCGATAAGAATCAACCATTCTCGTTCTAACTATGTTGTACCTATATATATATATATATATGAAACTAGAATTTATTACGAGAACTAGGGGGTGCTAGCTGGCCCAGGATTTAGGGGTCGCTCACCAAGGACCAAGGTCGAGGTCCTGCAGGAAGGATCGATAAAACAAGATACGATTTCCGTGTGTCGTAAATTGTTCCATGGTCCTATCCTATACAGGGTGTGGCATCCATTATCAGGCGCCATATATCCTATGAAAATATTCAGAGAAAAAGAATTTGAAAATATAAATCAACATCAAAGCAAAATACGAAAAAGAGTAAAAAATAAACCCTTGTATTCCCTGTTCGAATCCATAAAACATTTTCCCAGCAAAGAACTCCGTGAATGGTGATTAATTTTCAATTTAATTACCAGAAACTTAATTAACCGAGCCAAAAACCATTATGGAAATAAGCCATATAGCTCCCGACGCTGTTCAATTTATTTAAATACCGCAACTGAATTCTTCGACAAGGCATAATATTCCAAAAGCAGCTTTTTTCAAACATAAACAAGTAACTTGCCAGACACAACAACACAGCCATAGAGCATAACCATGTTGGGAAAGACTTTTATAGGTTAGCTCATTCAATAACGTGTCTGTTAAGGCCTGTTCGCACGTAAGGGCATTTCGTTCACGACTATGGGTGTGTCTTCACGCGACGACAGGACGTGCGAAGGGCGCCATTATTTAAATCAGAGACACTTCGACGAACTACAAGTCAATTATTATGACAATTGTCATGACGCATAGAACAGAAGACTAGAACTAAATATGACGATTCGAAGAACGTGAAATTCAAACGAGATGGCAGCACGTGTGTATTGTGCCTTATCTATGCATAAAGGCAGTCTATTCAATAATGACTATAATTCCAGACGGACATCTAGAGAAGACAAAAGTTTCACAAGAGCGAGTATAGGCTCTGTGTTATCACGTACTCTGGAAACCATGGTTAATATGGCGCCGAGAAATTCACACACGTATTATATAGTTGTCAGGGACAACGTGAGGGTGGTGGATCGATAGGAACCCTATTGCAAAAATTTCAAAGGGGGCCCCCGACACGTATGCCAGGTGCCCCTGTGCACTTTGCACGCGATGCCATCCCCTATGGAGACTTTCAACCCTCTTTGGTGCACTGGAGAAAGGCATGAATGCCAGACGTTTTTTTTTGTGTAAGGGTATAATAAAAGTAGTATTAAAAAAATATTATTACAAGACCTAGCTGCATTTATTGTATTCTATAAAAATTTTTATTACAATTTTTATTTGCTTATGCAGGTCGCATGAAAATTCTCTCACTTGTAAATGTGCCTTGAAACTCCCAGTCTCTATAGGTTATAATCACGCTCACGAACTTTCCCACAGACAATTTGCAAGGAGTCCGCATTTTAAACGGGGACCATTAAAGATCAGCCTTGAACCTCGCGATATTCATTGGCCAATGGCAGTTTCTATGGCGGGGTTTTACTTTGGAAGACATCGAAGCCGCTTTTGTCTGTCGATCAGAGAACAGCGGCCACTTCCTGTGCGGACGTGGTACCGTACGAGACTGGCATGTCTAAAGCCGCATCTCCAAATGAAAAAAAATAATGAAAAATAATCGAATATTCTAAGTCCATGTGTAACGATACTATATTCAGGGGCCAAGACTCCCGAGGACATTCCCTTTAATGGTAAGTATTCCGCTCTTACCAGTAGCGCCGATAAGCTGCTTATATGCATTAAGAATGATAAGACAGTTCGCAATAAGAGAAAAAGACACGACTGAATCCGAAAGTGAAAAAAAAAAACAAGTCAGAAAAGTTTGACAAAGTAGATAAAGACGTGATGAATTCCGCGTTATTTTCCACCTTGAGAAAAGTGGAACAGCGATACGTCACGTCCTGAAAAAAATATTCCAGTATCTCAGAGAAGCAAGGCCGCCAGAGATGCATTGAGCCAGAAGTTGCATAGAGAGGCTGTATGCATCTTTTTTTTTCATCAAGATGAAAAAAAATGCAGGATCCATCACCACGGCAATTAAGGCCGGATGTAATCTGCAGGGTAAACAGTGGCGATCCTTGTGCGACGCCAGGCGTCGATGGTCCTACGTGACGTAGGCGCGGCGTCGAGAATGTGGGAAACGTTTGACAGTAGAACAAAGGCCTGACTTCTAACCAGCGACCGACTGCATCCCGTCCTGCCTGTTTATTACCAGACTGCTACGATTCTCGGCCATTTTTATTTTTCATCTCTCCCCGCCGCACTTTCATTCCGTTCCATTCCGCAATTTTAGTCCGTGCAGCGACAAGAGTGAAAACGTCGCCAGAAAAAACAAAGAGAAGGTACGATAAACACAGCGAGCGACCGTACGGCGTAAACTAGGCGCTTTAAAGAAAGCGTACACACAGTCAGCGAGCTGTCGAGCGTCGAGCAAAGACGATGGAATATTTATTTTGTCCTTTCTCTCTCTTGCACAATTTCTCCTTTTCATCTACCTACCACTCTGACCCAACCCAAGTGCGTTTCCTCTCGTGCACGACGCGACGACGACACTTTGACCCTGCGTCACTCAAATAAAGAGGGATTCACCAACCTTGTTCCTTTATCCATTTGTAGTACAGAGCTAAGGTAAGGTTAGTACATAGTGGGCATACAAAGTATACTGAAAACTAATGGAAACTTTAACGCAGTCGTATCGCGCCCGTTGACGATCATCCTGGAAGTTGGTGATGTTGCGAGTATCGTGGGCGGTGAACCAGGCTTAACTGAACTCGAGTTTCTTCACGGTGCGTCAACGTTTAAGGGCGCTTTGTTCACGAGCAGCACTGCGTAACCGCGACGGAGAACCCGTACGTAGGCACCGACAACAGAAGGCTGATGGGTTACGGTGAGCGAAGCGAACGGCGTCAAGAAAGAAAGAAAAAAAAGAAAGAAAATAAAAGATAATTTATGAAAACCAGCAATGCTCTCAATCAGGCTTAAAGCAGAGAAACTTTATGGTCGTTGTAAACGACAAATCGTGAGCTGTTTAATTTTACAGATTCGACCATAGCACGGATATAGGTCTTCGCCTAAATTTCACAAGTATTTTTCACGAGGTCGTCATGCTAATTGATCTGCTAAACGAAGGAACCGGGATGGCTTTAATTAACCTTAATCACGTAGCGACCTACTAATTATCTATACACTGCACACAGCTTTCCTCGTCGTCTCGTGAAAACTCGTAGTGAAACAGCCAGTGGCGTCATGTGGTTGGTACTGAATATGTATTATATATATTAGCCACCTGCATATATCTCATTACAGTATCCAGTCTGTGTACTTGGGCCGAGGGCTGCAAAAACTTGCTTTGATCTTTGAAACGTCGCATTAGTGTTAGTCGATTCAGCAAGTTCTTGCCTACGTCAATCAGAAAGTGAAGCCGATCCATTAGTAGTCGCAGGAACGGAAGAGATCAACCGGAAGCTGTGATAAGTCGATGCGGTTACAAAAGCCAAACGCCGATAGCAAAAAGTTCTTGGAACTCGGTATATATACGATAAAATACAAATGACGATAAAGCAGAAGAATAGGAATTCCCCTATTTCAGTGTTGCATATATATGGATTTTCTGAAGTGTACAAAATTGCGATACGTGAAACCCGCGAACAGACGGTAAAAAAGAAACAAAATGGCGGATCGATATATCGTTCAGTAGTTGAAACCAGAGAGATATTAACGTAACGCACGTGGACCGGAAGCCCCGGGGGCAGGAGTATTCGAAGTGTGAGCAGGAAAAAGGGAGTAATGAAGAGCGAGAGAGAAAGAGAAAAGGGCAGTATCCCCGAGCAAAAATACACCGTCTCTACGAATGAAAACAGAAAGCAATGGTGGGAGAGAGAAAGAAATATGGCGGTTCAACGTCCCTCACGATACTCTGCCAGGAGAAGCTGCTACTTAGTAAAAACAAAACATGTGGATTTACCGGGTAAGGAAAACTATAGTTTATATCTGAAAATAACGTCCTACGTAATAATTTCGTATAACCCTGATACGCCGTTCTCTTATAGCGCCAGCCAAGAAACTCATCCACGCGCCCCGTCCAAGCGAGAAATTAATCTACGGATAAAAACACTCTGGGATGTGTGTCATCTTCATTAGAGTCCACGAGGAAAAAGTAGGGGCGCCATCTCACCACGTGGGCCGACTTCTTTCACATGTGTAAAGTGCTCCCTCACGCATGCTCGAAATCACTACGTGAGTATGGGATATACCTAGGAGTAATGACACTCGCGCACTCTTACGCACTCTGGCACGAGCTGCGTGGGTGACGCATGTGAAATTGAATTATCCGATCGAGCGAATTCGACACGAGAGAAAGGAGTGCATGTGCATGGAGCATATGTGGAATGGACTATAATGCATGTACACGAGGTGGCGTAGCACTGGAGAATGAAGTACGAAAGGTCTTTTCGTGGTGAACGCCATATATATTCCCAATAAAAAGATCGAAGCATGAAATATACTAAATTAGACAGAATTCTTATCATATGTGATAACAAGCGATAATCATCAAGCCAATCATACGTGGGAAAAATTCATAGACTCTCCACCGTCCAGACTGGACGAATTCAAAGTCTGTATATTTTATAGCCAAACATTCGAAGCTCCATTGGATACGACCACGATGCGAAACAGAGTCGACTTCTACTCAAGTTGCGTTGTGGTGGTACACACTCCACTCGGCATGACGATGGCTAATTATAACTCAGTAACAAAACCACCATGTCGCCTCACACATGTGATACGACACTCGTGCGCAATATTGTGCATATGTGCTCCGGAGTCTCCAGCATCGGGCGTGCGATCAACACTCGATAAGGGTTGTCCTATTTTTCTAGTACTTTTTTTTTATCTGCTACTCTTTTTCTGTGCACTAACGACATAACTAGGGATCTAGTTACTTTTAAAGTTTTTTTCCCCCTAGATCGACCTATCGAAACGGCCGGATCCAATGTTAGTCAATGATTTTGATTTTGAGACTTTTGAACTTGCAGCCTCACCCATGTATATGAACGTCGAGTAGACTTCGTCGTCTGGGGAATTGTGTCTCTTATCATCGTGGGGCAAAGGCCTGGCAGACTTCAACTGTGTTGCGAAGTATGACGCTTTATGGAGTATCGACCTGTTGGCACCCCTGACTTGCAGCTGCAGGGTCTCTATCTTTAGCGTTCGCATACGCATGGGATTCTCATACGGTATATAGAACCACCCCCGTGGACTAGAAATGTCTGAGGAACATTCGAGCTTCCATGGGATGTTCACTCTTGGTTTGTTCCTGCCATATACATATAGATGTATGTGTATACTTTGTGCCACCCTCGCTGAGCTGAACCAATACTGGACCACTCGGAGGAATGAAGACAGAAGGGGATGGTTAGGATGTCAGTGGAATTATTTTTAGCCGACAAATACTTTTGGCATGTACTGTTTATGGTAACGGTCAGCGCATTGGTCGCCCCCTTAATAATTCAGAGAGGAAGTGAATTCGATTCGCTCCGCTGGCGTTTCGAGTCACGTCAGCTGGCGCGACTGGAATGAGAGAATGGAGAAGAGGAAAATATGGAGAAAAGAAAATTCCTAGTAGAAGGATTGAGGCAGTAGGAATGAAAGATATTAAAAGACGCACGGAAATTGGATGGACAGTGGCCAATTGGAATTGATGGGAATTATTGGAATCGCAGATGTTCTTCGGTCTTCAAACTCTGACGTACGAAGTAATACAGAAAATGGATGAGGTTTTTATAGTGTATGTGTCAACGTGTGTATGTGCATATATTATATACAGGGTGGGGTATTTATAGTGAGCAGATAGATTTTTTTTCGGAAACGAAGCCAGATATAGAAAAATCTTCCGGATAAAAGTTTTAGGGTTTCAAGAGAGACAGAAGATTTCGTTATTCAATTTCTTCCCGAGTGAAGGCGTTCAAGTAGTTCAAAGGTCGACTTTCGTTTTTTCAATGGGACTATGCAATATTTCTTTCGGAAATCAAAGGAGCATTCAATTTTCAGTGTAAAAGTACAAGTGCACTAATGACTCAAAATTGACAGACGATAAGATATTTTCAAAAAATAATAAAAACATCACCTGTCAACTTTCGGCTTCGCTTTCGAGAAAATCAACCTGCTCACTATAAATGCCCCACCCTGTATATACACAGCGTGGTATATCCAGCCGGGCCAATAATACCAGGAGTGCATCCTCCTAGGAATCGAAAAATGCTCGACTTTAAAATTAGTGACTGCAGCAGCCGCCCCGCAGATTTTCCCGATGTCTGGGATTCCCTGGCATTCCATGCGGAATTCCTTGCCAACTCTCCCCTTTCGCCCCCCCCCCCCCGAAACTGGTAATGCGCCACGCGCATTTTAGAGAATCAAGTGTCATGGGGAGAAGGAGAAACTCGAGGTACATACGTACGTTGATGATCCACACGTGCAATAGAGTTTTATTATTTTTTTAATTAAAAAAAAATCGCACCGAACACGTGTTCAAGTAAGGAATTTCTTTAGAGAACAATTCGAATAAAGACACCCTAAATGTTTTGCATTTTCTAATATAAACAGAAATAGTAAAGAGCAATAAAAGGGGTAGGTTGACACCTGTCATGAATTCGGTAGGAAGCACCCTCAATACCTTGTTCACCCTATAGCAAGAACTGACCTGGGGTTCAATAATGAAATTATCCTGCCCACAGGACATTCTGTCAGGGTGGAAGGGTGGAATATAAGAAGGGGTTCGGAGTCTTCGTCTTCCTGGACATGGATTTTCGAGCCTTCGTGTTCCTCGCCGTAGATTTTGGGGTCTTCGTGTTCCT
>JARQTH010000297.1:342633-381848 GCA_030142595.1 Trachelus iudaicus | reverse complement strand
ACATCAGATTTTCGAATTTGTGCACCGTTTCACCGCAAATCTCAAACGTGCATCTGGGCTGATACACTCTGTATATAATCTAGTTACTACTATAGTCTATCTAGTAACCATATATATATCTAGTTACATTTAAACGAAACAACTTTCGATTTCTACCATTCATGAGAACTGGAAGACGATATATCTGAACTGTCATTCGCCATTGAGCTGAATTAACGGAAGCAGGACCAGAATCCGTGCCAAGCAATTTGCGTGGGATTCGCGTATACGCAGCTGGTTGCGAAATTGGGTTTTATTTATTTCGACGACCGATAAGCATCGTTGAAAAATATTTCAAGAGGAGCTTGCGACCTGCTGCAAGACAATTGTATTACGTGGACAGCATACAGAAGATTACATTAAAGGAATATGGCGATCGTGAGTGATCGTGCAGGTATCGATTTATTAATCCCATTGAGTTCTGAGGACAGTCGTCATGTTAAGAAATTTTATAAAATCTTTCGTTTACTCAAGAGTTATCAACTGTCAAACGATATTATCGTGGTCAGAGGAAACTGGGTGCGCCGAGATAACGTTGCGACTGCCAATGGAGCAATGTGGGCAGTGTTACCATTCTGTTACATGTTAAAACAGAATGCAGATATTGACTGAACGACTTTTCCACAATAACAAATGTTACATCAGGATATTTGGGAAAAAGAAACCTCAACGATTTCCGGCAAATTTCATTGATGTGAAATTTTTTTTAAAAATTGATAACAGAGTCAACTTGGATAGGGAAGTAATTATGATTTAATTTGGCTTAAACCTATACTAAAACTGTATGTGGAGATAAGCTAGGTAAAACATCATCTAAGCATTCCCGGTATCTTTGCAATGGGCTTGACTGTACTCTAAGGCTTTTCTTGGCTTCTCTTAGTTTTTTTTATATTTTTTCGAAGGGCTCAGTGTGCGTATGTTTCCCCCCCGTTTGTGTATTGAGTCCCCCTTTTTAAAAATGTTATATGGACCATGGGGCGACTTACCGAGCCGGTTCTGGAGGGCCTCTTCAAGAAGGGCTTTTTGTTTGAGATTCAGTCAGAACGAATTTCAGACTGAAAGAGTCTGTTTTACCGTGAACGCGTAAAAGAAGCAACTCGCAAGATGCTTCTTCTAGATTCTATTCATAGAGGCAGATAGAAATGAGGAAATCGTGTCTGAGAGAAGAAAAGAAAAAAAATGGAGCACGCAAGTGCATGAAATGTTAGGGACTCCTTTCTAATGTTGGAAAATTAGTAAGCGTCAGGTGGATAAAGCATAATGAATTAATGAATATTTACACTGTGTAGTCAACTGGTTACTATCCTGCTATGAATTTAATTATGGCGCGATCGATTAACGTATTCTATTATAATAACAGTACGCTTCCGTAGGAGATGTTAGACTGGTGCAAAGACCTCGTATCGTACGATTTCAAGAACCCCATTATCCTGCTACACCGTAGTAGTGAAACCATTGTAGAGGTAATGAAATTTAAGGTTTATGTCCAATTAAACCTGGACCGACTATTCTCTCGCGTCACGCTTCGTGTTGCTGGAGAATACGTGGTTGGACATTTTAAGAAATCGCAGGAGCAGCTCATCAATGCCCAGAAACTCTGACACGTTCAACAACCATTGCAGCGAGAGGATAACACGAAGCAGACTATTTAATTTCGTTTTAAATATAAAACGTCCATTGATGATAGTATACCAGAGTCAAAGCTAAAATTGCTTGGTGCCCATCATTTTCATAAACTCAATACAAGTTGACGCATTATAGTACGCATTGCGTATATAAACAAATAATTGAGGTTAGCTGTAAAGGACGTTGAAGTAGAGATCGTCGATGCGTTCAAAAATTCCTTGGGAATTAAGTCATCGGTGAAGATCACCATAGCATAAACAGTATAATTCAAGCTGGTTGTGAAAGGTAATAAAGATTCTTTCACGTAGCATAAGTCAAGGGGACTCACCAGCTATCACCGTGTCCTGGAGGTTGTATTTTGAGCCGGTTTTCCCAACCTTCGGAAAATCCTTGAGTTTACGACCGCTCAGCTTGAGCTCGCCGCTTAGATGCGCCTCCTCAAGGATCCTCTCCAGGCTGCGGGTTAGCTGTTTTTGTATGTGACCGCTCATGTTTGACGCGACCATCGCCATGTTACATTTTTCGGACACTGAACACACGCGAGGCACAGAACTCGCTTCTTCTTGTCTCGTTCCTTCAGGACAACGAGTACAAACCTCCTCGAAACACGGGCGCCAGCGCACTGCCATTACTCTCTAGGACTGGTCAGGTTTCCTATTGGAAGGAACGATGAGCGACGGCAGCGCCATCGCAGTCAATGACTCGATTTTGCTATAGGTTTCTTGTGTTGTATAGAAATTAATGAACATTGCGGAATAGAAATATTGCTCAAGAAAGTGTTGAACTACTACTAGGTGTTTTTTATTATACATCTTATAATACGGATCGATTGTGATTATTTACAATTAACTATTAATTACATTTGACTATATTCATTCATTCTGATATCCTGAATCGCGGTATTTGGCTGGCGACTATAACAGCTGGATATAAAAATTAAATATCTCATATACTTATTAGCATTCATCAACTCTCTTTCATTCTGAATTACGTGCTAGGCACTCAGGAAGTTTGTTCATGTTCGGTCCTGTTACTTCCATGAGGAATAATGGAGAATTCAAAGCTACGAAGTGTTATAAATTAATTCTTCTTTTTCTGAACATAATTACCAAGTGATTCTTGGTACCGTCGCACAAGCTCTTCTTGCACTTCCATTGTACATGGACTGTATCTTGAATATTCCATTGAGAATTCACCCTTACCCTGGGTACTGGAACGCAGCTCACCAACATAGCCAAACATATCGTTCAGGGGAACTTCTGCATAGATTGTGAACCAACCCTCGTTACCGTCAGTGCCAGTGATCACACCCTTCCGTTTAGTTAGCTGGCCAATAACTGTTCCTTGAAATTCCTCTGGCGCAGTCACCTCGACCAGCATTATTGGTTCTAAGATTGACCAAGTACCTCTTTCAAAGACTTCCCTGACGGCACCCTGAGCAGCTAGATTAAACGCAAGCTCGGATGAATCCACAATATGATGAGCTCCGTCTATCAGACGGAATTTGACACCAGCTAATTTGTGTCCAGTTAACAATCCCTTCTCGCACATCTGTCTGAATCCTTTCTCGGCACCCGGGATAAATTGTTTTGGTACGTTAGTACCTGTGGTTTCATCTGAGAATTCTATTTTGGTATTTTCATGCGGTGGAAGTGGTTCCATGATACCGGATACGCGAGCAAATTGTCCAGCACCACCAGATTGCTTTTTATGAAGATAATCAAACTCACAAGGTTCGGTTAGGGTTTCCCTGAAAGCGACTTTAGGCTTTCCAAGTATTACTGGACAAGCATATTCACGTTCCATACGCTGAGCATAAATTTCAAGGTGTAATTCTCCCATGCCGGAGACGACAGTTTCCTAAATTGTAAAGGAATAAAGTAATTTTGTCAATCATACACTTTATTCTATTATGAATTACTTATTTAATTCACTTATATACTCTCACCTTACTGTCCGGGTCATAGAAGAATCGGAAGGTTGGATCTTCTTTCGTAAACCTTGCTATTCCTTTAGCGAAATTATCGCGGTCCTTACTATTCTTTGCTTGAATTGACATTGAGACTACTGGATCCGCCACGAAAATGGATTCCAGCGATAAATTCAATTTATTGTCTGTCACGAAAGTGTCACCAGAGGCACAATCAACGCCGAATAAGGCAAAAATGTCACCGGCATAAACTTCATGTACATCTTCCATTTGATTTGAATGCAAACGTACAAGTCTTGCAATGCGAACCTATTCATTTGCGTAATTTAGTTCGAGTCAAATATAAATCAGGCAGGTCGACAGTAAAGAATTAAAAAGTAAGTGTAGCCGCCATTACCTTTTTATTTGTTCTTGTATTGAAAATGGTATCGCCTTTCTTCAACGTGCCTTGATAACAACGAAAATAGGTCAATTGACCAAAACGCCCTGCTTCCAATTTAAATGCCAGACCGACAAATGATTTTTTATTATTACGCGCAGAGTCCAAAACGACTTTTACTGGTTCTTCTCTGTATGAAAATATTATTTTTACTAGATTAAGATTGTTCAAAGACACTATAGCCAATGATACTTACCCTTGCTTCTCTTTTTTAGCCACATTTTCGACCTCACCAGGATTTGGTAAATAGTTTATCACTGCATCCAGTAGAGGCTGAACTCCTTTATTCTTTAAAGCAGTACCCACAAGAACTGGTGTGAATGCTCTTTTTATACAGGTTCTTCTGATTGCATCCATGAGATCTTTTTCAGTGGGTTTAGATTCATTGAGAAATATTTCACCGAGTATTTCGTCCGCATTACTCAAATGTTCTATAAGCTCTTGATGCCTCTCATCTGCTTCGGTTCTCATATCTTTTGGAATTTCATCTTCTCTAATGAGTTCTCCATAATCACCGTCAAAGTAAATTGCTTTCTGCGTAACCAGATCAATCAACCCCTTAGTCTCTCCCTCTAGACCAATAGGTAATTGAATGAATGCTGCATTGTGGTGCATTTTAGAACGCATCTGATTCAATACTCTATAAGGATTTGCACCCATTCTATCTAATTTGTTAATAAATGCTAAACAAGGTACATTATATCTTTTCATTTGCCGATTCACAGTTAATGTTTGAGACTGAACTCCACCGACTGCACACAGTACTAAAACTGCTCCATCCAAAACACGAAGAGCTCTCTCTACTTCAACTGTGAAATCCACATGCCCAGGGGTGTCAATAATATTAATATTATGATCTTTCCAGATTGTATATGTTGCAGCAGATTGAATAGTAATACCACGTTGCCTTTCCAGTTCCATACTATCCATAGTTGCTCCAACATTATCCTTACCTCTGACCTATTTAATAAGAATTGTTCATTATACTCTCAATTATTAATTCACATATCATAATACAGTCCTACGTACTTACTTCATGCATTTGTTCGATTCGACCAGTATAATATAATATACGTTCGGTCAATGTAGTTTTACCAGAGTCAATATGAGCAGATATACCAATATTCCTTATTCTCTCCAAAGGCTTATGCTCAGCATATTTCGCAAATGATGCCATACATCGTGTATAATTCTAAAGCAATGAAATTATGTTCTATAATCTGCTGTATTAGAACAACCTAACCTCAGGGAGTCAAATAAGAAACTATAAGTTTATACCTCAAAAATGCAAGGAGGCAATCGTGACAATCGTCGCAGATTAACGTGACCTCTTAATAACGTTATTAGGATCATTTTTAATAATTGTTGTTTATCAATTACACTGAATCTATATCAACTTTTCGATTATTTGCCGGTCCGGTAACAAAGATTGCAACACGCGTTACTAAAAAGAAAGGTTGAACATGGCTGCTCTCATGTGTTCTTTCGAGAAGTGCAAGCTGCAGCTTGCATAACGGAACATTTACCTGCAAAAATTCTTTTATATATAAATATTTAATCACATACATCGAGAACAACTGTCGAAATAACATACATTTATGTGACATCTATAGAATATCCTATTTCTTTACAAAAAATCAATGTTTGATTCGTCCTGCAGATCTCGTCACGGCATTCATAGCAGCTTGGTGTGTCATCATTTCTTCAAAGTTGGGTTGGCAGTTCTTATGAATTGAAGACAGTCGGTGAGGAGTACCACGTTGAATTTCTACAAGAAATGTGAGTGTAATTTGGAGTAGATTTTTATATTATTAACAATATCAAAAGAACGCAAGAGCTGCAGTGGTTAACTGAGAGCTCAAGTGAGTTAACAGTGGTTCGTTCTAATAGCCCTCGCGTTTGCAGTGCATATGAGATAATTATTTTCTTTTATGTTTTAGAAGCCATGACAAGAATTTAAAAGAGTACGGAAACCTTAATTTTGAATATGGAATTAATTTTGGTACGGGCCACAAGGCTATCGAGTCTTTTGTTGCGAAGTTCAACGACATTTTTGCCTGCCGCTTCATTGGCAACTACCCGGTGCCAAAATGAATTTTATAGCAACTTACTTGGTAGGTTAGCACTGTTTTTGTGTTATAATTATGACTCGACCTAATAGTATAGATTGAAGCTTAATTTACTTGTGATCGTTACCCCTATCTTTTTCAGAGACGTATACTCCTTGTAGGATCAACCCAAACTGCTTTGCATTAACGAATCATGCTTATCCACATAGAACGTTTCTTAATGACAATTATTTCAAGAATGCTGTTTGGACTATACATCGTAACTACTCAGCAGAAGCAAATAAAGATTGCTATACTCCTCCTCCAGCTCAGAAGCAATCAGTTTTTCAAAGGATGAAGCAGATGACAAAGGATTACTGGCATATTCTTATTCCTGTGCATGTAATCACTTCTATTGGGTGGATGTCCTTGTTTTACATTGCTGCTAAGAAGTAGGTACACCGAAATACCAATCCTTATATCCACTTGTCTCTCCTAAAGGGACACGCGATGGTTACGACGTGTTCTTCTAGTGGAGTCGACATTGTGGGAATTATGGAGTACATGAAGCTCAGCGAAAAGTACCTAGAGATGTTACGTGGTTCCAGTGCTGGACACTGGGCTGTCGCATATGCCCTATATAAAGTATTCACCCCACTCCGATATACTATTACAGTCGGTAAGTTTACCATGTAATACAAATCTGTTGAATGCATTGAGTCTTTTTAATTAAAAAGAAAATAACATTTATTTGTGAACACAGGAGGTACAACTCTAAGTATTCGTTACCTTAATAGATGGGGATATTTAAAGTTCAAGCCACGATCGAGTCTATCCAACAAAGTAAGTTATACAAACTCTTTGTAGATAGAACAAATCTAAAGAATAAAAAGAAAAAATCCAGTAGTATTAAGTGCGTCAACATTTTTTACCTGGAACTTAGGCCTCTTTGTCTGTTTACACGCACACCCATGATGCAGCCAGCTCAAAAGATTCTACGTAGGTTCCTCGAGTTATAATTCTAGTGTGCTTGTTACATATCAAATGGAAATATCCCTTGATTTTCATCACCCACTTTATACCTATTAAACAAAGTTTATCATTTTCTACTTTCAATATTCATGTAGACTAGAACCAGCCTCGCAGAGCACGTACAAACATAGGATCTTTCTCACAATACTTATCCTGAATATAATTAAATAAAATTTTTCTCTACATTTTTCAGGAAGCGCTGTCGCGCAAATGTGCCGAGGACCACAAGGCAAAGTACGCGAAACCAGAGTACAAAGAGGAACAACAAACTGAACCGCCAAAAACTTAAGGTTTACTGAGACATGTCTCAGATGACCATACCGGGATACAAATGCATTATAATTAAAGATTTAATATCTATCGATTACTAAAAGTCTGGCCTCTTGTAAATGTACTATCGTTTCCTACTTATAAAGTCTCAATATAGCCTATTAAAGAAGTTTAATGCTGTCACTGATTGATCTTTCACTCCAATCGTGATTTCTTCCTTTCTTTTTTTTTCTAATTGAAAAAAAAACATCCTCGTGGATTCTCATAAGGTTTATTGGTATTTATTAACCAGTGGCATTCACCTTGCGTGTACCATACATATGTTTAAATAAAAGTTGTACTTTTTATCTACACAATACGTCCTATTCAACAACTACACCTAGAAAACGTACGAGTCTCCTAATCCCGAAGGAAAGGATAATTAGTATTTTTTTTGGCAGCTTCATTTGTGCGTAGTTCACTATAATTAATTTAATTCCTTTATAAACTTGGTAGATTTCAATATCTTTTCCATCGAACGCTCCATAATCCAAATTTCATTCTAAAAAAACGTAAAAATTAGATAAAAAATCGAACTCAGAGTTTTGATATATCCTTGTAAATTCATATCTCAGCTAATAAATATTCTCAATCATAATCCAGTAATTCGATCCGTCCTTGTCTTATATGCAAGATTCCACTTATTGTATCTATGACATATTTCCAGTAGCCTAGACAATGGACAAATTTACGCGACGACGACGCGTACATGTGTAATTCGAGCTTAAATAGTCTAACAATAGTTAATAATAATAATAGTAACAACAGTAATGGAACTATATACACCCAATTAAAGTATGATAGTAAGATTTTATCAACAAGAAAAAACTTTATGCTATTATATCACAGTTGCCTGCGCAACTCGCACATCCTTCACTGATGATACCATTTATATCATTGGGAATATCTTAGGCAATAAATACTTTTGCATGTATAAATATTTATACAGGATTGTTACCTTGTTCACCCTGTATATTGTATGTACATATGTGGTATAGTATAGTCAATACTTTTTAACATACATACGCGCTGCATCAAAGCGACAAGTTAACGTTTTACAAGCAAGTGGTTTCGCACCATTTTCTTCACATGTCTTGCGGGCATAACGGTGGACAATGCGAGGGTATAAGATACCCAATGCCGATAAATTTAACGGTACAGAAGACGGGGTACTTGGTCACCGTTTATGTAGGAGCTTTCTAATTACAATTAATCATAATTATCATAACCATCCGTAGCACGTCGTATAGCTGGTTTGATTGATTTTGTTTAAATGAAATGAGTGGTACCAGTACGAAGAAGAGGATGCGTACTCCCAATACAAGAGAAAGTCAGAGAAATAACTGTAAAGTTGAAACAGACGCATATAAAAGGTGTTTTAAATTGAAAAAAAAAAATCATTTAAAAAAAGCATCAAGTCTGTCGTGTTAAAAAATAAGTGAAATTCAAGAAATTACTGTCACTCTTTGACCTAATGAACACATGCGTCTGATGTCTATTTTGGTACCAATTGGTTGCGTCTCGCATTTCCTGCTCTTTGCTTCTCTAGTTCTCGAACAGTGAATCACGGATGGCACTTCTCGTGCGCAGGATTTCTCCATTTCTTTTCGATTCTTATTGATCTACTCTGTTTCTCTCTCTCTCGCTCTCTCTTTATCCCATAAACTGATAGCTCGCCGATACTGGCTGCGGTGCTCTAGGTTGTGTGTGGGATATGCGTTGGATGTGACACGCCCTACACATAAGTCTACCTTCCAGTGGGTAGCACCTTTTGTCGGGTTCATCGGTCAGTTGCATTCCACAGTCCTCGCAGACGTAACAGTCCACGTGGAAGTCTTTGTCCATGGAAACTACTCTGACCGTCTCTTCCGTGCCCTGATAAAGTGACAGAATTTTATACTGTGATAGGTGAACTTACATATGTATATATTGAATTTCATTTAATTACCTCAACCGGCGTTATCCCTTTGCCACAGGATGCACATTTCGGGGCGAACATTCTGTGATAATCATTAACACAATAAATTTTATTGTCCACGTCCACAGTAAAAGGAACACCGTCCAGACATTCGTTGCAAACACAGCATCTGAAGCATCCTGGATGATATGATTTACCCATGGCTTGTAATATCTGAAAAAAGGCTTTTTAGTATGTTGCCACGACAGTAGATAATTTTGAAAAATTTCCAAACTCACCATTTCCATTATAAGATGACCGCATATCGCGCATTTTTCTGCTGTTTGTTGAAAACCAGAATACTGAAAATTAGAAGAGACAGCGATTATTTATTTTTATTTCATCAGAGTCTTCGAATACTTACCAAATAATCTTCTTCGCAGTAAACCCTCCCATGGACATTGTAAAATGCTTTGCCACGCAGTGCTCTACCACAGGAACAACAGATGAAACAATTCGTATGATAAAGATTTCCCATAGCCTGACAAGCTTGTCCAGCTCCAGTTACTTTCTCACCGCAAGTGTGACATATACCTAAAAAAGAAAAAAGAAAATAAAGCTTTGTGAAACATTTCAGAAAATATTCATAATATCAATTCTCCAAACACTGCTCCACTTTTTACACAATATAAAAGAAGAGACGTACTCTAAACAAGTTCAACGAGTGGTGTGTCTAATCGCAGAGAATTAATAATAGACTCACAGCTGGCGATAGGCAAAACAGGACCCGCCATCGCAGCGACGGATTTGCATGGATTAAGTAACAAGGTAGTAAAAAAAATGTTAGTGACAATTGAACGAAGCCTTTGAAATTACGTCTAATGAAATAATTCACGTAATTAATTAAATTCTTATTTATTAGGGAAATTGCACGAATTAGTTTCCCCGAGCAAAACACTCGCGAACTAAACTAGTATTCAGCAACGGGTCCAACTGGTCTATCTATAACGAGATTAGTTACTGCAGCAACGACCCACAGACTGACTAGTCGTACGACTAGAGCGACGTGTATACAGTACATTATAATGTGAAACGTAATGGTCGTTGATATATGCTGTATGTTTTGTGTTGGGTCTAAACTAAACTGCTGGAACTTCGACGAGTAAATGAAAAACCAGCAACAATAAATAAATTGAATTCTGGACCAAATCCAGAATCCTGTGCTATTCCGGTTCAAAGATGATACACGTTGTATTGTTTGGTGTAAATTCCAGAAACGTCATGTGAATGTCATCTAAAAATTGCAAATATGGTGGGGGATGAAGAAGTTCTTCCTAATTATGAACCGGGTACCACGTTAGAGTCTGAATCCTCCAGAGAGAATCAATGGATGATCTCATCTACAGATAACGGTAAAGGATCTTAAAAGATTCATCCTAATTTTTTGTTATTGCCGATAGGTAGATCCTCACCAAAGTATTCTCCCTCCTCTTCCTGCTTCTCCATTTCTTCCTCCAGCTGTCGGGTTAGCTCCTCGATCTTTCTTTCCGCCTCCGTTGGTCCCTGCTTGCCAAGAAATTTGTGTAGGTTTCAACGTCATGAAGTTTAATATCGTATGCTAATTTATGCTCGGATTCTGTGTCTCTTTTGCTAGTTTCGAAAGGACCATCGGGTCAGAATAATTTTATCTTTTTCTACGACTGAGGCGAGAAGATATTTTTAATGGGAGAAGTTTTGGACTTTCGAGACTGCGAGATTCATATGATCTGTACGGACTTTTTTCAATAACGGTCAATAATACTATTCTTTGTCACGGAGACTAAAATACCAACAAAAAAGTTTCAGAAATATTATAGATAAAATTTTGGTCATGTTCTCAGAAAATAGATAAATAAGGAAACTGTACTGCGTCAATATTAACAGAAGCTATATCAATACTGACAGTAGTTGGTTTAATATACGTGTTATCAATTTTCACATGATAATGCTGCACAATATTTTTCATTATACTATGTAGTACCATGATAGCGTATAACAGTCTCGTACGGAAAAGTAGTACCACCCGTTATACAAGTAGCGCTAGACCGTAAAGGAGCAATGAAATCATCGGTCATCAATGAAATCATCGTCTGACCTGAAGAATAATTTTATAGCGCAATAGTGAACACGTCTTTGTCCTTATGGACATTGCATAAGTAATAGAGGACCCATGAGTGTGGATATAATTAATTTAAAAAGATCCTTACAGATGGTCGTGGTGGTGTAACGTTATAAGGTAAGAGTCCTTTCCCAGGAGATGGTTTTATGGGTGGACTAACGGATTTCTGAACGTGAGCCACGGGTTCAGGTGTCCTTTGCAGCATGGGTACGCCAGCGTTGAGAAAGACGGGTCCAGCTACTCCACTGGTAACACCTGGTGGCAGGCTCGTAATCCTAGGACGGTGAATACCAGGATCATCCCCTGGAGCAGTGGACGCACTAGTGACAGGTGCGTGAACTAGTCCGCGCACAGGATTGTCCGTGTTGGAATGTCTTGGTGAACTGATAGAACTATGAGTTATGTCTGGTGCTACTTGAGCATGAGTAGGACTCGTCTTCGGGGAGTTCCTGGAGTTATTATGAGGAGCAGCTATCCTCATGTCTCTGCTAGGTGAGTATATAGGAGAATTTCGCGTTCCTAGTGTTTCTGATGTCTCGGCAAATCCTCTGTCGTTCTGCGGATTGGATATTCTTATTTGATCTGGTCTGGTAGGTGAGAACATTGGTGAATTTCTTAGACTGGATTGTTCACCAGGTTCAATCTGGGGCTGAACTGTTCTCATTTGATCGGAACGGTTGGAGGAGTAAATAGGAGAGTTCCTGGTTGGAAAATCTCCACGGCAATCCTGATTATGATAATTTCTATCATTTTGGGGGATGTTGGAACGGTTTGAAGAGTATACCGGTGAATTCCTGCAGGCCGATATCTCTCCACGGGATGATGTGTTGTAAACTGGTGAGTTTCTGGCTGATGAATCTCCGGCGTAGTTTACACCGGTACTCCTGTTAGCAGAATCAACATACTGCTTGTACAGTGGTGGATTCTCCTGACGGAAGCCTTGTCCGTTGTCGGGTTGAGGTGGTCGATAGCCTTGCTGGGTGTTATCGACCACATTACTGCGATAATGATGAGGTTCCGGTGGGAGGCGGATGGGCGGGGATTCACTGTGGTAGGGAAGTCCTGAACGTGGAGAGTGTTGTTCTGGCGAGTAACCAAAATTTCGATTAGTCTGTAGTTCAGAGGGTGGTACGTATGCGCTTCTGGAAGCTTGAGTATCAGAGTTCGTGGACGTTTGGTATCTCAGGGTAGAAGCTGGATCGACGTTGCAGGTACCCCGGGTTAAGCTGGAACCGTCGAAGCTTTGAGTACGACTTTGTCCCAGGATACGCTGCTGCGAATTTCTTTGAGCCTGACCTAGTTTACCAGTCATCACTACGTAATCTCCACCATTAATGGTAGCAGGGTGATAAAAATTAGGTACCTGCGGGGCGGGTTTGTTCTGAGAATCAGAAAAATGTACTTCCTGAATATTCTCGTAGACGGGCGGCGCCTCGTAAGGTGGTAGTTCCTTAGCCGGTGATGCTGTCTGATAACGATTGCCGGGCGGTACCTGAGGTTGAGCCTTTCTGAACCCAGAGTCGTAAGTCTCCCCGGCTACAGAACCACGAGGACTTCCTCTGGGGCTTTTGCGCGATTCTACAGGATGGTAATAGGGTGGATGAGCCTGATTCTGAGGGTAGTACTCGATATTCTCATAAACGGGTGCCTGTTGGCCAGGACGACTTTGATGTTGTTGCTGCTGCTGCAGACCTATCTGCTCGACAGGCTTAGGAGTAGCAAATCTCGAAGCAGCTATTATGCTTTCACGCTCGTACATCTTGTAGTCGGGTGGTGGTTGTCTGCTCTCGGAAGCGCCCCCTTCAATGAAGCTTTCAATGGCCCCAAGAGGACGGGGCCCACGCACGTCCCTGGGGTTCCTCGAGACGGGCACCTGGGCCTCGGGTCGCGATCCTGAGACACGCCCGACCCCGATGACTCCTTCCCCTGACTCATCCCCCAGCTGGAGGTAACTTAGCTTCTGCACGTAAGCGTCGGCTGAGTCGCACATTGGCCAAGCGGTTCAGTACCGATAACCACCGATAAACGATTTCACAAAGCCAACCAGCAACACTGCTCCTGAACTTTCCACTTTTGATACTAACAATCTCTCAGCATCACTACGAGCTAATGTATTAGCTCTCTTGGTTCATGCGTAATCGGACATTTTATCCAGGATCAATGGACCACCGCACTACGTTCCGAGGGGACACTGCGCGCTTACAGTGGGTCACTTGTCAAATGCTTTTAATAAGGTTCCCTCTTCGTTCCGCTGTGCGACTAATAGATCAAACACGCGCAGAATCGGTCCCCTCCTGTATCTAGATGATCGTTTTCACACGATTTCGGGATACGCCCTGGGAATGGCAACCCTTGGACGTACTCCTTAATCGCCGTCGAACCACCTCGGGGATATACTTGTTACGAATGCACCGAGCGTTCACGATCACCACCTGCAAATATTCACGACACACGCATCGCACGCACGCACCGCCACTCGCACCAGCCAGAAACCTGCGAACATTTTCTCACTGTCTGTTAGGCTCTTCAAGCATACAGGATTCGACGTTTGGAGGCGACACTGTGTTTTACGGAATGAGCGCACTCTGTGATCTTGAGTTGCGACCAAGAGTTTATGGATTCGTCTTACGAATTTCCATTTACTTTTAAAGCAACTACCGATTGCCGCTATAGACAAGATATCTACTATCGTTAACGAAGGATAAATAGACTGGAGATATGTGTTCGGTGCCGCGCAAATCTGACATATTGACGCATCGTCGAGAGTGCTGCCCTCTGTGAGTCAAAACTGGTATTAACAGGTAATGTAAGGATTTAGTATACCAGCGGTCGGTAATACTTATTGCTAAGATTTCTAAGATTTTTCTTGCACACTGTGTAGTCGCGTGTTTTGCAACTCCGCGCCACATTAGATACGACGAATGTATACAAATTTTCTAATCAAAAACACTACAAAAACTGTATAAAATTTCATAGTTGAAAACTTACAAATCAATGATTCCATTGGTATTTCATTTCAATCCTCACAATGTGTATCGAAAGAGTTGTTCCAAACCACAATTAGAAAGATGGTATGCTGGATTCGATATCATTGAACTTTTATTCCATCACCCTATCTTAATTCCAAGGATCATCGAGGGCCTTGGGCTGCCTAAACGACAGTTAAGGACACAGGATACTTTGAAAGAGCGTTGCGAGAAAACCGTTGTAGTCGTGAGTATCGTGAACTGCATAGTAATGATTGGTAATTCCACTGCATCCAGCATGCACCTATCGAACAGAACATGAAAACATAATGTCCTACGAGTGTCTTGACGACGTTACGTGCGTCGGACTACACATTTTTATTACTTCGTCCCTCGAGATCTCCGGGGGTACTAACCCCGTCTTACGTGAGACACGTTACCCTCACGAGGACCATAAAGTGTGAGAACTATCAACGTTAAGTATATTAAAAATTTGTAAAAAAAAACTTTTTACAACGTATACGTGAAAATAAGAGAGAATTCCAATGGCGCCAAATTTAAGTTAAATATAAAGAAAGCTCATTACATATCTTTACTTATTTACTCTTTGATCCACTCCTTCTCGAAACAACCTAAGCGCTTCAGTTCCGTCTAATGAACCCTAAAAACCCACTGTCTTTCTCCGTAGTCGTTTTACTGAATTGGCATCGATCAAAATTCCATGCGAATACTGGAACCGTACAGGAGCTGTGACAATTCCTACGAATCGATCACGAAAAACAATTCCACGAACATCGTCAGCCTATACAACTCGGACCAGGAAAAATTATCTGAAGTGCATCGTCTTAAAATTTCCATAAAAGAGCACAAATCCACCATCTGTAATACCTACAGTCGAGGTTAAATATATACCAACATAAAAATACGTAAATCCAGTACCAACCCCCTAGAGCAACCCTTCAGGATTCCATCCCTAGAAAAATATTGTATGCAGGATGTGGCCTTCATAACTCAGATCGTATCCTCGAGCGGGGAATACCGAATGTAAAAAAAAGTATACAAAAAAATATTATGTCCAGTTAAAAAAATCAATAGCAAGCCCACTTTACAACTGTCTGCAATCGTGACACGTGCAACTAAAATAAAAATTTCTCATCCACAGGAATTCGAAAAAGTATCGATATATCAAGAGTATCGATTATACGTCTGCCCAACGCTACGTCCTACGCTAGAAGGAAATTGACTTTTCAGTCGACCATTCGAGCTGCCCACTTGTTGGGCAATATATGTACAGTTCAACTATGGCATAGAGACACGTGGGCGTGACCTTACCCAACGAAAACTTTATTTTCGAAAGGTGAGAAAGAAACATCGATTTCATGATTTTTCACCGCTCGTCTAATCCACCTACGTTAACACGGCCCACGTTTAACTTTCCAGTGCCACCTGCGATCTCGCCTCGCCGTTTGTACAAGATGTCGATCGATACGTCACTCTCTGTCCTAAGACATACGCATTCAGAAACGCATTGCAATACGCGATGCTGTTTTTAGATTAGCATACATCCAGATATCCGTGATATCAATCCACGTCTTAGGAACAAGGGGAGCCACTACGTAACAGTTTATACGACCCGTTCGAAAACACTGTGGCTTTACGGTGATGGCCGTTGACCCTCTTGTAACGAAATACCTATTTATATTTTACGAAGTTGTTAACTTGAGTCGCGACGCAAGCTCATCGATTTTTCAAACGTCTATCCCGGATAGCTCCCTCGAGATGAATGTAACATTTTTATTGTGACTCGTTTAGCGACTGGACCACGGATAATCGGCGAGAAGAAAAACAGCCATTTTTTTGATTCTTGAAATTCCTTAATTATTTATATTAAATATTTACTAATTAATTAAACTTTTAATTTTCTAATTTTTACATATATACATATAATTAGATCGTTACCCAGCGTCGTTATACCAATCAAAATCTATGTTAGATTCTACGCACCTGCGTGCTTCCACGACAAAACGGAAGTGCAACGACCAAGTGCAGTTGCAATATAAAAAAACTTAATTTAACAGAGTCTCTCATGTCCCAGGCATCCTCGAGTTCTCATGTGCGCGTTACGTCGATACTATAATAAACAAGAGTCAAGCAGAGGCGACACAGTCTCACGCTACTACTGTCGTGCGTTGGATATACGCACGTGCATACGTCCACGCATATATCCCAGGCTCGGTAGAGTCGCAGGCCGAACAGGAAACGTAGTTCTATGCAGGCTGCATAGCTCAGGATGTACCAGAATAGAATGATACCTACGTAGGTACCGATGGAAACCGACAGGAGGAAAATAGAGGACCACGTCGGCATTATTTACCTGTATTAAAAAAAAAAGCACGGATAAGAACAAACATATAACATGATAAAAAAATAATCAATTAATTGGCTTGAAAAACTTTCGTTAACTTTCTATAGAGAAAGAGTGAAATTTTAAATAAATATTTTTTTCCCGCTCTTTTCAAATCTTCATGTTAAAACTATTTCTTAGAAACGGGTAAATTATCTTGAGGCATTTTTCCGGTTAGTCTCTTATCGCTTCTCGTATCATCTGCGCTTTCCTTACTGTAATTACCCACTTCTTCAGGACGCTTATTCTTCTTGCTACCGAATCGAATTCCATCTGTCCTTTCTGTCGACGCTCGGCGCCCAGAGCGACGGAAGTTCTGACCGGTTTTGCTTTTGCCTTCTGAACTGGCGTTCCTTTGCGTTAATTTATTTGTATATCTATATCCATATGTCTATGTATACAGTCATTCAATTTGAACACTGTATATGTATACTCCATGTATACAAACTGTGCGTGTCAGATCTGCCGTTTCTTAGTCGCTACCTTGTCAAGAATTCAGCAGGAAGTATTATAGCTTGGGAAGAAGTTCTTAACGGAGCTCGGTTGAAATTCTTCAGGAATTTAAAGAACAGTAAGGAGGATACTGTATGCTGGCTATATTGATCAAGTAAATTGGAGCAGAGATTACGTAATTGGATAAGGTATATTGGTATTTTGATGTTTATTTCGTGAAATTAGTTCTTCCTTGCGTTACGTAACAATTGTGTACATACGTATGACTTGATATTTAGCCGATCTTATTAGCTTCGTAAATCGGCAGATCTACAAGGGTAATTTCGATGCTACGCGGTGGCACTTTGGTTTCATTAACATTGAATGGATTTCAGGGATGGTAATGGCTTAGTCTGTTTACTGGTTTTGGATGAGGAGGGTAGTGGGAAGGAGGGACAAGAAACTAGAGAGAGTCTAGGAAGAAAAAAGTCAACAGAGAAGAAACGCTCGATCCAAGACACTCGTGCATTAGCTCGTTCTACAAAAGCCTAACCCCGTATCGTAAATCCTCTCTGTGTCCCGGGTGAACGATGTCTCTCGTAGATATTCGTGCATTCGGAGAAATTACTGGATATTTTTGTAATAAATTAGTGACACGGACGAGAGAAACAGAACGCGCCGTCGGGGCCCTCTGGCGCCGAGTGGTGGCAGCACCGTCGCTCCTCGATCCAAAGAATATACATGTGGGTGGTATGTAACAGAGTTTCGGTTTACAAGATCAGTCATAAATTTTGTCTTTTGAATAATTTTGTTGGTTTTATAATTAGTGGTAAAAAATTTCTTTTAGAGAAATATGACATCTGGGTATCCGAGTGTTGTTTGATATATTATATGGAGAATTTTCTCGGAGATGCAGGCTTCGTGATGATTTTTGCTAGATGCATCTTGAGATCTTATCATAAAAATACATCTTTATTGTCGTTCCTGTCTCAGGAAAGTCTTAGGAAATATCACGGCAGGCACTCAGGAGCGTTCCCATCCGAAAACAATGGTGTCTTGACAAAGAAGAGTCTGCTTTCCTTTCTCAGAGTACGAAGCGTGCTTGTTGTGTTGGGATATTCTTGAAGAAAAAAGAGAGAGAGAGAGAGTTGGTGGGGGGAGAGAGAAAAAATAAAATAGAGAATAAACCAACAGTCACGACGAATGGAGTGTTTCTATGAGACGAAGATTATGAATTCTCGCGAACTTCCTCACGACCTTAATTCCTCCACCGTTCTCCCGCAATTCGTATCTTTTTTTTGAACACCCGTTACACGGAAACAATTGCATAGAACTTTGGACGCTTTTTAAGTACCCAGAAATTTACTCACGGATAAAAAAGTATTTTTCAAAACGGTAATTTCTTTATGAACCCGCCGTTACGGACGAGACTGCATAGTGACGCAACTGAGTCACGCAGTGTCTGACGAGTCGTAAGTTTCCGTAGCATTGACGACGTGAGAAATACCGTGACGATTTTTAGTACTCTGTACAAGATCAATGATACTTTATAAGAAGACGTTAGTGCACTGTATGACTAGTGCAGTACAAGCAGCTGACGTATATGTATATCGAGTACGTGCGAGAAGCGTCCATGTTGGATATCAATGAAAACGTCTAAACATCGTTGCGAACAAATGTCAAAGTGAATTTTATCGCGTTAACATCCTGCACTGTTGAAATTCCAAATCAGTCGTCGCTGTTCGTCATCCTGGCAAGTACCTGGTAAACCAAACATCCCTAGATCGTGAAACGTCGAAGAAAGAAATACCATTTACGACGCCATCGTTGATACGTGAATTTACGGCGGGAGTTCTCACTCTTAAGAATTTTCGTAGAACCGACGAAGTACCAAAGGGATGCTTGTGTACGGATTAATGGGAGTGACGAGTTTCGATTTGTCGAGGTTACGTTACGTTATGCATGACCGACTCTACGGTATGGTGTGACGAAACACCATAGACGTAGTTACCTTATAGCCATAGCAGAAAATGATGTTGCTTCTGGTTTCTATTTATCGTGGAAGAATATCAGATGCAGTTACATATCAGATTGGACGTCTGATTAAAGGTTAGTAGAAAAAATATATATAGAATTACTGCGAAGAGATTCTTTTTCTTTTTTGTTTATTTAAGTAAAAACATAATTAATTGCGGTACATATTCATATGGACGTTTGTAACTATTTTGTTCTTTATTTGACAGCTGTCAAAATCTGGATTCTTTGTAAATCGAAACGGTTAAGACTCGATGGCTGGATAGAAATGTTCTACGGAAACTATTACCGGCTTAAAGATGTATTTTCATTTGGTAGGAATGCCGTCGAGTTTACTAGGCAGTAGTTGGTACGAGAGGAAACATTAAGTTTAAAAAAAAATTGTGTCGGAAAGTGAATAGCGTATCCAACGGGTAGAGAAGCCAGGCACCACAGTGTGGGGTCGAATAGATAGGGGCCTTATGGTGGAAACTTGTTAATATTTCGCGTATCCGGAACGGAAGTTGGTGAACGTAGTGCACCGTAGTCAGAAATGAATGTGAACTATAATAATAGAAAGTTACATTGGAGTGTATATATATATATATATAAAAGAGTATATTTTAACATGGAAATTTCAATGGTGAATAATTAAGGAAATGTACAGGACTTCTTCATTATTTCATTCCTGTTAATTGACTTTGGGCTCTTTTAATTGGTACACAGACTTAGTCGTGTCTGACGTTAATGGCACGCACTGATTTATTTTATTACTCCTATGATCAACGCATCTAGTCTGCACCGTGATATTTTCATGGTTTTATGACTTCGCGTGTGTCCCATAAGACACTTTACCTCTATTGATAACGTGTCGTTGCACCTTGATTACAGTAGAGTGGGATGATTTTTTAAGATTTTATCAGAAGGATGACCATAAAGTTTGTTCAGGATATTAATTCGTGTAAATCATCAATTACTTATTATAGATTGTTTATTGATTTTAAAAAATAATGTTTATTTCAACATTTCCGGTATAAAGCAGGATCGTTTTCTATATTTTTAACGTGAGAGGAAGAAGTTACCATGTGCCAGCTGGACCACTGCCGGAAGTGGATAGGCGGCCATGATCGGTCAGGCGAGATGTGCTCTTGCGTTTCCGTTTAGTAATTGTCCATCCGACTCTTAACCTCCAACTGGACAGCCTCTCATTTTCTTAGCAGGATGCAGCACAGCATCCCATGCAAATCTTTGTGGTATCCCGTAAAGGGATACAGTGCCGTTAGTATTTTCTTGAATAAATTTCAACGTGCTTTTTTATTACTTTATATTGATTAAGTCTATAGGTCACTTGGTGACTCTTAGTATGCATTAGGTATTATTTTTTAATAGCAACTCGGTATTTTTTTTAAACAAAACTTAAAATACCAACGTCATCGTTATCTCTAACGGATATCCATTGCCGCAACTTTCTTAACCCATTGACTCATGGAAACTGCATTAGATTAAGGCCTTATTATTGTGCTTATTGCTGGTTTGCGTTAAATATTAATAGACACTATATACAAATTTATATATAGTAATACATACTCGTTGTAAAAATTGATGTTGGCATATTTTATTAGTAAAGATTAAATACTTAAAGTCACGCGTGTCGTGAAAATTTGAAAAATTTATCAAACCCACGTTGACATTGTCAAATATGGAAAAAGGTTTTTTTCGATAAACGTTGAAAATTTCGAAATTCGATAATTATTGTGAAACGGGCAGGACGTGAAGCGGAATGTCGTAGGCGACTGGAAATGGCGTAAAACTGTGTCACGGGAAGTCACTTTTAAATCCCGTAAATGTTACTATCAGCTTGCACTGGCACCTGTTAACCGAGTTACATTAAATAACGCTTTCCATTTCCTTGGATATTAATGTTCTTTTTTTTTATTTACACAACACGAAATTCCATTGACACGAAAACAGACAAAAGATAAAATAAAATTTATATCACACAAAAAAAAGTCAATTAAATAAAGATCAAATGAAAAATTCACTCATGTTACTTCATTCAATGACGTTCCGTTTCCGGCTTCCGTCACGGTCAGGTAGGTCAGGTTCCGCCGGAAGTGGAAGAGAGAATCATTGTAGAATCAAAAGACGGAAATGGCGTTCACGTGTCTTTGACTGATTGAATTAATCGACCGAGTACATGTGACACACACGCACGTCTTCATTGTTCATAATAAAATCGCAAGCGGAATCCACCGGAAGTCCAAAATTCAGTTCCGCTAATTAAATTATTTAACAATAAGAAAAATTTTCTGCGAAATAAAAAAATTATTAAAAAAATTTTTTCATCTCCAAATTATGTACCCACCATCAACGTCTACTAATACTGTATATATGCACAGTGTATGGCTATGGTGTTTACTAACAAATATGCCTATAGATATATAGATAAATACACAGATCAGCCCCCATATCCTATCACGTTATATTCCTATGTAATCACATTAGCGTGTCTTATCATATAGGGAAGTTTTGAGGAGGGACAATGTAATGGTTCCTGTCTTCGTGGGGGAGGGCGGGGGGGTTGAAAGTGCAATGGACGACCACACCTTAATAAGGGTGCGGTTCAGGGTGCGGCAGGACTGCACGATGCCCACGTGGGCTATCCCTTATATTTTTCCTGCACATCCCTATCTCGTATTCGCCATAGGTAATAGTAATACTGCGTGGTTAGCCATATTGCGAAGGGGTTGTTAAGCCATGGGGTGGCCGTTGTTTGATGGCTGTACAACATGCCATGGCTTGCCTCTCATAAATTGCAGAGACTCGTAGACCCTCGGTGGCGCCTTTGATCTGTTTGCAATTGGGCTCGACAATTTTCTTGGACAATTGCAGAGATATGTGAGTCCGATGAGAACGGCGACTCTTGGGCGGCTTAAAATAATTAAACAATAGGATCAAAATGATTTATGTTTACAATGTGTCTAAGGTGTCTTAGTCATAACTTCTTCGTCACTCAATACTCGGATAAGATAATTATTTTGATTACGTATAAATATGGCATTGTTATAGAATGGATTTTGACCACTGTAGTAGCTGGATATTCTTATCGTTAGTAAACAGCTGTTCGAGTTTCATTGCTACTGATACGATATTTTTTAGATATTGATGTGACATAAAAAATTTGTTGATGAGAGCGTAAATTTAGAGAGGGGGGGGGGGCGATTTTGATTAAAATTCCAAAATTCTTCGACTTCACTTTTTTACAGGAAGTGGAGCAAATTTTCAGCTGCTCCTTATGGGGGACCGTCCTGAGGAATACTAGGAATTTACAGAGCGTGTAATACGAGTCAATCTCTGACCAGGAAACAGTTGACCCGTGTAACCAGTAGCCACTCCTGGATCGATTTGGATCTATGGATCGATATGTAGGTATTTTTTTGTTTAGGGGTTCGCATCCTGAGACGGAAATTAAATTAAGAGAGTTTGTGAGCAGAACGGTAGGTACGCCGAGATGATTAATATCCGTGAAAGATTTTGAAGAGATACTTCCGGTAGATAATACTGAATGGATTTTTTTTCACCATAAATAAAATTAGGGGATGAAGTTCCGGTCTTGAACCAAAAAAACCAATCGTTAGTCGGGATGTCTAATGATTCGATAATGCTTGGATGACTCGGCTGATTCTACCGGTTCCGGTCTCTCTCACCCCTTGTGTTTGATTGAGGTTCACCATAAAAAAAAACCATACGCACCTCTCCGATCATGGTGGTCGTGATTTTGGTGAATTTAAAATTTAATGAAGATACCCCATTCTTATAAATACAAATATTTCTCAAGGGTTGTATAATCAAAGGTATAATGTACAATGGAGACACTGTTCTTTGGTTACCAAACAAATATCGGTCAGGTTACGGTGTCCCATGGTCGACTATATTTTATCTCTGAAACACAGTCCCTGCTGCAGTAGGTTATCTCCAGTAAAAAAAGCAGCAAAAATACCACGTATAATAATTTTAAAAAAAAACCACCATACACGATACCATAAAAGAGGGAACATTGCGTGTTTCGCGTGGATACCCATAACTAATCTTATCACTAACCCCGTAACGTTTTCACACACCCATTAAAACCCCGTAGAAAAAAATCGTCTGCATTCAGAGGGACGATCTGCGGTGGCACAATATCGTTAGGAAAACAATACCCATGGGAACCCCATGGCGTTGACCATGGGGATAGATAATGCCCAATCGGAAGGTTCCCCCAATCTATAGGGACACGAAGTAATTCCGGATATGGGACTTGGCACGCAGACCGGAAGTGGGCAGTGTAACGGTGAAGCCTCCCAGAAGGTCATATACACACCCCATAGATTTAATTCTATTAATAGAAACGTGTTTGCGAGACTTTTATCAGTGATATAATATTCTTCATTTAAATCTCCATAGAGTTTAATTTTTCAAGCTGGGTAATACTGCTAGTCTCCTTTAAGGCCCAAGGAACAGGTTCGCCTTGCAAGGTGAGATGCATGCGTACTACCTTCTTCTTTTCACTCTGGGTGCATACGAGTGTGCGAGTGTGTGTCACGCAAGGGTACACGCATCCCGGAATGGCACATGAAGTACCCATGCCTGTGGGAAAGTAACACAACACCATGGGACCTACCGGCTGGACCGCTCTGCCGAACTACCATAGCGCATACTTTGCCCATGTGTGACAAGACTACCGTAGCAGGTTTTGAGGTAAAAGCTTGACCACCGTGATTCCGAGTAAATTCCATTCTTAAAAATCCCATAAATCCCCATGAGATTCCCATAAAAAATATACATTCGAAATATTAGAGATAATTAGAACTATAATGAAGTAGTAGTCGATGACGTCTAGGCTATTTATAACTCTTTGGTATCGATATAGTCAGATTGGACCTTATCATTTGATAATCTCTTACAGGTCTCATGTAACAAATTTTATCTTCGTACCACGTGCAAGTGCGATGATCACGTTGCGCAGCATCCCTAGGTAAAATTTATCTCGACTATGCAGCTGCGGTCTTATCAGTTTTGTCGTAATTGAATTTTCTGCCAAGAGATGCTCGGATGCAACTATATGAGCGAGTTGGTCCGCGCTGGAATAAAGTGATCCTTGTTTGAATAAAGTAAAGCCGAGTACACAAGCAAAAGGAAAATCGCGATCGTGCGCTTCGTTGAGGTCGTGCAATTTTACGTTGCGGCTTCGTCTTCTTGATCTTTTAAGAATTTCTTACTGATGCTGGCGCCTTGGACAGTCTTAGAGGCCTGCGACTGTCGCACATTAAGAACGCTCCTCGAAGATAGCTCGTCGAGGTGTAAAAGGTCCAAATCGTCAAAAACGACTGAGAACCAGGAAAAACGAGCGGATCGTAAAATTCTTTGATCCAACGAACGGTGCGATCGCTCATCGTCAGATTTTTCGACTCGATAATTACTCCGTGGTAATTTCTACTTGAATTAACGGGTACTGCCACTTATTTTATCCTTCCTACCAGTTGCCCCCCCCCCCCCCCACTACTGTCATTACGAGACTTGGGTGGTTTTGCGCTCCACACCTTTTTCGGTCAGGTAGCTATAGGTACCGAGTTACTAAATTTTCTCTCCCACCCACGTAACCTTTTCTGAGAAAGGCAGTCGAGATTCTGTATACCTGGCCGCCATTTTTTCTCTGTAGAAATCAACTAGTTTGTCTGCCCTAAGGGAGACCATGGACTAAGGTCAATGAGATCTGATCGAGAACAATTTTTTTTAACTCTCACACGACACCTCAGGTAAGTTTGATAGAGGGGGGTGACAGTCCTTTTCTTGAATTTTTTGGTGAAAGGGGAAATATTCGAGGGAGAATAAAAAAGAAAATTTTTAAATCGGTACTACCGTGGCGCTGTAGGTGGTTCTTTGTTGAGTAGAGAGTAGTTCGGCTCCTTAGATATAAGGCGAGAGAATCAAAAGAAGCTTTATAATAACGTCTTCTACGTTCTCTTACGAGATCTTCGGACTCACGCCCTTTTTCTTACCAGACTTTTACGCCCACGCACTCACGCGCTCATCCACTCATGCACCGAACACGCTCGAAGGAAGGTCGTTTTGTTTCCTACTCCTTGCCCGCTTACTACACTCTCTACGCGACTCAGAAGCCTCAGTCGTAGCGTAGCGCTCGTAGTGTGCATATCGCGTGCAGGTTTGCGTCCGGCTAGAAACAGTGCAGTGATGAAAATTTGAGTAGTTATTTGTTTTGTACAAAAATTATATCTGAAATCTTCGTACTAAAAATCAAACCAAAATAAATTTCTTAAAGGCATAATTCCTGGGAGTTGTTTACAACCGACTTTTGAGGAGACTTTTATGGAAAGAAACTGAAACAGCATTTTTAGTTTCTTTAACAAGTGTCAATTCGTTCGTGATATTTATGTCTTGCTAAAGTCTTACTAGACAGTGACTTGTGTCTGACAACCTAGTGCTGTGTTCATAAACATTACGTAAATTTCTTCATTTATCCCGGAGGTGTTGGATAGTGAACTTGGATAATTTCAATGCCACTTGTTTGTCGTACAAACATGATTCTCGTGCATTGATTTCACAGTAAAAGGAATTTTCTTCGATTGGCAAGAGTGAGTATCTGTATATAATTAATTAACATGACTTTCTACATATTCACAAGTATTAATTGCTATTATATCAAATCTGATATCAAAATTTCCATTGGATTTCACAGAGCCGCTTTCTATTGATGACTATTTCCATTCCAATAGATTATACGACATAACGAAGTGACTATTATTTCCAAGAAACGAATGACTGACGTCTGTCAGTAATCCTGGAAGTATTTGTCGCATTCGGTAACGTAGCAGAAAGATAGATTATTTAATGATCTTTCATCCTAACGACTTCAGACTCCAATTTTTCAAAAGCCTAACGAGCAACAGTTTTTAAAATACGAATACCTCTATCTAAAGCCAGTACCGATCTACTGTTATGTCTAGATAATATAAGTGTCTCTTTCTCTTGTTTTGCAGAAATCAAATAAAGGATGCTCAAACACGTGTCGGTCTCGCCGTGGCGAGGGCGAGCAGATAGCGTCAGTCTTGCTTCAAGTGGTGGTGCTAGTAGCTGCGGAAGTGGAAGCCCAACTCCTGGACATACGCCACCGCCCTCGAGGGCATCGTCGTGCGCCTCACTAGCGCCTCTAACGGCCCTTTCGAGCTTCTCACCGGCGGACTCAGCACCCCAACAGGTCAGTCCATGTTGAATATGCAGATTTTATTTTCCTACAGTCGAGTTCCCAACGGAGCGATTCAGTGTAGATTCTACACGGTTTTAACGATACATTAATAATGCGAGATGGTTGGAGGAAAACCGTATGACGCACGACTTTAAAAAGGAATGTTTGTAACAAAAATTTACTTCGTCCAATTGGCGCTGCTAAACGTCATTCGGACTGGTTGGAAATTCAACGCGCAGAGACAAGGACGACATAATTTTCGCTGTGCTGGTTGCGTTACGTTTACATAGCGAAAAGTGTTTATTCGACACTTGGCGCTGGGTTGCATGTCCTGCGAGAGTCTCAATTTCTCACGCGATTCGACAGCCAGTGACAACTCTCGAATCATGGACATTTTTTTGCGCCCTAAGAAATGTAAGAGCGAGTACGAAATGTCCCTTGCAATCGGTTTGATGGTTTCGTATACGAAGTTGCTTCTACGGTTGCGTCTCACAGACTTGACAGAAACATGTGTTACTTTTTTTTTTGACGACTTCATCGAATTTGGTGAGGGACTCTACGAAGGACCCTTTTTTCCCTTGCGTATAGTCGCTCTCCGTAAGTTACGTAATTGTAAAGAAAAATGTCTTGTTTAGATTAACTCGTCTCTGACATCGATCCGATTTTAAAAGCGTAATATTTATTGTTTGTTTTGTTATCTATGGATATTCAAATTTGAAAATATATCATGGACGCTTTTACTCTTGCTTGCTTGTTCAAGATGCGCCTGTGTGCTAACAAAAGTAAATATATCTGATCCAATTTTTTTTCTTTCGATGCCTCCAGTCGTTACGCTGAACGCACTGGATCTCCTCGGGTCAAAATTCTTTGAAAAATTGGAGAAAAAAAGTGTGTAAGGTAAAGTGACGGAAAATGGAGTCGCACCTGTTGTTAAAATAGATTCGAGTAACAGGTATCGGGTGAGCACAAATAATAAGAATCCCATTGAAATTTGGCCCTTTAAAATGTATCATGGATACTTCAGTGGGCTTTCAGCTATGGCGGCCCGACAATAAGAGCGGCAGGTTTCTCGAGGTTTTTGTCAGAGACGAAGAATCCTCGGTGGGAACTGCGTCTCGAGGTCGTCGCACATTGCAGCCAACTGAGCAGTGAAAAACTCCCTGTACTATACGTTAACCCCGACCAGGCCACTTAATCGCGTTAACTCTAAGTACCTTAAGTCCCACCAGCTTCTTCATCTGGTACCGTCAGAGTACTTTGTATTTATAGTTAAAAAAATATTTCGTTTGTAAAATTTTTTATTCACATTTTTATTGTACGTTCGTAGTAATTATTCCTCGAGAAATTTCATCCTGAGTCGCACCAGTTTTTCTTTACCTTTGCACAACTGTCTGTTCCATATGATTAGGCCGCACTTTCAATAATTCATTTCCTGTGCTCACTCTACTGTGATGATTAATTAACGCTTACTTGTCGTTCACGGAAGTACCGTAATCAAAGTCTAAAAACTGTTCGAAGTGTACAGTCTCTAGGCAGTTGGTAGGACGTAAGCGTAAAGTGATGAAACCGATCTAAATAATTTTAATAAAAAAATTTAATTGAAATAATTCAAAATGGCGTGTTATCAGGCAACTCGTCCTTTTTCCTGATGACTCTTATACAGTCTATACCCGAAGGTCTAGATGTCTGATATTACACGAGCTTAGGGCTAGTTTACATAATCCCGTTGAACATGTGCTGGCAAAAAATGGAGAAAATAAACGTAACCACGCGTTACTCGACACTCGACGTAGAACCTGAGATCGAAAGCAACCAGAAATACTTGTAGGTTTCTTCCTAGGGAATTTTTAAGGTACTAGTGACTTTTTACTCGTAACCTCAAAGCGCTAAAATCCGTCTTCATCATTTTCATTTAGTTCCACCATTATCTCTCTCTCTCTCTCTTTTGTTTTTTGTATCTCTCTTACTCCCTATGTTCTTCGCTGTTCTCCGACTCTTGCAACATCCGGCGCGGCGGCCCGTGCTTCCGCTTCTTAACGTCCAACGACTCTATCTGTCTTTGCCCTGGAGAACAATCCTTCTAGGTTCGTCCTTGACTCGGTGATTAATCTCTGAGATGGAGAACGTACACATATATTATTTATGTAATAAGTACTATGTAAAACACAAGTATATATATATATATATATATATATATAAACCTTTGGAGTAAACGTCAAAATGGTGTCGCATCGTTTTTACATTGTTTACGAAGGACATAGTTTTGGAGTAAGAATTACATACGACTAATGACATGTGTATGTAACATTTTTTTGTAACTTTTTTTTTTATTATCTTGAGATTACAGCGAGCCTCTTGATAGGTGTTGGGGACCGAGAAAATTGTTTAAGAGAGTTAGTTAGCCAAACCCGCATATTGTCAACGGAACTGTCAAAATCTTTATACGTCCTCGTATGGCGGTGGGGATGATACAATAGATTATAATCAGGATACGACTCATCCAGATCTCCCTGTTTGAATTCGAGGATAAGGTCCCCTATGTAGAATCTGAGTGGAACCTACAGACAGGATTGTCTTAGGCGTTTCAGACGAGACAGATTAGATTGGTCCAGTTGAGATGAGGCTGGGATAAAAAATTTGAAATTTGAACGTTATCGCCTATTATAATTTCGAGGTTAATCATCTGGGCAATCATTTTCTTATTAACAGTGTCTTGATGACCCTCCGATCTAATTACTGTCATTTCGATCGTTTCAAACGTATATCGAGTATCTTCGCTTCTCCTTTCTTCAGGGTAATTATTGTCTATTATCTCACTCTATTATATATCTCGCCGTTGACAGTGCTGAGGATGAACTCTGGAAGCAATTACAAAAAATATTTAGAATTTTTGATTTTTCAAATTTTGATTTCAAGAGTACAAATCAGATCGAGCGCAATTTTTTATGTAAACAGTGGCCGCTTCCTAAAAACAACAGTCGAAATTGCCGGTTTAGATAAGAAGCGTACATTCGGTGAACGTCATCTGTCGATAACTTCAGACTTCCGACTGAAAAGATAAGACCCCTTTTTCCCTCTTTTTTACGACTATCACACTACTGTCTACTCCACCAGAGATCTTCGCATGCCGTATGCTGCTGGACCTGTTTCCTACGTAGTGCTTACTTTGTCTTGTCTATTTTTTTTTCTCCACTCCATTCTACCTCCGTCCTACCTTTTCCACGAAATTCTTGTGGATCTTCGCTCCCTCCATAGATTTATTACCTCCCCTTCGAGCAAACGAATAGACACGCTTTCGTAATTTCAGTGAGAAGGACTACCGGACGTAATTCATTTCGCGGGATTTATCAAATATTTTTTTAATGCTTAAAAAAATTCTTTCCTTTCAGCTCATTATGAGCTACGGTTTTTGTCGTTGGATTCTCGAAAATATTTTTCCTCCCAATTTTCTTTATTTCCTTTAATGTAATATCATACTGCAATTCAGTATACATATACATACATACACACATATATATATATCAAAGTCAGTGACTGGTAAAACCAGGTCCGTCTCGCGACTCCAGACTGTCGCTTTTGCGAAGGTCAGTAAGAAATACTTTGATTCTCTTACGTCATACGTCAATTAATATTCTCGCGAAGTACGACAGATCAACCGGATGCAGCGATTATCCGGAAGACGTTGCTAGTCTTGCGGAATACAAAGATTCATTAAAAGCCAGCTAATCAGTCCAGTGACTCGGACGATTGAGTCGTTTATAAAAATCCAACATGGCGGCGAAATTAAACGTCTTTATAATATGCGTGTTAAACGTAATTTCACGCGTATCATTACGCACGTGAGATCAAGTAAATTCCAATCGAATGAATGCGGCTGCGAATCACCGGGGAACATTGGTCACCCTGGTGAAAGGAAACCGTAGTACCTATACGTTTCTTGGTATAGAATGATTTTTAAATTGAAGTATCAATAAGAATCTTATCCATTCATGCCACTACCCGGAGCTCCTATTGAACTAGATTTGCACAGGATACAAATAATTGTTATTTAATTTATTCAATTTTTGTCAATAAAATATAACTATTGATTATTATATCCTATTGGGTATATATATGTATATATATTATTATGTATGCATATGTACATACATATTTGTCACACCTCTCTTATGATACTGAAAATCTATTAACGATCGACACGTCTCGTTAATAATTTCTTAGCGCAATTACTCGTCACTCGAACGCCAGAAGGACTTATGTCACCGCCATGCGGACGATGACAAATCGTGTCAAAGAGTGGGTTTGGAATTGCATTCCGAGAATTTATTGGCTGCTCTCATCATCCTAGGATAAATCACTATTGATATCACGAGACGCGTAGAAAGTATCTAGGTGCAATTTAATTTTTTTATTTTACTTAAAGTCGTCGTAGGTTTTTTTTAATAGACACAAATATCCCTAGGCTATTATTACTTTCGCCTAAGAAATCGAACGGGCGGACGTAAATGATTTTTCGATTTTTCCCATTCTCTACAGTCCTTTGATCACTGTAATCTCTGTAGTGTAATATTTTCTTATGCTATGATTTATCCTTAAAATAATCTTTGTAACATTCGAAAATCTATTTGCTCGTTGCGTATGTACGTATACGTATTCTTGGACGTTTATTTATAAAACAAAAAATTCGTCTCGAACTTACCGTTTCTCTTTTTCATCCGGGATTCTTTCTCTGGGTCCATTTCTGCCAACCCCTTTTGTAACATCTGGCCCGAAGGTCCCCAACAGCTCCCATGCAATTGCGGTAAAGTTCCAGCAGATGGCTACGCGCGCCCGAGTATTCGTGCCACGGCGTACAATGACGATTGCAACACTTAGCATTCTTCACGTACGGCATTGCGGGCTGCATGGCTTCTTTATGGGGTTTGAATAATGATACCTTACGATCGGTAGTAACAATACCATGGACGAGGGACAACTGGAAACTCACAGGGAGATTCCTTGCGACCGTCATGGATACAGCAAGGAAAACCCCATCCTGTCGATTGTACCGTTTTCGTATAGGAATATTGAAAAAACCCCCATAAACACCATAAGACTTATTTTCTTTTATTTCTCTTGCATTTAAACACGCCACGTCAGTGACTCTTAGGGACGATCGCATGATCTTACTCCATGAGCGACACCTAGCTATGGCGCGAATTTTGATGGCTGACGATTACGAGTTAGGGGGAGTCGTAATTTTTTTTGTATCATTTTCTCTTAACCTATGGTAATGGCCTATGGTAAAATTATTGATTTTCATAAGAAAAATAGTGCTTTGAACGTTATTGTCTTTTGGGGTTAACTTTTTTTAGCTTAATTTATCTCGGGTTAACGAGCAACACTAGATCGTGCATCCCGAGCACGAATTCTCAGTGTTGCCAATCGAAAGAGACTAGATATGAAAATGAATCTGATGGTTTTGCGGTTGACGAAGAGTCTCGGATTACTTGGAGATCTATAGATCCTTTTATCGTAGGGGTAATCGTCTTGTTTCGTTGATACCGAGATCTTCCTAGATGAAATTGTAGATTAATAAAAAGATATTACGTAAGGATCGATTACTCCGTGGCAGCTTCCCGTTACGATTTTTTTTATCTTTCGATTCTCCTCGAATCTTCTGGGATTTGCGAATGACGATGGAAAATTTCGCGGAAATGTCATAGGTCACGGATTTTTCCCATTTAACGATAACTGGTATCTATTTACATGGCGCAGTTTACCATTGAGTAATTCTACGTAAATCATTTGAAACGGATCTCTCTTCTTTGAGCTAATGGCTGTGAAGCTGTCTGGACCATCTGGCGCACAGTGCTCCTATTCACCCCCTATTACTTTTCTCGTTTCATTTTCATTTCTTTGGCTTCTAATCCAGTTGATAGTGTCCTATTCCAATAATAAGACCACGTGGCAAATGTCATTATCCATCTATTGGTGATTGTATATATATATATATATCTAATCTAAAATATATATATTACAGAGCCCTCGGAATGTATGATCCTCTGTCTGCCGATATGTCAAATATTTCAATGGACGTTTCATCCCCAAATAATAGGGGATGCTGATAGAGATACAATTGGGGAGGATACCGAAAAGACCTTGACTGCAGGATATTTGTCAGATAACCTTATTTGACTGTGGCTAATTGTCGATAATGCGATAAGGTCATCCAGTGGCTCCTCTCTGTTTCCGGTAAGGGACAGTACCCAGCAAGTAAATGTATACCAAATGGGCTAACACGTACGAGAAGGATGCGATCTGTTGAATCGGCGGATGACCGATGGACCACCGGGATAAAAAAAGGGGGCGCGTGTATTGTCTACCTCGCGCATGAAAGCACAAGGGATAGCGTGACTGCTGTAAATTTCGGATAATAAAATTGGATCAACAGGAAGATGTTGATTTGGGGATGGATTGATCCGCGGACGGAAGTGACATGGAATGAGATCGCGAGAATTAATGAGCGACGGCCGGAAGACTCGAAACTTATGAATTACTCTTCATTCGTTGTGGAAAAATATTTTTTCAAAATCAAAATTTTTTAATTCAAATATTTTGATAGTTTTTGATTTCACTTATGGACAAAAAATAATACGGATCATCGTAAGTCAAGAGAGTCGGCAACACAGTAGCTTTATTCATACTGAGAGCAATCATCTCTTTCTGGCATTTAGGCTCCGTCCACACGACGCGATTGTCGTCGTCTGCGTCTGTTCCGTAGGTATACGACGGTAGCTGGTACATATCGTGTACGTGTGTACTAATATGTTACGATGTACTATGAGTTAAACAACGTAATGATAGGCGCGGCGCCAGAGCCCCGGCATCTCCTCTGTGGTATCTCGGTGAAGATATACCGGGTGTCCTAAGAAAATACTTTGAAAAATCGTCGGAAGCTTCGCGCGGCTTTTACGACTGCGCGAAAGGAAACATCCGGAAAGCACGTGACTGTTATACGTGACCTGACCGATAACCATTGGTCCATTACCTATTGTGCTTGACTATTGTTCCTCTGGTTGGTAAAATCTCAAAAATAGACTTGGACGCTGAACGTGACTTAAAAGATTTTCTGCTCGGGTAGTTTTTGTTTCTTTTGTTTTTTTTTGTCTTTAGTATTTCTATCTTGGCTATATTTAAGGAAGTCTGAAATAAACCTTGAATTTGCTTGCACCTGCATCGCACCTGCAACGTGCATGACCTCCTTCCACCCACCCACTCAATGACAACGATAACACGGGCTTTCGTGTAAATTGGATTGTTTAGTTTTACTGAACTGTAGATGATTTTTGAAAAATTAATTTTTTTTCCTTCACATTTAGTAATCGTATCAAATTGCTGTTAATCGAAGTCAATTATTTTCGTTTGACGCGATCCTGAATTTTCGTATCGCAGGTAAAGTCGTGTTATAATAAAAAAATGATAACGCAATTAAAAAATTTTTTTGGCAAAAATATGTAATTACCAAGAATCTCGGTGTATCTCGTGACGCAATATGGATTTTGGACTCGTCGACGTGCAGGGACTTATTGACACTTGGTCAAGTGAAGTCAAAGAGACGGGTTAACTGGATACAGCGTCATCGTCAGTGGTTTCTTTATTTTTCCAAGACATAACAGTAACCGATCCCATTGGAACCTATAAAACTCCATAGCATTCCATGGGCGATAAACAAAATTTTATTTGATAAAAGTCCAACGGGAAATCACGGGTCATCATAATATATCCCCATTCAGAGCATACTCGTATATGCGCATACGACCCGCTGTGCTTATCTCTGCTTTATTCATGAAAAACCTGTACCTGCACTCGGGGAAACGTGCCCTTGCCGCGTTATCACTAAATTGATTACCTTATCAATAAAAACGAGACCTCTTGTCATTACGATAAATCCGCAAAGGTTTTCTTTCACGTTAACAATGAAAATAAAAAAATTTCAAGGTCAGAATAGCATTTTTCAAATGTCCTCATGCTCCATATGCCGAGCCATGAGCTAACCTAAAATGATCATGGTTCCCATTATCGTCGTCTTCTCGTCTAAATAAATCCAAAATTTCAATTTCTTGTAAATACATATATAGGTGTGATAACTTTGACAGGAATGCTCGAATATTGTCAAAATGGCGTAGGGAGAGAATCCCAAGCGTAAATGTCGGGCGTGTACGGACTGTCGCGCGTCGACGAACCTCACGAACCGGATATGAACGTTCCACGCATGGCGGGCCGTCTCTCTGCTAATAATCACGCGTGTTGGATGGTAACAGGGGACACGGAGTTGGTCGAGTTGTTCTCGTTTAAAACAATCAGCAGTAGAGGAAGGTCCAATTAGACGGAACGCTACGCATAAACGTGAGCGCGGCTTTATTGTTCGTCCGGTGAAAATATGATTTTCCGTCTTCATTGTGACTCTCGTGAAAATCCACCTCAATGCCCTCATTAAAAGTTTACGTAGACACGCATATACTCCACTTGCGTCGTGTTATCGAATCAGCCCCTATGTCCATATCGTTAGGAGGCTAACGATCTACTTTTCCAACGTTCTGAAACGAGAACGTCGAGTGATGACTGGAATGACTGTCTAATAACGTAAGTGGACTTCAGCTGTTGACGATAGCAAAGTAGAATCAGTAAATTGACTTGTCCGACTGTATCCTCGTTTTAACTGGAACGTATTTACGTGCTTGTGAAAGAAATAATTTTTTTACAGGGACCTTCGAGGATTCTCAGGGTTTACACGAAGCACAGAGATCACATACAAACAGGGGAAACGATAATGATTTCGGCTTGGGTACAAAGTTATCTGGAGCAATGATACTAATTGTTGTTACGGCTCGTTTGGAACTTGGTATGCATACACGATACGAGCACAGTAAGTCCTAACCGCTTGACCTCTTGACGTCGGGGGTCGATTGAGACATTTAAAAATTTTCAACGTCCGGTATGGACCCACTGGGGGTTCCTGTTACGTTGAAGCTGCTACCAGGTATTTAGGCACGCGTCGCCGTGGAATCCCGACGGACAGGAAGTCCGTCATTGTTTCCTGTAGAGGGATCACTTGGCCGCTATGGGTGTGTGAGATATTTTTTGTTCCTTTCCTGCGGATGCACGGGCTCCTTCGGGAGGCTGCCGAAGCAGCTGCGTCCTTAACGCTGATATCCTGACTCTAGGATTTTTCAAGAGAAACTAAATTGGCTCGGCCCTCGTGCGGCGTCGCCGTTTTCATTTCTCGCGGTCCTATGTAAATTCCAGAGGAAACCCTGAATCGTGGACGGCGGGGAACCTGGGTCAGCCATATGGTCCCATTTTGAAAATCTTTACTCAGGAAGGAAGCTTCCAAGAGGAGTATTATGTTCCATAGAGGGAACATATTGCTAGGAACTTGAAGAAGAAGGGGCACGTGGTGCTACGGGCACGTGCCCCCCCCCCTCCACCCCCTGGTTTTCTTTAAGGCTCCATTCTCTCTGTTGTCTTGAGGGGGCCCAAGCTGGCACCGGAAACGGGTGTCAATTGTCGGGCCCCGAGTACTCTTGGATGGACAGCCTTTGAACCACGGCGAATTCGATATGTTCTCCGATGTGTGGTCCGTGAATTTTGAGATACTTCTTTTTTATGTGACATCCCTATATATTATGTTTTTCCTTGCTGCCCATTCATAATTATACTTGGTTAATCGTCGCGCTAATTATTATGACGTTATCTCAATGGAAAATGTATACGTGGACAGTATAGATAGAAGTACGTGCTCCTTATCCACGCACTTATTTACCATGGCGTATTAATAGCCAAGCTAGACTCTCCTTTACGATTATGCTATCGTCTTGTGTGTTTACATACAGTCAAGAGTTAACGAATGCTAGGTCACCCGGTACGTACGCCGTGCGTAACGATGCTACTCGTTGAATTTCGGAGAATAGCACAAATCTCGGCGTTATCAAGCATTAAAATAGTGTACCTGATGTTGAAAAGTCTTGACGAGCAGACCAGATAGCTGTGTACAGCCCATAAAATTCCTGACCCTTTACTCTCGTTGGTTCGACCCCGTCGCGCTTGGATTCACAGGCGAGACTCGATGTAAAAAGGAATCGAGGCCCGGAGCGTTTGATTCTGGCCTTTCTTTCGTGCAAGTGGAACGGATCTTTTTTTTTTTCATTGTAGGAAAAGTCAATCCAAGAAGGATGAACCACTCGATTAGAGTGTTAGCTTGGCGAACGAGACTGTACTAAGACGACTGTAATTATGTACCTTGAGTTTCAGGGGAAAAAATTTGAATTTCCCGCTTCGCCGAATATCGTAAACCAGATTGGGCAACCTGCAAATCCCGGTTATAGAGATATATACGCTAGGATTATGTAAACCGGACCGTGCGATAGTTCAGCCATACAGACAAAGGAAGCTCGACTAACCTGCGCGTCATGAGTTTCCATCACGTGTGAAATTTCGTTCCGTCAGGCGGCCATTTTTGCCCGAAACTGTCTCAGGCTTTCATAACGCATTGTTACCACGCGGGAAAGTGCCGCGAAAGTCATGAGTCCAGAAGCACCTCAGGAAATTTAGCAAATCGGCCAAAGACTCCGTTCCCATCGGTGCTCTTAATTCCGAGAACAGAGATACATTACAGCCTCGTTAAGATCCCAAGAATCTGCGTACGCAAAGGAGAAAGTATTTTCGATGTCTCTCGCGGCACCGTGGCGCCGCGCTACGGCGTCGAGCGGAACCATAACCTCACTTCGACACGGTAAGAATGCACGAACGCGTCAATGTTTTATTTAATTATTAATTACACTTGACACGCTTAATAAAAGGCATCAGGTACGACTCGAAACTCGAGCTTGACGCTGATCTTGCAACAGAAACTGCTGACAACCACGGGATCCCTTCTCGAGGATGCCCACAAGACAGTTGTGACAGCTCATACGTTTCTACGTACTCAGCGAACTCTTTGTGACGATTTTGCCAACCACGGAGAACGAAGTCACTAAGAATAAAGCATAACGATACGTGCGTATATTCGAGAGGAGGATACGTCATATTTTTTCTTATTTAATTTACGAGACTTTTTTTTTCATCTCTATACCGGAAACCATACAGAGGGGGATCCCCGAACGTCGGAGCACGTGCGCACGACAGTACCTGAAACCTTTTGCCACGAGAAAGCTGCCAACTGAAAAGCAAAAAGCCGAAAGCACGTGCTCTGGCGCTGAGGTAGAGATCCCCCTTTTCATTAACCAGGACTCAAAAGGATCCTTGGCTTGGGATTGGATTTATTATGCAAAGAAGATGCCGCCCCGTTTCTTACCCCTCGCCAACACCCACCATCCCCTTGTGTCTGTACAATACACAACTTCTTCTCCCCGTTGACGTACCGACTGACATATGTTCGCATAATGAATAACACATATGTATTATGGACATAGGTACTTATACGACGTCCATTGTGTCTCGTGTTCCTACGATGAACAGTTGTCCAGTTATTTATATATAGAATCTATACACGTGATTGCTAGTTATTATTTAGGGTGACGTCATCGGCCCACGGAGTATTCTTTTTTTTCTTATTATTTAATTTTATTCATGGTTCGTTTGTATTAATTTGACAACAAAAATTTTTTCGGGTTTTTCAATCGTTGATTCCTGCAGCGTGGAAAATCGAGGTGACGTTTCTTTTTTTTCTCAATGGTTACAATGGATTTTTGAAAAAAATGTTTTATTAATGGAGATTCCTGGGATTGCTCTGTTTGTCTTGGATCCTGCATCTGGTGGATGCTTCGTTATTGATCTCTTGAATTATGTGTCATAGTCACGTGTCACGGTACGTGGAATGTTGCACTTTAGAACGCCGCTAACGAATTAGCATAGAGAATGTATTTTTTTGAGAAATTTTTTTGCCTCGACAGTGTCCACGTTAATTTCGACAAGGTCGCATCTGATCGGTCGAAATTGAGATGACGCCGAATACAGTGCTACCTTCTGGTGTAAAAAAAAGATAGCTGTATTGCCGTGGGATAATGAATATACCCGGTGGTACGTTATTCTCTCGTTACTTTAGACCTTGTTTATATGCGTGCGCGAGGTCACGTTCCGTGAACTACAAAAGTTATGGGATCACTCGTTTACTCTAATTATAACGTATCCTTAATCCGCGCGTTTCCGGATTAAACGACCTTCTTCTTCTCTGTGCCCGGAAGCTGCGATGAGATTAACACGAAGAAACGCATACGTAATTACGGGAAAAAGATAGTTCACGTCGCTGCGTATTTCGTATGTAGAAAAGGAGACCTCTGTACTTGGGAATCGTACAATGATGATTTGATATAGCGTATCGATTATCGATTTCCTATCTGTGGCACGAGTGTCTACTGCGCCTTGGATGAACTTTTGTTTGACCGATAAAAAGAAGTGTCACGCGTACCTTGGAACCTCAGTGAATAAAATTACGATAGTAAAGACAATAACGAGGACTCGAAACGTAGTTTTATTATCGTACCGTTATTTTTAATAGTGAGAAAAAAATGGGAAATGTGAACTCAAATATTTAGTGTGTGACGGAGAGAGGGGGGGGGGCAGAGAGAGAGAGAGAGAGAGAGAGAGAGAGAGAGAGAGAGAGAGAGAGAGAGAGTTTATGACGGGCAGCGTCAAA
>JARQTH010000297.1:275214-342533 GCA_030142595.1 Trachelus iudaicus | reverse complement strand
AGAGACAGAGAGAGAGAGAGAGAGAGAGAGAGAGAGAGAGAGAGAGAGAGAGAGAGAGAGAGAGAGAGAGAGAGAGTTTATGACGGGCAGCGTCAAAGGGAAGGACAGCTAGTGTGAACGATGAGAGACTCTATCTTTAATTCGAAAGCCTCAAAGTGCCTGAAAATACTTGCGGTCACGAAATGTGGACCCCACGTGAGCATTTTTGGCTTTTTTATGGATTCGCCGACACTCAGGGATCGTATGTACACACGTAACGCCTGAGATTTTATGGGGTTCACGTCGACATATGGAAGTCGCGGGCATTCGACCCTTGCAGTTTTTTCTTATTTTTCACCCTTATTTTGTAGCGCCTCCTGGTATTTTAAAATTTCCGGAAATTCTCTGTATCCATATTCGGGATTCTTGCTCGGAATTTTGTTTGTATTCTTTTAACATTTTTTTTTTCAACCAGACAGAATGCTTTTTTCTGTACGGTGTCAGTAAGGCGATACTCCAGTGAACACGCGACTAACGGGGTGCTTTGATTATTTTTAAAAGTCGAGTCTGGGTACACATTTCGAAATTTGATTGGGAGTCAAAACGTTTTGCTAAAACTTGAAACATTACGATTAAATGGACTTCGAGGTTAGGGTTAAAATCCAATGAACCTCACCGACTGGTTGCACGATATAAGGTGTTATTGTTTTGAGATGCAACTACGTCGCGGTGCTTTTAACCCAAAAAACACCTTTACGAAAATAACCGGCATTATATTTTCGTGCGGTAAAGCCGGCTGTAAGATATTGGAAGCTAGGCTATACCGGATGTCGTCTCTTAGACGGAACTGACGAGTACCAGGCGGCCATGACACTCGTTGATGCTCGTTTGTTTGTCGATTTACCGTATACGCTTACACGTGCTTACGTCTTCTCATTTATCTTTTATTAAAAAAAAAGAAACGTGAATTCCATAAAAATCCAATGTCAGAGATGCCAATGTTTGTATGTTATAAATAAAAGCCACAAATGACGTTATTCGACCCGATTGACGTAAAAGTGACAAAAAGATAACTTTATCGCGTCTTGTTTCTTATCACAATGTAATAATATAAAGTTTCCGCGTCAATATTAAGAGCGGTAACTGCATTGGAATTCAACGGTGAATCAGAAATCAAGATTTGCGGTTGGTACGCCTGTGTACGGATTATAACGCCTACTTATACCTTGATACGTACGGTCGACTGTTGTTCGTGGAAATAAAGTTTCCCACTCTCGCGACAACGACGACGTCGGCGGCGGCCAAAGGAACCAATTGAAAATGGCCGACGACAAAGTTACGAGCTGATTCTCTCGTCGATATTTCGCGGATTACCATGCCGGTTCGTTAAGCCTGTCTACCCGGTCGCTGGAAACGGGTGGATAAGTCTGCGAGATAAAGGAAAGGCGAAATCGCAATCGGCAATCGCCAGCTGCTTTATGGAGACACGGCTTGAATTTACACGGTAAGACATTGCTCTCGGGTTTGTTGCACGTGAACGTAGCTTCGTTATACGAAAATTTACGTTATACCCTATTACCGTTAATAATCATCCCTAACGAATTAAGGTTAAAATAAATATTAAAGCGAACACACAATGCTTAAGCTTGACACGTATTTTAGGGTGGAATTCCGTATCCCTTAATTAACCATGTAAACACGTGTTACTCGCTCCCTGCCAAATACGGTCTTATCCCCATTAGTGAAAATTGCCATGGACCATTTAACAACCCCTCTCCACACTCTCTACCCCAAATAACGGGTGTCTACGTTAAAACACCTTGTACGCTAAATCGAGTAAACTGGCACGTTCGGGGAATGACGAGATTACAAGAGAATTTTCCGGAACCTAGTTAGTTACAGGGAAAAAGAGGGAAATTAACAATCGAATAGGGGTTGCTCTTCGGTATTATAGGTTAGATATTTTACGTATGTTTTTGGAAGTGGCGCGACGTCTGTAAACAGACTGAGCAAACACGTGTTTCTGGGTAATGATACGCCAGGGGGAAAAGTCCTATACCTAACGTGCTATATTCTGGCGTCTTGTCCTACGTGATATTTTAGTCCTTTCAACCCCCTCCGTTCTACGTATTTTAAGGGGGTTGATACGGTTTTATGCCGTCGCGTGGTAACGTCTGCCTTGGTAACGGTTAATTATGGGACGAATCGTCGAGTGTTTTGGTCGCCATGCTGGTTTTTCGTATTATCTATCCTTTTCTATTCTTCTACCTCGTCTAGTAACCATCCCCTTCTTTCTTCCTCCCCCCATCATCACCGGCACCCGTATACTCGTAATCTTTTTTTTCTTTTATTTTACTTCCAAGAAAACAAACACTGCGCGACACTACCGACAGTGGCAGCAGCCATGGGTTCCTTCCGAGGAAGTCATCGATGACATCAAGAGAGCCGACGCCTTGGTTGTTTTTTTTCTTCCGATCTTCTCTCTCGCTCGTTCTGTGTTTCTCTGTAACGAAGAAAATATTTCCCCACGAAAAACATGGCGGCTCGCACTGGATAAAGGATTTCCACGCCAGTCTGCGACCAGATCCTCTTTCGCCTGGTGTCGTGCGGCTAATTAATTTCCTCTCTTTGCTTCTATTTACAGACCACCATAAAGGTCTACGCCAACTGCCTTAGACCAGACATCGAGTACAAGACCCTCAGCATCACCTACGAGACGACCTGTCGCGAGGTCGTGCAGAATCTCCTGAACAAGTACCGAATGAGGCACCGTGATCCCAGACTGTTTTACCTTACGATGGAAGTCACCGTGAGAAGAGCCAACGTCCGTACAGTTTTGTCACTGGACGAGGACGCGAGACCAGCTGTCTTGCAATCGTGTCATCCACGTGGAGATTCCAGGTAAATGTTAATGCTAAGTATTATGGGTCATATTGTTTGAAAGAAGAAATAGTATTCGTTGTCGTTGGTAATGTTCATATCCTGTTTCCAATATTGATTGATCGACGTTTATTTTCTAAGCCATTATTGGCCATTGGACATTTTTATGGCCGAGGTGTTTTGTTTTGGTTCTCTTGAAAAACGTCAGTTCCGGTCTCAATTTATTTTTTGGGTCATCGGACGCTGTTGAGATTTCTTTGTTATTTAATGGATGATATGTGGATTTTTTTGCAGATTTTCACTCCAGACTAGACCTGGTGGTCTTGTTAAGATCTACGACAGCGCCCTTATGTCTGGGGTGAGTGATTGTAAAAGCTTTTTTTTTTGTAAAGTGGAATGATCAATGTCGACCTTTTGTACTGTGAATTTTCACTCCTTTCCGACGGCCAAGTGGAGTCGCGTTGCGCCAACTACAACAAACACTGGAAGTCGTACGTCAACTTGGACACGCTGCGTGTGATGGCGCTGCGGGGTGTCTATGAAAAATAAACATAACGCAAGAATGGTCCATTGTGAATTCACGATATCCCTTATTCTGTTATTGTCTCTTGGGACTTATCGCAAAGCGACTAGTAAAGTTAATAGCGTCACGATCCGTCTCGGCGATTGTCCTTGAATGAGACCAATTGCGGTTGTGAACGTGCCAGGTCAGACCGGTCTATTGTTCAAGGATGAATTTCAAAAAACTGGGATAAAAGCAAGAAGTCACATGACGTACAGTATTGAAATAAAATATATAAGTATTAAAATAACTGTGACAAAAAAAACATGTGTAAAGGATCCCAACGTTAACTATGCTTCACTATTTGTTATGTCTAGACGTCTCTTCTTATCGCCCCCTGAAATTCCTTTCGTGGGTCAGCCCTAAATTTCGATAATTGCCTTTACAGTCAAAGTACAAGAGTCTCCTGGTCTCCGAACAAACAACGGTGGACGAGCTCATCCAGATGTTGTTGACCTGCTACAGTTCAACCGAGAGGGTGGAGCAGTTTTCGTTGTACGAAGTGTGCGAGGGCGAGGAATACCAGAGAAAGCTGCACCCCGACGATTCGCCCCTGAAAGTCACCCAAAGATGGAGCAGCCCTGACAGACATCTTCGTATACGTCGTAATCCAGACTTCAACCCACACAGGAGGAAGGTTGGTGTTGTAGCATTGTGATACAATATAAGAATAAAGATTATTTGTTAAGTAGTACTCATAAGGACAATGACAGTTGAATAAATAATTGAATTAATTAATTGCTATTTTGCAGAGTATGTGGGCGTCAGATTCAAGCATCACAATGGCCATGTCGAGGCTTCATCTTCATGCAGCTCGTCAACCCCATCACAATCTTATGAAGAACAACAACAACAATAATCATCATCACAATAACAATAACAACAACAATCATCATCACAGCAAAAACAACAATTTAAGCTCAATGGCGCAACAATCGCGCATAGTCGTGCCCCATTCCTCGCAGATACCACAACTCCAGTTGCCGCGCGTTCAGCAACTTCCGCTGAGCATGCCGACAACGCCTCTGGCGTCGAAACACGTCACGACGACGTCCTATGCAGATTACGAAAACTATTTTTACATATAAGGACAATGATTGTGGATTCGGGTGTAGCTGCGTAACATCCCAGAGCACAAGGAAAATTTATGATCTTTCTCCTTTCTTCGGGCTCTTTCTTTCTCTCTCTTTTCTTTTTTCCTTTTTTTTTAGTCAGTAAGACGGAAAATTGTACCAAAGGTAATATACGTATGGAATAAGAATTTAGATAGGTGTAATCGAGAGCGAGATGGAATTTAAGATTAAGATATTAAGCCAATGCAAGGTGGATTTATACGCGAATTTAAAATGGGCCTCGGAAGATCGATCTAATCCAATCTAATCTAATCTCAACGTTTGTATTTATATGCTGCGAGACGCAATTGTCCAAGAAGCTCTATCGACGTTATTATTTATTTATTAATGTGTAAAGAGTCTAGCTAAACGCGCGTACGCGTTTCACTTTTAAATTATTGCCCTGGGACGATCCTGTTCTCAGTCTTTCTTCAATGTATTTTATTAAATTCTTTTAATACAACCCTTTTCGTCGATCATACTTTTTCCCTATTTTTTGCGTAGGATTGCAACAAATAAATCTCTCGAACGTTCCTTCATGCAGCTCTATAGATATTAATGAGTACGCCCCGTTTTCTTGAGTCAATCTCAAGGAGTAAGTTACCATTTTCTTTTATTTTTTGAATTTTATCACAAATCACGGATACAGGTATACTAGAGCTTCATTCATTGCTCGATCGTTTTACATGAAATGTAAGCAAGCCCTGAGCGATCTGTGTTTGCCACTTTCGCGAGGAATGTACTTTGTGCGCACTACCAAAGAGACAACATATGTATACTATGTATGGATGTATGTGTTTATAGTAAATGAGGAAATATAGTCATATATTCGAATGTAAGCCAAACCCGTAAGAGGGACTCTGGATAAAAATTGCATTTCTCGTGCAAGCTTTACGGGAGTCCGTTTCTTCAATTAAATATGTAATCAGTGTCTAAATGATATCTATGAAATAAGCGTGTAAATATTTTGTATTGTCAATTTTTACTACCTACTCAACACAAGAATCTCGAATAATAAGTTGTCGCAATTTAAATTTCTCCCCTCTATTCCCACCTGATTTCAAACTGTATTATCACCTGGTATTACATGCGGTATAAGTGTCACCGATTTCCCATCAGATATTACGAGTAACATCTGTCTCGATCAGATAAAATTTTATTAAGGCGCACCAAGGATTTGTCGGATAAAGGGCAAATGTCGAAGGAAGGATAAGAGCGCAAAATGGGTCCCACCCCTCATATTTCCGTGAGGCCCTACCTCTCCACAAGGGAGCTACGACGCCTTCGAAGCCTAACAGGGGACTGTGTTTTTTTTTGGATTGAGGAAAAACTCCCAAATCAGAGTACCAGAGATGAATGGGGAGATGTTCAACGCTACGGTCTTGGGCGATACCAAAATTATGGCGCTAAATCGTAGCGGCGAGTTTGGAACTAGGATTTTGTGATCATCGCTTCCATTCACAAAGCACGTTCCGTCGTAGCCGAGTAAAAAGTAAACACGAACGTGTAGCTTGCAGGGCAGAGGTTCTTCGCTACCTCACCGCTGGTTCACCGCCAGTGGTATTTTTAAAGCTTTATTCAATTTTTCGAATTTTCAATATTTCTGTGCAACTAGTTTTTTTTCTTCTTATTCCTTTTTGGCTTTATGCCCTCATAGAGGGCCAAGTGTCAGGAAATCAAATGTCACTACCAGACTTCTGTAGGAATGCTTTTATCTTCATGTATCCGAATAAGTATTTAGCATTCAGTAGGTAGAGAATCTACGTTCTCAGCGCCTTTGGCTCATCGTTAAACGCACCTGTCATAGGTGTGTTCGAAAATGAACCATATTGTAAAAGTTTGCGATCCGGCCAAAAGAAGATCAAATTTTACTTGTTATTTAAAGATTTTTGAGAACGTAATATTGTTGGTGCCAGTTGAAATCTCTCTACTCATCTCTGAGAGTACATTTTCTTCTTAACAGAGACTATCTCTCTTTAAAACAAAAACCAAAATCTATTAATTCGAAAATCCAAACTGAGAATCGTAAACGACGAATGACGAATGAATAACCCAAAACCATTGTAAGCACCGTAACCAAATCAATATTTCTTTCGGTTGCAGTCCCTGCGGAAAATCAATTTTCGGTAGTAATACCTTCAAACAGTGGATAATTCGCCGTGACGTAACATAATTTCTGAGCTGTATCAATGGGAAAGGATGTGAGCGCTAATTATGCCGCATAAATAATCGCAGAAGAATGACGCGCTGGTACTTGTGATAATAAAAATTTTATTTACAAATGCGACAAGTGTAGGAATTTGGATCTAGTGATTTTTCGGAGGGAAACCGCGCTTAACTGACGTCGTCCCGATCAAAGTTATAATGGGGGAGGCATTACGTCCCGCAGTATCGCGCACGACACGTATACAATCGTTTAATAAATTCTAGCGGCACGCGGAGCATCCATTTCCAAAAAACCACGAATACAAGAAAAATCACTGATGTAACAATTAATCTTTACATTAAATATGATTAAGAGTCTAGCTATTAAGGGCTATGCAGGGGTACAGTAATAGAAATATTTACTTCTCAAGGAGTGATAGAAAAGTCTCACCGGATTGGTTAGCGAAGACTTGCTAGGCGGGAAAGTGGGAAGGGTTGGGAGAAGAGAAGAGGAGGGGGATCCAAGGTAAAAGGATAAAAGCGACTGGATCGAGTGCGCTGGGAAATGGGGATACTTGAATTATTATTATTTTTTTTTTCTTTAAGTTTCAAAGGATAACATCACAGCATTGACATATCAACATCGAAACAACTGCGAGCATCGCACTCTTCAATCGTCGTGATAAATTATCAACATCACATCCAACAATAAATCTTAGATAACCCAAAAACTCAGGATGCACCCTGTTATACGTATTTAGGTACCCGTAGGCATTAATGATATCGGTAGAAGAACGTCGAAGTACAATTAACGATTGAATAACCAAAAAACAAAAATAATGAAAAAGAATTATTCCGTCAAATAAAAACAACGACGACGATTCGTCACGAGAAACCGTAGACGTGACGGATGCGACACTGAAAAGTGCAGCTTATATTCGAAGAGTGCGCTGTCGCCGTCATAGCACTTTTCATTTTGCTATAGATCAATTTACAACATCTCGTTAATTAATCGTCTCAATTCCATTTTCGACTTGAATAATTGTAAATCGCCACTTACTCCTCTCTTCCGCGCTCACTGTCGTATTCTCCCTTCCTTGACACAGTCACACACTTTTTTTTTTAAATTCTCTGTACTCGTTTACGCAATCACACATGACGCACTCGCAGTAATTAATTAGTCGTTACAATTATACAATAACAATAATTATCCTGACGATTTTACGTCGTTAACGTAATTCATTGATAATGTGATCGATGCAAATTATTCGGTAACCATGTACTGTTTTTTTTTTTTCATTACTGTAATCGGTATGTATTACGTGTGTAGTGTAATCCGATATGTTGATTGATTAGCTTAATGTAAAACGTGAAGTTGCGTTTTTGGTGTTTGTGTGATATATTGCAGAAAAAGTGAATATTTCAAGAATGAAGTTTTCAAAACAAAAAAGTGGAAAAAATGAAGAAATTAAGAAAATCAAAAAGTCAAAAATTATTAAGTAACGCACGCGTTCAGTTCTTCGCGCCCTGCATAGATAGCGCGAGGATCGCGCGGCTTGTCTCGCCGTTATACGTAAAGAAAAAAAAAAACCAAATCAAGTCTACCCAAAAAATTTCGTATGTTCCCAATTTGGACTTTCAGCGTTTTGTTTTTTTTTTACACGGCAGCTCAAATGTTAAATACCTGCCACTTTTTTTCGCGAGTCTGTTTTTTTCATTCTCTCCGACATTTTCCCTCCCCCCCCCCCCCCGCCGCCCGCCACTCTGACGATAGTCATGCACAATCTTATTTTATATTCTCTAAATTTCTTCACAATACCAAAGCGACGCAAGATTTTCGCAGCACTTACGAAGCTCGCCCTATTTCTTATTTAATTTTCTAACAAACTCCCTTAACTCGCACGTAGCATCCCAAACGTTAAATTTCTCTTTTCACTTTCATCCAATTTCATTCTTTTCCACTCTCTCAATTGATCTGTCGCACTGTCGATACTGTTCTAATATACTGACGATCGCGAAAACGAAAAGGCGGATTTTCAGTATAGGACTCGTCTTTTCTTCTTCATCATTGCGTTTTACTTTGGATAGTCCGAGCTAGATGTTACTACTGCAGGCTGACATGAGTATTTTCATCGTTACCGACAGAGGGAATAGATCGAAGCTGCTACCCTTAAAAGTAATCGAAGTAAGCATCGTTTGTTTACCTGTTTCTCATAACTTTCGCATTTTTAATGTCGTTACGCCTTTACAAATTAGGTTACTATTTTTTTTTCTCATTTCGTTTCCTATGTATCCTTCTGACCCTTTTTTTCCATTACCCATGCACACATTGAGTCACGAACCAGTGTACCCTGTCTCTGTGGTACGTGCGTGTCAGTGTTTGATACTGTAATTTAGAGTGGCTGCTTAATTCTTAGAAACTCTTACAAAATCTTACAAAAAATCTCACGCGCATTTTCGCCCAGTCAAATTAACGTCCCTTCCGATCAATACAAAATTGTAAGCGCGTACGACTCTTCGACAGTAGTACAAACCATGCAACACAATAAACCCTACGAAAAAATCGAAAAAAGATTCATCGTCTCGCGCAACGTCACCATGATCTTGAATCATTTTTTTTCTTCCCGCTATTATTTGAATCCTCTGGTCATCGGAACAGACGTTACAATGACGCGCGACGTAAAGCGTTCAAACAGCATCGAGTGTGAGCATCGTAAATCGACGTACAATGATTGTGACGTAGTGTTTACATCTGTCCTTATCCAATTACACTAATCACCACCGTGTAAAGAAGATCGATTAAATCGCGCGTCAACGTTCAATCATCATTCCGTATATCGGAGGATCCAGTATTCAAGAAATCCAAAAAATCATTTAAAAAATCTGACAATACCCCGAATGAGGAACAAAAATTTTTTAAAAATAAATAGAAAGTAACAGGACGAAGCCAACTCCTGGATACGGAAATGACGCCATATTGTATACTAGAGGAGAAGCTCGGCATACGCCTTCTTCGCGATTGCTAACAACTTCCGGTTTCCTGTATCCATCATTTTTTTTTTTTCTTTCCAAATCGATTTCACTCTGTTGACTTCCACTTATCCATCATCATAATTTTCGGAAAGCTACACACGTGTCGCAGTCCAATTTCCAGCTTGGACCTCGATTTAAAGCTTGTATCACACATTTGGGACTTAGTAAGTATCGATTATTAATACAATGGTAAATGATTCGCGTAGTTCTCATAATAATACATCCGCGGCACTCGGGGGGACCCGGTACGGTCCCAACCTAAATACAAGGTCGATTATTATATACAAACGTACAGTACATACACGCTCTTAATAATTTACCGTCATATTCCCTGCGTCGTAAATAAGAAAAATTTTATTCTAATTATCTACCAGAATATTTTTATCCAGCGCCACTTTTCTTTTTCTTTTATCACTATTCGTTTATACCACCTTGGCTCTCCCTTTGCTCGTAAGATTTTCAAAAGATTTAACTCTGCGCAGTTTCTTCATATACTGTCTCTAAATAGGAAATGAGCCTCGTGCCGGCGAATCGTAGACTGTGAACTCGACCTAACGAGAAAAAAATGTAGAATTATGGATAAATAGTTTTTTTTGTTCGTAGCCCGAGGCACAGATCCTTCAAATTGTCTACATGCCGCTTAAACTATAAATGGAATTTTTCGTATCATCGTGGGAAACCTTTACGGACGATAAAAATCCACCGTGTGAACTCGGCTTGTCGCGTAAATTATATGTAACGCGTGTACGTGTGTACGTATGTAAAAGCCTAGAGGCATCGCGCGCGAACACGGCCAGGGAAAAGGCGTATCCTTTCGTAACGACTTAATTACCAATAGCATCTATCGATTATCGTGTGGCTATGGGTAAGTGAGTCACTAGTGAATTTCATCGATTTCAAATCGATACAAATTTAATCGCTCGTAGTCAATGATAATTGTTATCTACGGGCTATGTCGTTTCACCGCAAATAATGGCGTTTATCTATTACACGTTAGTCTTTATAGTTAGTCGATTTATGTATAAGATTATTAATAACAAATAATTACAAGTTTGACCCTCGCGATACGGCTGCTACAAAAAAAGTATATTGATCTACGAATTACTAATCGATCAAATTAAAGAATCGATATTTCCAAATTTATAGGCCAAAAAGATCTTTCTCAAATACCAAAATCCTGGAGAGTTTAATAATGATAGATATCAGTGCACTGAATCGATCATTGATTACACGAAAGGATAGAATTTTTTAAATATTCAAATTACGATAATTCAAGTAAACACAAAAAACACGCGTAGCAGCCGTCACAATAGACTTTTTTTTCTCGTAGATAAGTTATTTCAAGGTTTCTTACAATATGTACAGTACCCCGCTATCGGATCGTAATATCTCTATATAAATTTACTTTAACCTGTTATTACGCAAGTAGGTGGTAGGTATTGTGTTCACCGTGTGTGAATATATATCTGTATAATATATATATATAATATATATATATACTCTAATAAAATTTATAAATATAGCAGCCTCATGTATAACCTTCGACGCGTAATCCAAAATCGTTATCTTTAATAATCGCCTCGTTTACATTAAATATATCCTTCGATCTCTTGTATACGTTACGATATCCGTTCGCTCGTGGTATTGTTATTAAAATAATAGAGAGATTTAATTATTACTTCAATTGTTGTTCGCGCGAATAATAGATACACCTACAATGATTACCCATTATATCTCTGATCTCCCTAAACCCAGAATCGCGACAGCTCGATCGCCATACATTGTGACCAACCCCCCCCCCCCCCCCGAAAAAGAAAAATGTCTCATCGAGTCATTGATCTCAACAATGATCAATAAGATCACGCACACAGCATATATTCGCTCGACAAGATCAAGCTCTCGCATTCGCGTAGCGTTTTCCACCTATAAGGAAATTCGGATGTGAATTATTCGTGATTGATAAGGTGCTGGGAAAGATGGAGAGGGGGGGAGGATGCAGTTGGCGGGGACAAAAAATGGGGCCTGATAGGAATCAGCCTTTTTTTTTAAAAAAAAAAAGGAGAGAAAAAATGAAAAAGAACAATTGAATATCAAGGCCCCAGGGCTCTTTGTACACGTGTCCCGTACAGTTTACAGCCTGTACAAGTTCGTGCTGACTCCGCGATGGGAAGGGGTTTTCCTGCGTTTTGCTTCTGTTTCCCTAAGGGTTGGATAGGATAAGGGCCTCGAACCTTAATTTCAGTAACTTCGCGCCTAACCAATCGCAACCCCAAAGACGCGCGCTCTATAATTCGTTCAGGCACAGCGGGTTGCTCCTCAGAAGTTGGCGCGTTTGCCGGGAGAGATCGCTAGCGTAGCATAGTTCTCTGGCTTAGCAACTAGAGGGCGGTGGTGCGCAGGTGGGGACAGCGCTGTAGCGACAGGCCCCGGGGCCCCAGCTCCTAAATGGCGTTCAGAGCTCGAGAGTCTTGTGGCTGACGGCGTCGGGACGCAGTGCTGCTGTATTCGTATGATTCCTCTTCTGTCCCATAATCGTGCTCGCCTCGATCGCCTCGATCGCCTCGATCCCGATCCAACCTCTCCAGTCTGGATCGTCTTGTACCTCCTCCAATATGGCCGCCGCTGTAAGAAGCTGATCCTGTTTTTTTAAGAAAAGAAAAAACCAATCATGAGTAACTGTCACGAGAAATTACGTGTATCGATTTGACGTCCAATAATAATAATAATAGTGACAATCTAAGAGAAATCTTCAAATTGTTTTATCTTCGATCGCCTAATCGATACCGTATCTTGTTCTTATTGGTGATAAATTTCACAAATTCTTGAGAAAGAATTCACGCCGTTTAAATGATTAAATTTCTATACATTCATTAACTTTTAAAGGGCCTACGTATTTTCTTGACGAGATCTTGTACATTTCATGGCAGAGTGCTATAAACATGATTAATCGATAACTTACGTGAAAATATTGAGCCAATTTAAAGATAATATATTATCGTCCGGCATTCTAAGGGTTAATAATAATAATAATAAATATTTTATAAAATATATTTTTTATATACAAATGGCGCAAATTCTTTCTATATCATAAATGGCATCAAACAAAATGGACACGAAAAACATTCCGGGGACTACACTATTAAAAAAAGATGGTGTCAAAAAAGCGAATGATTAGGGGGGAACGATTAGCTTAGGCATTTTTCATAAATTCCCGACCATGGGACTCTCACTCGGTTGAAAGAGGTAAACGAAAAAAGACGCATCCGCTAGAGGTGCTAGTAGTCGCTTGCTGAAACGTCTAAACGAAATCGAACAGACGACAAAAACCGACGAAATGACACTATGCGCCGCTCGCGGCGATGTCATTTAGCGTTTCGTATTATTGTATTAGAAAAATACTGACCATGAGTGACAGTCCCCTGGTCTCGACACACGATTAGATAACGTGATCAATGCAGATATAGACACACACACGCGCACACATAAACTCACACGCGCAACAGCACAATCAAGTCGTGCAAAAGTAACGGCGAGAACAAAACGAAAATTCGCATTTTCGCGAGAGACTCGTAAAAGACAAAGACAATAGACAACGATAGACGAGAATAAAGATACAAAGAGGAGACGAGACAGCAAAATCACGAAATATATATATATACAATACTATAAGTTATAGAGAATGAAGACAAAAAAATTTCGAAAAATACGAATGAGATAATATAAGATTGAATTACGAAATATACGAGATGCTGAAACGTTACCTCGTTCGATTAAAAAAAAAAATAAGTACCGACTCCCTACGATCTGTCATTGTTGCGATTAGACGCTGCTTCTGCCATCTGTGAGAATACACGTTTTATTGAATGGATCGTAAAACTTTTTCGGTGATTTTGAATACTGATTTTTTCGCTAACCGTAGATTAATCGTATACAACAAAGCCCAAGCTACGTGATAAAGAATCTCACATTAAGAAAAAAGTATTATAAAATACATATATCGTCAATCAAAAAAATGGTGTTAGAAAATATTTTGAAAAATATTCTGACTGCATATTCCATATTACTCATTTAAAAAATGCTTCCAATCTCTATAAAAAAAATTAAGAGAGCCAAGCAAAATGAGCGTGCAAAAAATACCATAGACGCAGCTGCAAGATATTAGAAAATAGTGTTGAACAATTTGCTTTCAACAGAAACGTACAATTTTATTCAACAAATGATCAGCAGTATTTGAATCTATCGACCCGCCATCTCTCGAGAACCTATCGAATCGTTATGTCAACGCTTCACTCTCTAACGTTAAACTAATCTAATTCCTATCTATGTCAGAAATATCGTTCAAGGACTAGCATATAGATAAAAATGGGGGGGGGGGTTGTAACTGAAGAGGTTGGGGGGTTCGAGCGAGAAAGGTCGACAAAAAATCGTAACAAAGTTAAAAAAACGTGAAAATAATGATATCAGGTGATAACGATGATTGGAGAAAAAAAATTGTCTCAATGATTATGATGACTGGATATAGGGAAGAAAAAAAAACGATCTCAATAATCCGGGCCATGCACCAAAACCCATTGGTACTTACTACAGGGCCGCGTACGTAAAAATTGTTCCCTATTTCTTTTTTGTGCTAATATTCATTATTGGTCCCTCGGGACTCGAGTGGTAAGTAATAACGTCTGAATTGGTCCGCAAGAATTAGTGGCAGAAGTGGAGCGAGTAGTAGAAGCAGAAGAGATGGAATCCCCGTGGACTCGAGTATGTTCGTCAGTGAAGTTCGGCCTATGAGGGGGGCTTGGCTAACTTGATGATTCCAGGTTCCCGGGAGGATCATCGTCACCTAACGTGACCCTGCCCTGTTTTCTGATGACACCGGTAGCAGCCACCGCCTCAATGGCTTTTACATTAACAAAAGAACATAGAAAAAGAGGTGGGTCAGATAAAAAGCTCACCAAAAGCCTAACGGTTGGAACCGAACCCCCCCTGAATGCTATTTGAATCTCCCCCCTACCTCGCGCACATATACTAAAGTAAAGCCTTGATCATTCACACACCTAATTTCATCTTTTTCTCATTCTTTTGGCCATTGCTGATATTCGAGGTGACGCCGTTACCGTTAGTAAGTAGTATAGCTAATCTAAAGGATGACGGCTGGACCGAGGGCGGATTCTGTAAGCTTATCCGTATAATATCCGCCCACGCATCCTTAAGTTGATAGAGATCAGCGCAGCGTGCATGGTAAAGCTGTGGATAAAAAATTTCGTCGAGCTTGTTGGGGTGTGTCTTTTTTTTTCTTGTTTACAATATGGCGTTTTTATGATTTTTTTTGTCTGCCGCTATCTGTAAAGCTGTCGTGTCGTGTCGTGGTTCTTCTTGTGCAGGATGTGGGAGGATGTGGGTAATCGTGCGTTCCCCGTGTAACATGTGATAAAGATAATGAGAATGCAAAGAGACAACAAAAGGTATATAAACAAACAGAAGTCTTATGAACTAACAGAAATACGGAAAAAGCGCGCCCCCGTTCTCACTGCGGTGGATACAAGTGTGTAGATCCGTACATAGCAGCTGAAAAGAAACATAACGTGAGGATGTGCTACGCTAAGGGAATATTTTTTCAGTTATGATCTGTCATTAAGTTCGCGAAAGCCTTTCGTATAAGGATTCTGCGAACGGACCTTTTATTGTGGATCAGAAATATCGTACAGACGATTTTTCTAATCCACTTATTCAACTAAAATAATACCAGGATCGTACGAGAATCGTAGGCGAACGCATGCGATACTTGTATGCTCGCGGGAACAATTACACGGTACAGTTACATACTATATGTATATGCACATAAACGTATAATAAAAAGTATAAACGACGTCTAAGTCTCAGGATTAGGGATTTGTTACCTCTTGGCTCGTGGCCGTAGTAATTTTCGTGATGACCTCCTGACACGAACAAGAAATTATTTGTTAGATCATGGGACACAGGAGTCTGTTAAGTCTAAGGTAGATAAGGTCAATTAACAACCCTACATCCTCTTACGAATTAATTATATCTTAGCAGGAAAATAAGAACCTACCCCTTCGCTTAAGATTACTTAATTGTACGTCGTGTGACAATAAACATCCAGCAAGAAGTTTCATTCGTGTAATCGAGGATCGAACTCGATCATCTTTTTTGTGTGTATCAAATAAATACTTAATTCCGTCTAGTTGTAGTTTATAATTTTAATATGATACCTGGTGTGACTCTGGGTGCCAATGCGTCAACGGGTGCATCGGGTGCAGCAACGGCACGTGGTACCTGCGCGACAACAGGAGGATGAGTCGCCCGCCAATAGGCTTCGAGATATTCAGCCACGTGTTCGCAAGCTTCGTCGAGCTGATTTTCATCGAGTATCACGTCGAACATTTCCGGTGGGCACTGGGCCAATTTTTCAGCAGCCACCATTTGCACGTTGAGGTGTCGCGCCTGCGATTTTCCACGCGACTTTATCAGCCTCTGGAGTACCTTTGGCGAGGAGATCTTCAGGTAGACTATGGTGGGCGCCAGACTGGTCTTAGCCAGCTGAGAGGGATGATTGATCGTATCGCAATCTAGGACGACTAGCTGAAAATCGAGATGAGACATTCTTGATTGTATTACGTTATGATCCTGACAAGGATACTCCAGATCAATTTACGACGTACCTGAAGAGTCCTGGCGAGCTCGAAGATCCTCTCGATCTCAGCTTGGACTTCGGCGAGACAACTACTTTTACTTGCGGACTGTTCCATGAGAGCGCGCTTCGTTGGATTGTTCAGCAAGGATCTTTTTGCCAGCGAGATGTCCGCCATTACCCTCGTTATGATTATCCTGTTGAGATGTTATTTGTGATAGAATAGTCATGGAAAAGTTTGGCTCTTTAAAGGATTTTCCTTTTTCTTCTATACGCACCTGCCTTCGAAACGGTGCTTGAGAAAATCGAAAAGTGCCTTCTGCATCATGTCCGTGACCTCGTAACCTTTCAGGGACGGTCCAACCAGAACAACCGGCCTCATAGACGGTACTACGTCGTACGGTGTGGCCGTTTCCTGAAAGTTCATTAAACTTGTTGCTTAATTAAGTCGTGAACGATTCTCGCTTTCGACCCCACTTTTGCAGGAGATAGTCTCACTTACGTAGGACTTCATGAGCACGGAATGCAACATTGAAACATTTAAAACAGTTAATGGCCACGTAAACTCAAAAAACATGCCACCTATAATAATCTACGACGGTACAACGCGAAATTTCTATCCACGATATCGCAACAAAAAGTAATTACAAAAAATTTTCTTTGGCACAAAAAATTATTAATCGCGTGGCACAAACTACTATAATCCTAATTCTAGGAATCTGCTGACAAAAAAGTCTAACACAGGTGATCTTTTTTTCCTGAATCTACTATAGGGCTATATAGGAGTCGTCGAAGGAAATAAAGGACTTTTTTTAATTTTACGTTAAACCGACAAGAAGACAACAATCTTCGTAAAACTCTTCAGCTAGATCACACGCTCAGCAATGATAAGACGGATGTCTGATTAAAAAAAAAAAACGTGTGCACAAAGCGCCAAGCGGTGCACGTCCCCAAGATTTTTTAATTATCACCAGTGCTATTTATCCAATACAGTGTAATTAATTTCTAGTACACTCTAGAATCTAATCTAATTGAAATCGACTGTCTACAAGAGTCAAGCAAGGGACTGATATACTGAGTACTGTATAAATACAAGTAGGACAGTATAGTGTAGTAAGGAACAAGATAGAGAGAGGGAAAGAGAAAAGTTAAATATTAGCGGTGCTACGTTTACCGGCTTTTTGAAGAAATTCTTCCTCTTCTCCTTAGCCGGAGGGGTGGTAAGGGTGGCTTTTCCAGGACGTACGTTTCCAACGCTATTGCTGTCGTCACCTGTCAAAAAGAAAAAAAAAGACAGAAAAATTTATATAAAAATTTCTTTCAATAACAATTAGCATGATCGATCCGGACCAAACAAAATATTACCTGGTGTCGGAGGTGTCGAACCACGAGATGGCATACCACTCTCACCAAGGTTACCAGAGGATCCTCCGCGTGATGAATAAAATCCCCTGGTACCACGAGCAGCACTAGCCTGTACTCTGAGCGCCTCTAGTTTAACCGGCGAGGGGATGAACCCTACATCGCAACCCTCCTTCACGAGCCTTCCAATCCACCAGTTGTTGTCGTACTTCTCCTGTAAAATTAAAAACGATCAATTTTCATCATGGTTGGATAACGCCAAACGATATCGATCTCGGGTGATCGAATAGAGGTTTCATTAAAAAAAACACCATAGCTAGCTCACCTTAATATGGAGAAAATCGCGGACCTCAAAACTGACGGCCGAGCCGTGGACTGGCGAGTCGTCATCGACGGAACCGTCATAGCTGACGTTCGTCCTGACGGCAAACGCTACCGGTTTCGTCTGTTTGGGAACAAAGTCGAAATCATTAACAAGATGTCAAATTACAATGCCTTTTGAAATTACAACCCCATCGTCTACTGCTGTTACCAAGGGGTTGCTTAGAACGGGGTGGGTGACCATCTCGGATGACCTTGTGTCCTCCTATCGACTTTTCGACTTAGGTCAAAGCCAAGGGACCGGGGAACGTCTTTTGACGCAATGGGTATTCTTTATTACCGATATGTACTTTTTGTTATCAATTTTTTTTTCTTTTTTTTACCCTTTAGACTAAGTCACAGTCATGTCTAATTGTCACGCGACGAAAGTGAGGCGATGGATTCTATGATATAAATAGATATAGACGTAGAATGAAAATAGAAAGGAAATATAGGGATACCAAATAACGAATAAAGGCGAATTCATAGTCACGTTAAATAGGACGAAAATAATGGTCTTAAACGTGACGTTAGTCGATATCCGCGTCCTCATTCACTCTACGAAGCAAAAAAATATCCCTTGTTTTTATTACTAAGGGCGGATATATTATTCCAATGCCAAACGACTATGACAGACGGGTACCACACGATACCCATTAGAAGCAGCATGATCTTACATGAGAAGCGAACTTTTCAATGTCGAAGTTATATGCTGTGTCAAAATTAATAATAACAAAAATGACTCACCCTAGCTTTTTCAAGTTGATTAAGGGCCTGCCTCTCTTTTTCGCGACGCAAGCTTTCCTTCTCCTCGTCCAGCGAGAGATCCGAGCTCGGCTGCGAGTAATTCGAGTCCGCCGAGCCCTGAAAATATAAAACAAAGGCAAAAGATAATTTTTAAAAATTGAAGAAAAAACAAACTAGTCTAGAAAAATTCTAAAAATATCGAAGAACCAAACTCAATAACTGTACCGTTAAACGCTTCGCATTAAATTTCATCATGATTAAATAATATTGCAAATGGACGACGTAGGTAATTGACTTGTCGCTCGTCAATGAAAGCTTATTGCGTGCCTTGGAAATATTTTCGCAAGGTAATTGTTTTTAAAAAAAATTATTTTTCTGAAACATCGTAGAAAAAAAACGTTGAACAACAGGAAAAATCGAAAAATTTCCAAATATGGGGAGCTAACTTCCCGCACCCGAAAATAGGTGCTACTGGCCCAAAGGACATCACAGGGTGCGTCCACACAACGTTTCACTGAAAATTCCTATGGAGTTTCGCATGCGTTCACCTACGAAGGAAAAGGTACGTTTGGCACGATGTAATTTCGCTCCCATTTTCTCGTATGCTTGGTTACGAGTTAGCGTCCCGCTTTAATTATAGCCACTACCCGGTATCACTCTTAATAAAATAACAATTTTAGAACGTTAACCGCATTCAGGAAGACGATATATATGTACGTGCTATACGTGACGCTAACGATTTGGAACTGGCCGGGCGGTAGCGTAAAGAAACTAGAAAGACCTGTCGATCAATCAATAAGTAAGACCCAGTCGATTTATTAGTGGAGTAGTCGTGTGACGGTAGTAACTGGAGTTGTTGAGTATGTAACAGGCAAGTCCAGGCCAGAAATCATTATTTATTTAGTTAGGCCACGTGGGCGTATGCGCGCAATGGAACAGTCTATGGGTTTAACGTTTATTTTTGAGCGACGATCGACAGATATAAATAAGAAACGATCGAAGGAGAAAAACATACTCAAGGCTATAACATAAATGTATTTTTATGCAATACGTGACGAGTCAAAGTTTAAATATGCGCTGCAACGTGACTAAAGGACTTTTTTGAGGAACAAATTCATAGGTTAATTAGAAAAATTGAAAAAATAAAAATGCACCTACTCTAGAACAAAAAAGTATCTCGTAACAAATTCATAAAGTTAATTAATGCGCTTGTCCAGTTCTAATTAATTCTAGCGGCTGGCGGACACGTTTTAATTGTCTTCGCGAGTACTCCTCGTCTCCTGACATCTGAGGTAGACACTTTCAGTAGAGAAAGAGGCACTCGCGAATTCATAATCAAACAGAGTTCAGGGTGCGACGTCCCCTAGGATTCTTTTCCGTCAATATGGAGGTTTAAGGTTTAATGCGAGATGAGAAATTGGAAGATTCTCTCTTAGCGGGATTTCGTGCGAACGGTGGAATATACCCTCCTGTGGGTATGTATCCATGGCGACGACCTTTTCCCAATGTAGAATTCCCTACCTCGTCTCTTAGCCACCACAGCATCTCGAGTTTGGATAGTGTCTTTCTCTTTTGACTGATAAAAGCCTTCAATCCCAAGGGTGAAATTTAGGATGCATTTTGTATCGTGCAACCCTCGTTGCATCGATACAGATGTGTTCGGTGCATATAAAATATAGAGGTATCTGTAGGTATGTTGAATAACCGGGGTCACCGATATCCAAGGGACCCAAAGAAAGAACACACCTATGGTCTTATTGCATTTGCCGTAGACAAAGGAATTCGTTCGAGCGTTCTGGGTTAGCTTTACACGTCACGTTTGTTATTAAGCCAAGCATGCAGCCGGGAGGCAAACAGGAATAAAAATAACATGGCGTACAAGAAGAACAGTAGCAGAAGCCTGCACGTGAAAGATATTGAACGATACTAGGTTAGAATTAAGTTTTCCTCTTGTACATTTAATACCTGAGTAAATAGCTTGTTGTAGCCGGAATTGTGCTGGTTGTATCCGATCATCGCCGGGAACCGGAAACGCCTTCCACGGCGGTTCTATCCGGCTTCTTTTTTTCTTCGTTTCACACGCACTCTCACACACACACACACACACACACACACTCTCTCTCTCTCTTACTCTCTCTCACTCACTCTTCTTTTAGATTTCACCAACTAACTCACTACCGCATTGCGACTATCGGCACGAAACTTTAACCGTATTTTATTTCACTTTGATTTTTCGCAGTGTCTACACGACTGCCACCACCGTCGTTACGACATACTTCACGGGTTATACTCTTTGTTCCGTACGTTTTGTATACGCGCGTCAACTTTTTACGTTTTCGTTTGCAAGCCATCCAAACACGACAAGATGCCACTTTCAGCTATGCAATTCCGCCGACGCACATTTCGCTACCGAATGCACGAACATGGCTTCACGTGGCCTGCGGATTGTGAACGCGACGTAATGCGCCGTTAGCTTATAATAACGGGACTTATGATTTTAAGAATGTTTCAAGTACTCGTGAGTATTCACTCTAGGCTAAAACTGTAACGAGACTTCATGAAGCTTTTTTAATTTACGTGACACGCAGTTATTTAGGTTTACAGGGGAGTTTTATTGTGTGGCCGAACGTGCGTGAGATTTTGCCATCCGCCATTTCGAACATTGAATCTTCAGTTTAATAAAAAGAAGAAAAAGAGTTAAACTAAAGAAAACTAAGAAAACAAAACGCACTTTGAGTTTTATATACCCTCCCTACCGTCTGGCTGTACGGACAAATCGCGACTGTGCCACTGTCGGTATCCATTGGGGTTGTCTGTATACGTATAGGTTCTTATACCAAGGAATGCGCCGCGCATGCGCACTCCTCTGTTCCTGCCAGTTGATTGAATCAACAATCCTCTTTTCCCGTCCCCTTCAGTGACCTCCCATATAGAACCAACCCTCGCGGAATATAATTTATATTTTTTTAGACTGCTTAAGACTTTCGTGCACTTCTATTCTATCGGAAATCGCGAAGGGAGAATTGACGATGCGTCTCATAGGATTGATAAAAATGGTGAACATGCAAAATCACGTGCACAACCCCACTAACCTGGCAATTTTACTAAACCGTCAGGAGGAGGGGCGTTTGTTTTGTTAATAGTATCATTTCTCAGGGAATGAAAAGGAGGTCTGACATGAGATAAATGCCAGGGAAAAGAAGAACAGAACAGCTATACACTATTTAGTCGGCGAGAAATGTGTTGTGCCAGACATTTAAAGTCCATAGGATGCTTATAGGACATTATCTTATATTTAATTTGCCATTTTCGAAGCTGTGTTTTGGGTGGCATGAGAATGGTAAATTATATGCGATATATATGGATATATGATTTAAATCAAATAACAAATCTATTCCGATTCATTTTAGTTTCGTCTTAAGTGATTTCCTGTAAAATTGCTGTTTATTGGATAATTAATTAATCCTCCTATCCCCATCAATATATAACTGAGGTTGATGTTACACGACTGAAATCAGGCTATCGAACACGAGGCTCGACAAAATTAGGTTTCGATTAAGAAATGTCTTGGTCTTATTTAAAAAAAAAAAAATAATAAAAGATATCTATGTATTAGATATGTCACTCGTTCTTTACAAAAGAATAACTTTTCTTATTGAACCACGTATTTCAGTAGAGTTAGATTCCGGCCTAATTAATAGAGGTTAGTTTCGTTCTCGCAATTCAAATGAGCCCTCTGACATTTTTGCCATACGACCGCGACCTTTCTGAACGGATAGTCAATTCTTCGAGTATGTTAAAAATCACACAAACCACAAGGTTCCTTCGTCTAAAATAATTTTCCTTGTAAACAGATAAATTCACTTGAAAATATTAAGTCAACGACTGCGCCGTGTATTTTCACTGTTTCGCGATGCACGCGTTCAGGCGCACTCTCAAACACATTTTTGGACGCGTGAGAGTTTCACTGGGTCAAACACTCGCGTTGAAGACGGGGAAAAATAGTGTCAAAACAACGAAGTCAATAAAGAGAGAGAAAAGGAGATTGATAATAATAATATAAAAATGTTAAGGGAATCGTATGCGAGTTGGACGGAGTGCGACAACGCACCGGCCGGCGATCGAGTCTTATGCCGAGTGCACAAGAACTCGCGTCGTACGATCGTCTTGACGCCAGCCGTTCGGCGTCGGACTTGGTGCGCAAACTGGCGTCCCGAGCTTTGGCTTTCCTGTATTAGTAGTTGGTTGATCATTGGCCCGGTTTCTCAGTCCAGCTGCGAGGTGGCAGCACGCCCGATCGCGGACGACACCCCCGTATATCGATCGCGCAACCCCGTCCACCACCTAAACCGACAAGACGCCCCTGGAACCCGACGCCACCGACGCCAGCGGCCACTGCACTCTAGCATTGTCGTGTCCTATCATCCCCTATGGGCACGTAGATCGCAAACGGGACGCGGCATGACTTTCATTAAGGGGGTACCGATGCGCCACCCGGTACATAGTGCTCCTATTACATACATTTACCGAGAATTTTCATTGTGATACAACCCTAGGTAATTCTAGGGAATTTTATGCAAGACGTATAAAAGCTATTTAGACCTAGTCCCGGCTGTATTAAATAAATTCACTCTTTTATTTTTATAATCCCGTCCGCTCGTTAGACCCTTTATTGTCTGGGGTTGTTTCATGGCACCAGTCTATATCGGAAGACTGTTGTTTCAACCCCAAGAAAATACGGGTAGCATTCGTCAGGTACGATACAATCTCAGTCAGAGGTGGATCGAACCTAAAGATTAGTGGCACTAGTCCAAAACCCTAGGGAGTCACCCTTCACCCAACCACCCCCAATATTTTTTCTATTCTTTCCAACAATCGAAAGACCATCTTGATGGCAGTCGGTTGGACGTCGAAAAGAAAAAAAAGTATTATCGACACTTTTTTTTTCTAAAATTACCAATAACGTACTGAAACGCCAAGGTCGTCAATTTTTTCATTTGATCCTCGATAATCGACCAAAATCCTTCGTACGTCAGTTTCGGATATATTTTTATACTTAAATATATAACAAAAAAATTATCATTAGATATTCCCTATTCTTTATCTTTTCTTATGCGTCAGGTAGCAACTTTTAATAAGCAGGATAAACAGGTCGATATCAGGGGTTAGCAATTTTCATTCTACATCTTATACCAGACGTCTTCAAGGGGTTACAGAGTGGGGGATGCAAGGGGGTGGCGAGGGGGAGGGGGGGGGGAGTGAGTGAGTACCGAATTCTCAAGTTAAGAAGCGTCGCGACGCACACTCTACTCGCGTCTCGTCTTGTATTTTTAGGCAAGTACCTACCGATCGTTACGTAAGTAGTTCCGAAATCTACGTAGACGTATATATGTACGTCGCCAACTCAAATACACCGGGTGGTATATACATATATATATATAAATATATAGACGTACATAAGTATCCCCACGTGTATATATGCGCATATATACAGAAGCACGCATATATATCATATATCTATATAGACTCACAGCAGGCATCCGGTTCCGTCAGAGCCACATGGTCTCAGCATCCAGAACGCATTCCTGCAGTGCATATACGTACCTTCATATCCAAGGAGTCACTATATATGTATAGTCGTACTATAGTCAGTACGTCATTCCGATTTATGAGAAAAATCATGAGTCACTGGCACGAAGATCCGCTAAGTTCTTAGAGGCAGCCAGTAGGTGGATGAAGGATCTCTTTCATTCATGAAATCCGACATTTGGGTAAGACGAGTCGTTAACACGTATGTACATACGTGGAATTTAATGGATATCGCTAGGACGCCTCAGAATGGATCATTACGACGATCGACGATGATCAGGATGATCAGTGTGATCAGGTAAAATCTCTGGAATGATAAAATTTCATTTTGTTTTATGGGTTTACCTTCCTTCTGCCAAATGGCTTGTAGTGATCTCGTTTCATGGGTCGTCGCATGTGATGAGCCATCCTGGTTTACGAGAATCTCGGTAACGAATGTTCCTGTGGGATGCTGCGCGCAGACGATAGGTAAGACACGGTCGACGTACGGGAAAGAGAAAGGGGTTTCGAGAAATTTTCGAAAAATTTTGATGGGTGGGAGAAAAAATGTGGAATTTTAAGGTAAAAATTTGTTAATCGAGGTTATCGTATGGGAATTTATTTGTTTTACTAGGATAAGAGCGTTCGTCAGCTTCGCGACTTCCTCGACTTGTCGCGCCAGCAATGTCTTCTGGCTCTCTGCCACATTTATCACTATAGCCTAAGCTTCCTTCACACACTGCCACGATTTGACACTAACTTCCGGTTCTCTATGATAACCTGCATCTGATTCAGGTGGATCGACGATACATTGAGAATTAGGTAGATAAATCGAGGATCGTACTTTTTTATTGTTCGGTATCCCTCTATAAGATCTGTAACAGGGATGTGTACTTGACCTTGTCTCTGCGATCTCGAAGCGGAAAGATCGTAGATTTTCAATATGGAATTTTCGGTACAGACGTGTTGCTCGTCCTTTTTGGGAATGATCTGGAGATGATTTTTTTGTTTTTGTATTTTTTTTTTCAACGAGATAATCGTATCGATGGTTATCAATTTCGTTGATGCGGCTTTGATCGTGAGTCACTTGACGCGGTAGTCGGAGTTCAAAGTCAAGTCGCGGAGTTACGTGAAATCCTTGAATGAGTCATGTGACAGTTTTGATAACGCGTCACTACGAATCGCCGATCGATACGAGCAATTTAATTTCTTAGCTCGTGCGTTATTATTGTGTGCGGTGGTTTCGGAGGATTATTACGAGTTCCCGAGACAGTGCCGCGGGTTCTGTGTGCGGACTTGGTGGTACTGTCTGGCGATGAGGTTTTGGAACGCACCACGACCTCCTCCGCTATAAATAAATGCGGCTGCTACTGCCAGCAGCCGTGTGCCTTCGCGCGATTCGTTTCGTCGTAATTTCGCCACCCGGTATACTGTCGAAGGACGGATGCTTTTCGTGATGAGAGTTAGCTGGGATTGAACGTTATAGGGAGAACCTGCCGATATTGCCAGGCGCCACTAGTGTGGTTTCTTTGATTTTTTGTCCTACACGTTTTTAACATTTTTTTTTCCAAGCATTTTTTTTATAATTTCATTGTAATCATTCAGTCACGTGTACGAAACACGAAAATTGTTATATGGTATTTTTTAGTATGCTCCAAGTACGATAGGACTTAAATAGGATTTTTACAAGTGATGGATAAATATTTAGACGCGTTCGAGAGACAGAGTCAATATATTTTGTATTTAGGATGAGAGATAAATAGTAAATAGGATGTACGATAGTTATTTACGAAGTTAAGTTTCGAAAGATTAAATAAAACGCTCTTGAAACTTGTTAAATACATATGTTGACAAATGACAATGTCAAATACGATGATTCTATACTATGCTACCGTCGATAAAAATGCTTTAAGCTCAAACACGATCCGTGGGTAAAACTGACTATCAAGAGAAACATAGATACCCTCCACCGCGAACGAGAATAAAGGAAAATTCTTCCTTACCGAGCGTAGAAAAATTACAGAGCGCAAAGTTTGGTTACCTTCAGAGTGACATCTCAGTGTTCTTCCCAGATGTCACTGATAACCCGTTCTAATAAAGCAAACAATTTCGAGAGTATCTTCCTGCTAATTTCGGAATATGAAGAAACAAAGAAAATAAGGTACTACCACGCGCGTCGTAACACTCCAAGAGACCAAAAGCGCAAGGAAGGCGTCGACCGGAAGTGGCATTCTCCGAGCAAATCCATTAAAAGAAAGTCCGATATGGAAAGAAAGTATAGAATAAGTAATAAAGAAATGCTCCACAAATAAAGTCCATAAAAATGAAAGGTTAAAAAAAGAAAAAAAGGGCGAGAACAAAGAAGAATTTACGCGTGCCGGAACGAAATAAGTAACCGGTTGGTATTATTTTGGATCATGGTGTTTTATAGCCAGGCAGATGCGCATCCTCAATATTCCAGGAGCCGTCTTGCCTCGTTTTAATTATCAAGTGTCGCCGCGACTCGCCGTTTCCGTTGTTATTTTCGTTGTGGACCCTTCCTCCATATTTTATATCTATATGCCCGCAGACATATTATTTTTTCCAAGAGTGCCGCTTACAACTTTTCCTATCACGCTACGCTGGCTCTCCCTCCCATCTTTTATTCTCATTTTTCACATCCCTCCCGGCCGTCCGCCGCCCCGCGCACCTGTTTCACTTGAGTTGCATCACCGAGAACGTGCATCCCCGGAAATGTAGGTCGCTTTGTCGTTCGTTGCTGCGGCAAATATAGAATCTTGGGATCTTCACGGTCCTGAGACCAGAGCTCCGCCCGTAACTGCGTTAGTCAATAGAAAAGGCGGTCTCGAATTAATTCGAGGTTCAAATATCGACGAAAGAATTTTCCCTTAAAAAAAAAATCATCTCACCAAATACTCGTTAAATCCACAAAAGGCAAATTAAAATTCAAAATTCCCATTCACAGTTTCTCCTGAATCTCTAAATAAAATATTTAACCCCCCGACCAAGTCTGCCCGAATACGTCCCGTCGCACTACAAAAAATCAACATAATAAGGAAAAGAAAACCATTAAATCCATCACTAAAAAATCAAACTACCAATCGATCCTCAAAACAATCGATAACAAATATATAAAATGTAACCTCAGACCCATCGAGAAATCAATACGATTGCATATAACGACATAACGTAATACAACATTAAGCCACATAAATCTTTTTTTTACATACACAAAACAAGAACGATCACAAGGCAATCAGCAATTGTACGCGTGATGCCTCTTAATCAATAAAAACAGCAACTTTGTCTCTCATTATTCCATTTAATTATCATAGTTTAATAATTACGACTCATACCAACCAGCCACAATAATTTAACACATCCCTATCATACGTACAGTCTCCAACGATTAATTCTCCTTAAAAAAAATCCTCTTTCACATAACCTATGAAATTTCTAAAAACAAAAATAAAGCCCGCTATACCCATTTACCACCCATACTGTCCACATAAGGAAAGACCGTCAGCGCATTTCCAAACGAGTATCTACTCTAAAGGGTATTAATTACTATAGCATCTAATTTTCAAATGTTCTCTTAAGCAATGTCAGCCATATACACGATCATCGCACATGCCTCAGGCATGTAACGTGCATCCAAAAGAAAATCAGTCGGCTCCATATACATATATATCCACACACACCCATACATTATATATCAATATATTTTACAGATACACCACATATAATTTTACGTACAAACGTTCGTAACGTACGCGTGTATCTCCGCACGGCTTTCTCTTTTTATAGTCCTCTAAGCACTGACCAAGTCCGCCACCGCCCATGTCCCACTACCTTAAACCCATATAGCATTTACATACGTGTACCAAAAGTCCAGTCGCCACTGTACCCACGAATTTACCCGTGGATATCTTATTACCCGACATGCACACACGGTCGAGCCACAAACTGCGCTATGCTTATTCGCAATATAAATAAGAACACGTGGAGCTAGAATTAGGTGAAGTTAGTTAGAACACGTCTTAGAGTTAGGTAATTTAAAAAAAAATTAAATTTCTCCTACCAACCTATTACCGAGGCACCGTCTACGTGATTCGCGTTAAAAAAACTCTACGACCGATGACTATCACAAATTTTCCCTGAATAAGGTAAAATTTTTAAATTCGACTCGCAACCATAGTCCTCGTACTTCAATTATATCCCGAATCTACAGGTATAACTTAACCCCTTCGCATAATTGACATATCGTCCGTTACACGTGCCTATATCGATGACACGTTAAAATGCAAAATGGCGCATGCGTTAATTAACGCGATTTCATAAACTGGCAACAAATCGTATCCGTGGACATTAACATATTTAATGCCAAGGACTTTTTTGCGAACACCTCCCCTCCTCCTCCCCCCTCCTCCTCCCCCCGTACCCACTGTAACGTTCACCGAGTTACGATAGACAAGATGTGGGAGTGGCTAATCATTTTTTTTTTAGGCTATTTGTCGGACCTTAGGCGAACGGTGATTGGTCGATGTTCTAGTGCCTTTTATACGTATTTTGATTGCGTATAAATTTCTGTGTGAATTAGGATATTTATAATTTTGAAAAAAAATTTTTTTTCATCGCCAACTCCTATCGTCGGGTATATCAAGCGCAGTCACACACTCGAATCTTTTTTTGAAGCTCTCAAATTATACACGCCAATGGGCATGTATGTACGCACCGATACACATATCGCGTGGCGTCGAGCGAAGAAAAGATAGCGATGCCAAGTCATCCGATCATGAGAGATGACTTGGCGCTTTATCAATTTATTTACACGTTGTCGGTCGTTGCTTCTGATCGGTCTGGCTCAGGGCTTTACCCTATCATTTGTCAATAAGGTGTCTTACGTCTCGTTCGACAACTTCATACTCCTATGAGCCTTTATTGTGATCGCGTAACGCGTTTAACACGCGACTTATGCCCAATCGATGGGCTTCCGATATGCTAGCTATAACTATATATGCTATATGTGCGTTTGTGGTGTATATGTATATATAGGTGCGATACCGTTACATCTAATTGGCATTGATTCGTCATATTTTTCTACGTATACGTATATTTTTGCATATGGGAAAGGTTGGGCATGTACTTTTTTAAAAATTCAAAATAATCATTTCCAGCATCGCTAATCGATGAGTGTAAATTGACATTAGAATCCTTCAGTGTTACTGTATGCTTACGGTTGCCTGCATATACAGCTATAACCAAAGGTATCATATGTGGGTGTACTCTAAGTGCGCGTAGCCAACTTTCATGAAAAGAATGACCCGTGGAGGTGTTGCCAACCATATAGGGAAACCTGCTCCCCCATATGCTTCCCTCGTCCGGCGCACAAATCACTCGGACGCTAAATAATACAATTAAAGAGCAGCGCTTTGGACGTTAGATGGGCGCGCGTGTGTTGGTTCGCGTGCCGGTTACGATTTTTGATAAATAAAGAGAGATAAAGAAAGAAAAAAAAATTCTAAGTTACTCTCGAAAGTGCCTTGATGATGGTCGTTACGAAAATAGATAGCGACAATTAACGACCGGTTTAAACGTATGGGTACTTGCGTGTGTGAATTATCAATAACGACCGATGCTAATTTCGAAATTGAATTTCGATCTTTTTCTTTCGGATTCGTTATGGAGATTCGCTGGTACAACGAGACAAAGTTTTAACCACTGATTAGCTGGACGTCAAAATTCTAATCGTCTATCGATGCGAGTCTGCTTATGTCATGTGCGACCATACGGTGCATGGCTGGCATCGCGTCATGTATGATAATCAGTGCCAGTGCGATTGTTCGCTTTCGTCTAGGAGTAAGCTAGTGTATGCTCGCGCTACCCACGTGTGGGATAATACGACGATAATTCACGCTCCTTTTTTCGGAGACGTCGCGAACGGCGTGTAGGTGAGCGGATTACTTAATGTTTAATGGACGCAAAGGAGAATTGGACGAGTAGGAAAAAAAATGTCTCTTTATTGTTCGAATAGACATTAATGGAAATTGGGATAGAAATAACCCATAAGGTAATTGGGTGGGTGGTTTACGTTTTTTGTAGATATGCAACTGGAAGATAGAGAACGAGTCTAGGAGGAATTTTCTTGGAAGGAAGATTTTTGCTCCCAAGTGTGTGTACACATGTGAGTGTGTGTGTGTGTGTATATATGCATGGGGAGAAGAGGGGTAGGTTAGGACGAAGGGGAACGAAAGAAGGAAAAAATAATAATAATGATAAAGCGAAATAAAGGGGAAAAAACGGCAAGGTAGAAAAGTCGAGACTCCAACTGTACGAAGGAGAGGTACACGCCGCTTAAAGGGTCCAGTCATCTCCTGAGCCGTGGCCTTGATCTTGAGAGTGGTAAGGTGCACAACCACCGGGACCCCCGAAATAAGGCGAGTAAAGGCGCGTTCGAAGCCGCGCGAATCTCGATAGTGAATTTTCGAGCGTAACTAATGGCCTCCCGAGAAAGAGCGTTTTGCCCGGAGCCAGGCTCCAGATTCTTTTTTTTGTTTACGCTCTCCTATCTCTCGTATTCTCTTGACGCATCGTTCCTTTTTTTTTCCATGGTAATCCGTTAACGCGGATTCTACCGAAATTCCGGTCGGACCCTATTCCCTATAATCTTCCTTAGACCCAGTTCACAACTGTCGGTTCCGTACGTCTTGGGCACGAGATATTAATTATTTTTAAATTTCAATTCGTGCCACCCTTTATATGTCACAGTCTATGTATAGGATTTTGAAAATATTTTTCTCTCGCCCACCAAATAAGTAAATTTCATTAAACTTGCTTTTTGGACCTTCGAGTAAAATTATTGATGATTTTGAAAAAAATGAAAAATATACATATATATATTAAGCATCCATTAGAATTGCCGTAAGTAGAGTTGGTCGCGAGCGCGACCTAATCAAAAGTTAGGTGCACGTAGTCGTAGAAAGACAAGAAGATAGCTCCGTAAGTTCGGATGGTGTTGTTAGGTGGCATACGGTATAGTATTGGTACCCCTGTTACGGTGGTAATGGTGCTTTTGGCGATGGCGGTCGGTTCCAGACGTAGAGTTTCGCTCGCGGTGCGCCGCGTATAATGGCAACGTGTTTTCGTCTAATGTACTTTTTGTGATGTCCTTGATGGAGGAGTCTGCGAATGCAGAACTACAGGGCCCCATGGTGGCAGCGGGCAAAGGGGCATAGGGCCCACCACCACCACGAATCACCTCAACCCACCTCAACTTCGGGCCTAGTCAAGGTCAGGGCACCGGCAGACCCCATACCATACCATAGGTACCACACCGCAGCAAACCACCATACACATACCATGATATCGTTTGGTGCCTATGCAGGTCCAAGGATGAATAGCCACGTTCTAACGTGGCCTCCTTGTACCCATACAACTTTTTCAAAAACACCATAAGACAATTCAGCCAATAGCCATAATACGTAGAAGCCAGTATCGTTGCCAATACCTATGTATACGGTGACTGATTTCATATGGATGAAAAAAAAAAGTTTACCAGATTATTCACAATCTTTTTCTGTTTACCTAAATGTTAAATAATGTGGAAGTTAAAAACATGAAATTCAGAAGGAAAAAGAAACTAAGAATTTCATCAATTTGCAAATAGAAGAAGAAATTGTCAATACCCTTTTGTTTTAATGAAATAGCAATTTTTTAGCTGTGAGCTAGCTCCGTCTCTCTCTTATTTGCACGACCTCCGATCGCTCCGTCTCTCTCGCACTCGCGGGCGACATATTAAATTGGTAAAATTTTTCGTAAAGATCACGGTTACACGTTCATCGGTCCCATTGACATTAACGTGTGGCAAAATGATTTTGTCAACTATAGTCGATAATTCAAAGCACGTTAAGAGGGGACCGATACGTAAATATGCCCAAGACCAAGAGTAATTACAAGCAGAAGGTCGAAGAGCAGCAAGACAGAGTAAGAAAGAGAAAGAGGGAGATAGAGAGTGAGAGAACCATACAGGATTTCGGGTTCTGTACATAACCCAACTGGTGTAACAATATTCCAGTGTATAAGGCCCAATGTTGCACTGGTGGCCAGTGTCGGTAGCATCGAGTTACCAAGTCTACTCCACCAGCATGCCGAGCCCTCCTCTCCGTGAAGCATGCGCCAAATACATTCTTTGTTCAGCACAGAGCCTCTGCACACCACCAGGTTCTCGATCTGGTCCGTGCAGGGAACTTGTGTTTCCACATAAAAGGCCTCCGTTAAGGAAGAAAAAAAAGGTGGCCAAAAAAAATGAAGTAAAATCTCAGACATCCCAAACGTCATCATACGAGTACCCTGACGCTGTACGAAATGATTATCGTTAATCGTCTAGAGGCACGAATAAATCAGAACGCACAGATACTATTATTTAGGTTTATGATATATTATATATATGCATATGCATGTAACCTTAAACACATACAGGTTAGAGTGCCGACGGGACTCTGCTTGGCGCAACGGTTTCAATTGTTGTTTGCAATATGGCGTCTGGGGCCTCCTAGGCCTCATAGTCGTTCTCCTTGAGAGCCGTACGCTACTCTTTCGTTTTGTTTTAGCGCACGGCTAAACTGGTGAAGGAGTCAAGGGGGGGGGGGAGAGAGAGACAGAGAGAAACAGAGAGAGAGTGAGCGAGAGTGAGAAGGTGGAACGAAGAGTTGGCTAAAAGCTATGTATATGCTGCAATGGAACGGAGAGTCGAGTAGAGCTTGAAGTAGCCGAGGCACAATGAGGCCCGAACGTTGCAAAGCCAGGCTGTGTTTCATGGTGGTGCAGACTATGGGGCCCATCGTCCGAATATAATAACGTCGGATCGATCCTATCTTTGGATATCGGAAAGTTATAATTGCTCGAGTGGATTTCTGTTTCGTTTATTGTTTTAATCCGTTTTTGATCTTTTTATTTGTTATCTCACTCTCTCTCTCTCTCTCTCTCTCTCTCTCTCTCTCTCTCTCTCTCTTTTTTCGTAATTCACTTCTATATCTCTTTAAGGTACCAGACTTTGGACATCCTTGGCATTTTATGAATTGCACAAAGGCTCTTGGGTCGCTGCGGCTTATAACGTTCTGCAGAATTAACGAGCCATTGTTGAAAATTGTTGAGGAATTGTCGTGCAGATTAGACTACGTGTACGTGTATACACGTATATATATATCGTCTTAGGTTTTTTTCTGAGTCGCGTAGTTAGTACGACTATGTGATAATTGTTTTTTTTTGAAAAGAGAACGAGTCTTAACATTTTAAAGATATATACCTTTTGAAATTGTCGTCTCTAGCAGATGGTCTATGTATGGATGATGGAAATGGGGAACCAGTATTGCCAACCAGAAAAGCGACCACCCAGGCGTAGACTTTTCATTTCCGCGAATTAGTGACTTGACGTAAATTTATAGAATGAGACAGAGAGAGAGGTGGGGCGGGGAGGGGGGGTAGATGCAATCTTCATTTCGATTTCCTTTCCATTATTATTTGAAAATAAGAATTTTCAACGGGCAGGAAGTCCCAGGTATATCAACGTAATGCACACTGGGACTGTACATAAAATTAGGTACAGTCCGAATATACTGTAATTGTCTCGGAATGAAACGAAAGCAATGAAGAACGAGCGGATAGAGATTCTTGGTAGACTTATAATTGGGCCCCATCGTTGGGCCCTCTCGAAAAGTGACGTTAGAGCCAAAAAGAGGAAGACTCGAACGTGAACGTTCACGAGAATTGTATTTACCGTGATCGCGCAAGTCCCAAATTTTTTTTCGTTTCCCACTTTGGGCCCTATACCTTCTTACCTTTCCATCCCTCTTTGCGCGGTCTTCCCTTACCTGCGGTCGCCTCCACAAAAAGGCATTATGACCGCAGTAAAACGCTAAAACACACCCAGGCTCCTAAGGCCCCGTCAGGTGAGTGGACATTAGCGCCCGCATTGTGGATCGGCCGCATCGTCTCACCGATCCTCACAAAGAAGTTACGCATTTTTTTTCACCCCTCTTTCCTTTCGGCTCTCGTTCCCCATTGTCCCCCCTCCGTCCTCTCGTCGCTCATCGTAGCTCCAGCGGCTCCGCCGCGCCACAATATTTTTACTGCCTTCACCGATATGCCACCCTGTGTTTCCTACGTCCAATAGAGGCCCTGTATACCGTCAGGTGCCACTTGCCATTTTTTCTGTTTTTCTTTTTCCTCTTTTCTAAAACCACGCCGAAACCCGTAGAATTGGCTGCACTTTGAGATCGCAAATTGCCTTGATGGCTGCTACGTCGCGGCGACTGACTTGGATTTCACGAAAGCATCGAGAGGAAGACGCGGCTGGAGGGAGGAAGATGAATTCTCCGAGATGAAAAGTACTTGGTTACTCTCGAGAGCTGAACGAGATCTAGGAAAGTCCGTACGGCGCTAGGGGATGAATTAAGGTTTACCGTGTACCGAAATCGGTTTCCCTGCATGACGCACGCTGCACGTACATACGTGTGCATATGGTCGTGTAGAAACGTTCCAGGCCAAGGTTAGCCTAACTGACGCAATGGCTAAGAGGACTGACTGAGGGTGAGAAAGCTCTTTGAGTTCGGCATGAAGAAACGGACTGTCAAGTCATCCCCCAAGTGGAATGGCGTTAAGGATAGGTAGCCTCTCGCGCGGCCAGTGGGAAGATCTTATCGGAAATTAAAAATGCAAAACTCTGAGAAGTCCCGTGAAAAGTCGAGGGGTCGAGGGTGGCTAAATTCCGTGTACCCTCTGCGTTATTTTAAGGGATTTACAACAATGGGGAAATCCCGTCCGAAAGGAGAGATGGTCAAGCATTGGGGTTAGAGGAACATCCCGTTGGTCCGTTCTATGGGGACTTTGAGCAACTGGACGATGGGGATGGAGGGGTTGGCTTAACTTTCGTATTTTCGAAAGATATCCTCTTTTACCGATTGCGAACAATGAGAGAAGAGTGCAGATTTGCATGGGGGAGAGGGGATGAAGAAGATCGTACCTTGGAGGGAGGGAAGGGAGCTGTGGCTGCTACCCCTGGTGAGTGGTTCATCGTCAACCCCTGCGTCGTGTCTCTCCCAGCGAGAAAGTTCAGTGTCCGTGAGCAAAGTCATTTGCGTGCTAAGAGGTTGGGTTATTCTAGGGATCCAGAAACATGCGACGGAATAAATATTTCCAAGGGGGTTGTTCAGTAAGTGGGCCCAAAAGTCAAAGGGAGATTTTCACCTGACCCTCTTCAGCGTCAGGTCGCCCACCGCATAGTTTTAAATTTTCAACGAGCGCTGAACACCCGTTGGTCCGCTCCGCTTGAATGCAGGTACCCCTAATTTTTGGTCCATAACAAATTCCAGCAAGTATAAGAAGAAGAAAAACATTCCAAAAATCTAAATTCGATAATTCATCATTTTTTTTTCTTTTTTTACGTATTAACTTAATCCTGTAATCTTCAAAGAATCCAGAGATTGAAATTCGCTTACAAGGCTTGACTTTTTTCATGCCCCAACAAAGAATTCCATAAGGCCCCGAACGGCATCCTAATTCCAAACACTAATCTGTTGCAGGGCCCAAGCACGCATCGTACCTAGAAGGCTGCTAGTATACCTATATAGATATACCAATATGTATAAGATGAAGAGGGATAAGAGATGGAGTAGTACCTAGCAGAGAGGGACCTGTCAAACTGGCGATCGGTGTAACAATGTGTATGGGCCCCAGGATCGTTGGGGCCCCAGCAGAAGTTAACCGCAACTCAGCGGGATTGCAGGATCCAGCAGTCAGCCACAGTTCGCCAGTTCACTTTCCTCTCCCTCTCTCTCTCTCTCTCGCTCTCTCTCTCTCTCTCTCTCTCTCTCTCTCTCTCTCTCTCGTGCTAGGTTAGAGATCGAGAGAGCCCAGTCGTATTGCGAGAAAAATAAGTCACGCATTGGCGGAAGTCGAAGAGAATCCCTGCCTGTCCAGGAGAAAAAATTCTTTTCAAGGATATCCAGTGAGCAAAAGTATTTTGGGCCTTACGTATATATTCGGGTATGTAGTTCCCTACGCCAATGCAGCAGCAGGTCAGTGCTGCAAGGATCTCCGTAAGGGACAAAGAGATCCCGCACCTCGTCCTGCAGCCGTCTCCCTGGCCCATTTGGGCGTGCAGCCGTCATTGCGCTAGTAGCGTAAGTCCCAAAGCACACACGCATAGGCATCCAAAGATAAAAAGGACAGCTGCCAAGTGCGTGTGCGTAAACGGATGCGCGTTACGAGGAACTCGCTAATTTGCCGGAAGGGATGTCGATTCGCTGCGATATAAGGGAGGGAAAAAAGATATTTCGACGTTCGCGCGAACGGGGCCTCACAGCACGTTCGAGCTTACGAGAAAGTGGGACCGATGAAAATTTACACCTGAATGGAGAGGAGAGAATGTCGAGAAAAGAAAACGCATGGGGTGACGAGAGAAAACAGAAAATACAGGGCGCGTCATTAGCTCGGGGACTTTTCATTTTGAAAAGTGTTAGTAGGGCCCCTCGTTAGGCCCATTGTATAGTAGCGCGAATCTATTTAAGGACATCGTCAACGAATATGTTGTACATATATACGGTACTACAATAATAACAACGATCCCTCGTAAATTATACTAATTTTTCTAAGCAAAGATGTCGTTTATCTTTATCTGCCCTCTTTTTTTTCAGTTTCTTTGCATTTAACGTTAATCAATCAATTTATGTGCATATCCAGTGCTCAGGCACGACACAAACAACTGCAAGTGACGCAAGATCATTAAATAGTGATTAGGTGCCAGCCGTGTATGTTAGACGTGAGGTTGTATCGCAAAAAAGTGCCATTCAAGCAAATAATTTCTGAATTCGCTTTTTTTTTAATTTTTTTTGGTCAGCAATCTTTTTTCTCTCTTTCGAGATTACTTACAAGTACAGTTGTTCTTTGAGGTACGCAGAGATTGACTAATTGTAGCGTGTCGCAAGGTTCCTTAGTGATGTTAGCTCTTCCGTTGGATCTCTCCTGAAATTCGAGTACAAAGCTTGCTGATAAATCGGCGCAATCGAAACAGACCGTCACGTAGAAAGATAGGAGATGGTTAAAAAAAAAAGAAAAAGAAAAATGAACAAATCGTCCATCGGAAAACGTTTACGGACAAAAAGATGAGAAAAAAAAAGTAACAAAAAATTTGTAAAGACGCTCTACGAATTCCACACTCGGCTGTAACCCTAGAAGATGGGTCATCGGGGGATGAGAAGCCAAACCGGGCCAAGAGGGTGGTTAGCTTTGGGCCAGGTAGTATATCGTTTGCCGATCTTTTTAGATAAATTTTAGTGAAACGAAAAAATGACAGTCCCGTCGAAAAGCTGACAGTCGTTAATTGAAGGCCCGGCAATTATCTCCGAGACGCCGGTCGTCCAAAGATGATGCATTGGGCCTTCTCGAAGAGACTTCACCCTCCTCCCCCTGCCCGTTTGAGGGCGTCGCGAGGGAGGGGTGGAAAATGAAAAATTTTATTCCACCGGTCAGACCGGCTAGGCAGTCTAGATTTTCTTTAATTTTTTTTTTCCCCAAGATCGAGCGACCGAGAAATTCAAAAAGTAATTCATACCACGAAATAAAGAAAATTGCAATCGGGCCCGACGGGTCCCCGAGCTACGTCGATGAATCAAATTAGCAATGGACCAAAGGATCGTTATGGTGGTTTGCGGAGGGTTTGGGTTTATGAAAAGGAAGGAGTGTGAGGTCAGGTCCAAGGTACTCTTGGAACATTTGCTACTAATGATCCATCCTCCGCCATATTACTTTCGCCCCCCCCCCCCCCGATCTCGGGTATCGTGTACCGGCTAAGTGAAAATGCACGTAGATCCTCAGGAGATACACAAGGCCCACTTTGGTTCTCCCACCCTATCCTTCTTTTTTTCTCTCTTTCTTTTTACCCATCCGTATTCTTCCCAACACTATTCGTCCTGGCCTAGCGTACCGCTTCGGTCCCAGAGAAACAATAAAAAGTAATGGCGGACATAATCCCGCAAAGACCTGCCAGCAGACCTAGTCCAGACTATGGCTGCCTTTCAGCAACCGTACTCCTCTTTCTCGGTTTAGTATAGCGTGTCTAATCCTCGCGTCGGGCCCACGAAAACGTGCGACGCGCATGGCCCTGGACAAAGAGATATGGGACCTATTGATCAGACGCAAGAAAAACTTGCTATTTATTTATTTACGAGAACGCAAGATGCTGTGAAAAATTATTTATTTATTTACTCCACTCAACGGACCCCTACCAAGGAAGGACGGAACAGATCCCAATCGGTCCCACCGGCTATTTCGTCTCCATTGTCACATATATCCCGTGCAGGTTCGCGAGTCCCATTTTTGACCCTTTCGGGTCACTCCTGTTTGCTATGGTTTCCAGCGTAATCGTAAGGGACTGACATTACTTTGGGCCCGTGATCCCACTGGTCTCCTGAAAATGCTTATTGGGCCCCGCCCCAAGTCTTTCTCGGTAACCCACGAGAACTGTTGTATAACGTAATAAAGGGGGATAGAGAAAAATATGGTCAAGTTTGAAAATCCAATCTGGCGACTTCCTCGCGCCGAGCGTCGCAACGTGAGCGCAGCCTCGTGTCGTTGTAGATGAAAGATTAAGGCAAGGCCCAAATGTAACGACACGCTCGAGTGCTCGTATAACCGGGCATCCTCACGGCAACGCCATAACGGGGCACCCTATATGTAGGAGATCGACTCGCATTATAATAATCGCCGCTGGTCCAAGAAATTTGTATCTCGTTTATACAGATAGAAATCACATTGTCTTAACCGAATTACGCTTGGATCGTGTTACCAAATCAAGAGCCCGGCGCGATTTCATCCGAGATCAAGAATCAAGCCAGTAACGTTGGTAGATCCTCGTTTGGTGTCCGTTGCGTATTTTCAATGCGGATCTCATTTGTCCGGCATTCGAGGATCCCACGTGAAACGTTCAGTACTCGCGTCACAGAATCATTATTCACGAGTGCGTCTCTTGAATTTTCCAGAAAGTCAATAAAAAAAAAAGTAAAAACGAAAATAAATCGGGTATACTTTTTCTTTCCCTTATAAAATTCCAAGATCTCGAAGTGAGATGCAGAAAGATTTATCTCTCTTCATCATCCGCTCTACGTATTGGTACATCGCAGTTTTCCCATGCGCTGCCGTACCCGGCAACCACGTTTTCCATCGTCGATGTTACCGGTGACGAATAGTATATAAGAGAGACAAAGAAAGATATATATACATATACATATATACAGAGAGAGAGAGAGAGAGAGAGAGAGAGAGAGAGAGAGAGAGAGAGACCTGCTGGTGGATATTAAAGCGAACATCATACCCTCGTCACTTTTACTGGCCCTCTCTCCTGTCCGGTTTCTTCTCTACCAGTCACACGCACTCACTCCCTCCCTCCCTCTCTCTCTCTCTCTCTCTCTCTCTTCCTCACTTATTCTCCCCCCCTGACTCTCCACACCCCTCCCTGGCACTCCTCACCAAGTTAAACACGCCGCGCGCAAAGGATCGTCGTGGTCCATAGGACGATGATGCTGCGTCGCGGAGCAACTGCAAAGTCAAATCCAGAGACACCTAGCCCAATAAAAGCACCACGAGCGATACCACGGCTACAAACGTAACACCGTAAAAATCCCCAGTAGTGCCTAAGTTAAAATCTTCCCCCTCGGACGCATGCGTCAAGTTCCAAGAAGAATTCATAATAAATATTTTTTTTTTCCTTTCAACGCCTGAAAATCATCAGACATTGCTAGTAAAAAAGTAAAAATGCAAAACGCACCCTGTGCGGTGATACCGGGACGAAGGTGAGGAACTAAAAAATGTCCAGGGGTTCGTACGAGTAGAGAAATGGGCTAGGGGGAGGGGGAGGGGGTTTGGCTGGATGATTTTTCAAAACACGCAGGCGTCCCGTATCGTTTCTAGAAATCGGCGCGCATTAACAAAGAGGTCCCAGCAACATGTGGTTACCGCACACCCTCCCCCACTTGGTTGCTAGGTACCAAAAATCCCCATAGGGAGTTTCGGCTCATCTTGCCAATGGCCAATGAACGGCTGGCGCAGAGAGAGAAACCGGGAGGTTTAGAGTGAGCCGAGTGGTAGCAGGGAGGGGGGGCGGGGGTGAACGTCAAGGGTAGATGCACCTACCGTACGTATCGTCAGCCTCGCCTATATACGAGACTCGGGCCGGGGTGGGGTGAATGTTTCTTTTTCTCTCCCTCAAAGTATCCGCATCGGGAGTGCCAAAAGTCACGCAATTCAGCAGCAGCCATCTCGCCGCGTACGTGACATGCGGTCACGTCGTCAGATTACGGCAGCGAATTTCAAATGTGGCGCGCAAACGTTCAACCCGGCGAGCTTCGCTTTCAGGTAACAGCGGGGAAACCCCCGGCGTCTCGATAGAAATCCGAACGAATAAATATTTGTCGGGGCATCCCCGGGGGCCGCAAGCCCCGGGACACGTGACTCCGTGGACCGAAACGGGGTTGAAAGTGCAGCGCAACCGGTAATAGAGAAAAATTTGTATACTCGACGAGACGAAGAAAAAAGTCAATTTCAATATACAGGTTTTTTGTCATTTTTTATTTTTTTTCGTTCTCCAAAAAAAAAACTCAAATACGTTCACCGCTCGCGAACGGCTTCTCAATGACGACAGGCGAGAGCATTAGGCTCTGGAATCGCATTAGTCACTGCGCCGCAACCTGTCGGAGAAAAGTGACGTGCGCAATTACAGTCGCACGTGAGTCGACACACCGCGAGATGATAATTGCATAGCGCATGTCGCAAGTTGCTACAATGTTGCCGAGTCGAGCTAAAGCGCAATTAATATTTTACACGGTAATGAGACAAGATTCCGTATACTCGTTACAACGTGATATCGAGATTGCAACAGAGTTGTCCTTCGATCCATGCGATATTAATATGCACGCGTCAACCATACGGACTAGCGACCGGTTAATATCGTGGCCCACGGTGACACGTGTGACGTGAGTACTTACTTAACGTAGAGTTGGAAGGCCTGTTTACGAATTTTGCGTAAATGGAGAAAAATTGAAATGAAAAAAATTATATATGTTGCTACCTCTGGTAGCGAAGGCTAACGCGGCGGCACAAGACTCCGTGTCTGGCATCTGCCGTATCTATCGACGAGGGCACGATTTCCAGGAAGAAAGGTGATCGAGGGGGAGGGAGGGGGGGGGTTGTAGCCTCCTCCTGTTTACGTGACGGAGCATAAAGGGAAACGAAAGACTCGTGCAGGAAGAGGACAGGGAAGCAGGTCGGGTATAGGCTGGGCCAAACAGACTCGCGATCGGAGGAGCCACCGAGTGCCGGCGAAATGAGTATAATCAAAACGGTTTAGTAGAAAAGCAGCCGCGAGCCATGGACATGGGTAGGCGCGCGGACGCGTTTGAATTTGAATTTCGAACCGATTTGACTCGGTAATGTTCGCCGGTCACGAAGGCGCCATCTGACGGACGACCAAATTACCGGTCTTTGGATATCGGTTTTGTCGTTTCTCCTTGTCTCCCTCTCTCTTCCTCTCTCTCTCGCTCTCTCTAATATTTCTCTGTAGCCTCTTCACGATTTCCGAGACCCTTTTACACAATATCTATAAGGCCCCTAGCGTCACTACGCATTGAGCCACCCGGCCCACTCATTTTTGTATACATATATGCAACCATATACGCATATATGGCTGTTCTCGTGGCACGAATCGTCGATACCGTATATCGATATAACGAATTAACTTGTGAATGAAAGACCGAGAGGAACTCTGTTATTTAGTGGTCACCTGGTATGCATCGATGTGTGTTTCCGTGATCGTGAGGTGCTGCCGGCCATTCTTTATTACAATGCGATACAGTCAACGCGGTAATGTTCGAGAGATCGATTGGTGAATCGATCGGCGAAAGGAGCGGTCTAATGAGTTTTTCTTTTAGAAGAAAAAAGAAGGGGGGGGTGGAACGAGGGTCGGAAAAAATTACAGTCGAACAACAATGCGCGCCGCTTCTACGATCTCGGGGGCCCAAACAGGGATGAGTTCGGTATGAGGCCCAAGGTGCTAGATGAGAGGGGGGGGGGGAGTGGGGTGACGCATATACAGCGAGGGTGGCAAAGGGATTCCAAACAGTGTGTGAAGAAAAATTGTGTATCCCCGATAATTTAATTCGGGCAACAACTCGAGCGGCCAGGTATAAAGTGAGGAAACGACGAAACAAAGAGGGGCCTGACGATGAAGACTAAGCCACGGAGGAGCAAGGACCCAGTGCGACTTGCTATCTCGCTTGTTCTCTTGGTATACAAGAAAGAGAGAGAGAGAGAGAGAGAGAGAGAGAGAATTCAAGGGAACTCGACCAATGGCACGGAGGCCTTACGGGGCCTTACGCCAAGAGTTACACACGTATATTGGGACCCACTAGATTTATGTAGGTGCGCGGCAAGGTATTATGGGTAAACTCCAAAGTAGTTGCCTGCCTACGAGGTTCCTGCTTGGAGCATCGCCGGTTATTACGACCCGGTGGAATCTTTGTTCTTTGCCGGTCGTACCAACCTAACCTATTAAATATTCCAATCCCAACATACATATACGACACGGGTAAACGTAAATTTCACCCGTCGACAATTTTTATTCCGAATGACCCATCGAAGCTGATTACCTCTTTTTTTTCATCGGTCATCCTAATCGGAGCATCTATAACGCGATCCCTAATCGCGCTCCCATTGAAAACTTAAGGGATGATCGAGTCTGGCCCAACGAACTCTCGGAAGACGAAAACTGGAAATAACTCGGGATCGGATAGCGAAAGGGTTGCTTCCGAGTCAGTGGCGCGTGCCCCAGTCCAATCGGCCCCCTCCGACTCACCCTACTTCGCTCACCCTGCCTACCGATGATCACGCCCCGTTGGAACGTCAGCTGCCGTAAATCCGTGGACCCCGATGCTCGTGCCGTTCTGTCCTGATCGGTCCACTTATTTACGACAATTTTTTTGCACCCCAATTTTTTTTTTTAATAATTTTTTCTCCTGACCCTCGACCACTTTTTCTTCTCTCTTCGTCCAGTTCGAACCAGTACCCCGTATACGGGTATCCGGAAGTTCTTAGGGAGCTCCGGGGACACATTCCGTACTACAGGCACTTTACACCTGGACAGACGGCAATGGGTGTATAAAACGACTTATCCACGAAACGGGACTTAATCCTTGGTATTTCCGCCGATTAATTTTCCCTAAGGCGATTGTCTCTTTTCCGCGCGGTCGACGAGTAACTCGAGCGTCGCTCGTGCGAACGGAAGCCGCGGAATCCTCGGGGTGCCTTAACAAACTTGGACAAAAGGTGGCCTCTGCTGCGATCCCAGTTTATACCGGGTGTAAGGCACCGTATCGATGCTATGGATTAGGAAAGAGATCCCTCTTCCGGTCTCTTGGGCTTTGTACATACTTATACCTTGTGGACATAAGTGCACACGTTGTATATGAAACCTACTGTATGTACTTAGGATGCATATATATATATATATACACGTAAACAAACGTGACAGCCATCTCGACCGAAACTGAATAAAGACACGTCCCCTTGGACCCTTCGCGAACTTTCAACTGTCGTCATGTCCAAAGTCGCGAAAAACTTCACAAACGACGACGTCAGGGCGTGACGTGCAATTACGTATAACGTAAACATGACGGAAGGAACCCAATGACGAAATAAATGGCAGACGTCACAAGGGAGGAAAGGGAGAAGGACGAAGCTCGGGATGGAAGATGAAGAGGAGCCCCGACTGACCGCATTCTCGAATGTCATGACGTCAGCGGCGAGCATCTACACTAGACGGCTGGTACCACGGAGAAAGGAGCACCAGTTACTACAGGCCGTGTGCGCCGGTACACGTTAAACGTGTGAGTGGCTTGGCGTGCTTTAGTACATTTTTATGTCCTCCCGAAATTAAAATTCGAGACGTTCTCTTTATGGGTAACGCATTAGATTTTTATCTTCATTAACGGTTCACTCGACATTTCGACTCGATTTTTCGACGCTTCGATGACTCTTGTATATACGTATATACTTTATCTCATAATTCAACCATTTACTATCGTCTTACCTGTACGTACCTCTCGCTATCGGGTGTCCCTGTACAAATTTTTTTTTCAGATCGTGAAATATCGAAAGTATAGAAATTTTCAAAATATCCACGAATTACGAAATTCTTTAATGAGAAATCATAAAATACCTTCTCAGTCGCCGGTACGCTCGTGAAGGCCTGTATACGCGCGTACACGGCCTAAGAGAGTCAATTTAAATTTTATAAGTCAAATGTATCGATATCCTCTTGGGCAAGTATGCGATCATCGAGAGGTCGAATTAACAGCAAGTGTATTCGAGGATAACGCGAACCGTCGATAAATCGAGCCGACGCGGTCAGAATATATACGGTACCCGTGCGTGTGGCACTGTCTATAAGATATATGTATATGGGTAATAAAGACGCGCGATTCGGTAGTGAGGAGGGAATATAGCCAAAAGAAATGCTGTTTACTTCGTACGCGTACATTATGGGCCGTGAGGCCCAGGTGCGCCGAAATAATTTTAAGTTATTCATGAATTCATTTAATCGTTTTCGTACGTACCGGGAAGACTGTCTTGGTTCTTACCTTTTAGACAAAGGGGGCCAGGGAGGGAGAGCCGAGGATCTTGTGCGTTATACACGGTGTAATCGTCATTAATTCGTAGAAACCATGGTCCCGGCGTAACGAGGACCATAAATTCCTTATTAGCCGCGAGCACGGAGAGTCTCGGTAAACGAGCCATGACGACGATAGATCGGCGGGGATCGGCCGCCCGGATATTTCGAATTATTTATCGGCAACCTGTAACCTTTAAATCGAGATCGTTCTTAACCGCACCTACATATATGTATATATATATATATACATATACATAATATACATAGATGCGCATAGTGTACCTAGTCATCGCGATCCACCTTCACGTGCAGTGGACAGATACATATAAATTGTTCTTTAACGGAAGATTCGATCGATTTTTCGTCTTTGATTTTTGCTTTTCAATAGAGTCAATGCACCTGTATATCTTTATGCACGTTTGGTCACACGGTATATGAGTTGGCTGTAGGATAGATTGGTGTCGATTGAAACGAACGAATTTTACGTTGATAATCGCCCTTAAAAAATTTTCTTGGGAAATTTTTTATCATTTCTCTCGTGAAATAATATTACGGCTGATCAGGTAATTTTAGTGGATCAATTATCAATAGATGGCAGATTAAATTGTTTTTTTTTTTTCATTCGACATCGTGTTTCGACTGACATCGATCCTCCCCTGTGTACGTATTTATTGTGGCTAATTGGAATTATGGATTATGTTATTTTGCTAATTGGGTAATATAGGCGTGTCTCTAGTACCACTTTTTTTTAAATCGAAGTTCGAATTAAAATAAAATTATTTTGCAATCCGAACGATCGTTTGCTTGATTTAGGTTTTTTTTTTAATAAAAGGATCGTTTAAACATTTGACTTTTTTTTAGATCAATATGACATCACAAGTCAGGCGTATCTGCGTGCACACGTGCCTTTCGTTCTTGATAAATATTTCTTTATCTACGGATATTCCTATTCAAATTTTTACTTAGACAATTTTTTAAAGGCGACAGGATAGAGCCCCCCCCCACCCCCCTCTACTTACAATTTCTTTGCTCCCCGGCAAGGAAAAAGAAATTTCGAAATGAAAAAAACTGTAAGCCCATTGAACTACCAAAATAAGTCATCGCAATTTATAGCTTCGTCATTGTCCCGCTTCCTGAGTGATAAAAAAGATATCTATATATATATATAGCCAACTGTTATAGTACGACCACGTTAATGCCTTCCTCTGTAACGAAGCTATCTTGGATGCGACGTCTTAAAAAAAAAAATGATAAAAAGTCAAAAATATTCAACAGCTTCGTACAGAGTACAATTAAGTTGCTTTCAATCTAATCGACGATTAACTCCTTTTCATAAACTTACGAACGTAATTAATATGCTAATTAATTATTTCACCAACGGTTGCATCTAAACGTCCATAAAAAAAAATTCTATTCGGATGAAGGTAGTACAGCTGCTCCAAAAAGAAAAAAAAACTTACACGTGGAGTTCATCGCACTGTACCATGTATTTTTGTACATTTCCATCTAGGTATACCTCCCCCCACCCGCACATTGCCCCCATTACATTTCCACAGGCATGCATAACGCAAACATATACGATTAGAACAGCGTGTAGATTTCGAAAAAAAAATACGTGTCAAAAATTTGTGCTATGGTAAATATCGGGAAAAAAAATCATTTTTCAAATTTTCGATTCGTACGATAGTTAATCGGTACACAGGAACTCAGATAACGGTGCAATCCGATAGGATCAGATTGTAGAACAAGAGTGGGAAGATCGGGAGTAGGATGAATTAACGATGCAATTTAATCCCGTGTCTGTTGCGGGTAAAATCGACCTGAATCGACTAATGAAATAATTCGCGTATCCCGATTAGAATAGTTTTGGCATCGATGGGAAATAGTTTGGCGATTTCTAAATGAGATATCCAGCAGCAAGGAGAGAACTGCGAAGATTCCAGATGAATTGGAAGTCGAATTCCAATCGAAAAACGTGACCCTTAATTGCACGTTAATCGATCACGGTGTTAAAAAGGAATACATTTTTTCAAAATTAAATTCTGATTTTTTTTTATTCCATATTGACCCGATATCAATGACATTTTAGTTCCCGATTGAAAATTCAGGACGTTCGACATACGTGTTCCTGATTCCCGATTAATATAATCGATTAGGGAACGAGAGTCTCGTCGAGGGAATCCAGGAGCGTAGCTACCGATTAAAATACCGGGTAGAATTTCTGTCCGAGTGAAGAAAAAAAAAAGACTCGCGGTATTCATCGGACCCCGAGTAATACAACCTTTTTGCTTATAGAGACCAAAAGGCGTCCCGACGCTCGGTGATTCGAGGAATCGGCAAGGAGAGGACCTCTCCTCCCTGCTCCATATTTATCGGGAAGGCCAAGTTACCGCCAAAGACAAGTCGCATTGGCAAAACCGCAATTTCGAGATCGTCGCAAGAAGCCACGAACGGGGATATTAATTAATTAGAGAACGGCGCGATTTTCGATCTCTCTGCGTTGAGTAACGACGACGCCGTGTTTCTTCTTGAAATCGAATCGGCTGACAAAAACAAGAAAGAAAGAATTTTGCAAAATGCACCAATACCCACGTAAGCATACGTATATCGAATAAATAAGACCTGCCTGTTTCGTGCGATGGAACCTTAAAAAAAAATTCCCAAAATATAATTTTATGCGAAAAAAAAATAATATTCGCAAAGTTTCACATTTTTTTCAAAATCCCATTATCATTACCGATACCATCGTCACACCCATACCTGTTCGATCTCCATAATGGCAATTTAATGCCCGTTCAATGGTTACCGTACGCGGAACCATCTAATGGTGCGTCTAGCTGGACGAGTATGAAAACGAGACGAGAATTTTTGGCGAGTCCGCCGAAGCGCCGTAGGAAGGCCGGAACGAGTAGGAGGGTACGAGAGGGGTTAAAGAAAGAAAAAAGAAAAAGAAAAAATAAAACCAAACGATTCGCCCGGAGGGATGAAGCCCTGAACTAGAGGTAGGCAAACCTTACGATCGCTTCTTGCTAGAAACACATGAATAATGCAACAATTGGTCCGAGCGACGAGCCTTTGTTTTCTCTCGTAGGGCCTTCGTTATTGCCCGCTGCGCCATCGCCAAATTGCTCGCGAAGAATATTTTCCTCCCTGTCTCTACCCCTTCAGCCCCTCCCCCCAGCCACCCGGTTCTCTCGCTCGCTCACACCAAATTAAGAAGTTCGAACGTCGGGTTCTCTTCCGTTCTAATTATTAATTATCCTTGAGGACCACTAGGGAGCAGCTGCAGCATCCTCTTTCGGTCCATAGACATTTACGTAGTAATCATAGAGATTTGGAGAAAAAAAAAGAATGCAGCCAGTAAAGATGGAAGGTACCCGGGCACCAAGCATAAAATGTCTATTGTTGTCGGTGATAAATAGAAATCATTGTATACCAACCGACGGGTATTGGGTCTGATTATTATTTTTTTTTTTGGAAGTAAAAAGGAACGAAAAAAGAAGAAAAAGTTTTATCATTGGGTAATAAGGCTTACGGATGGGGGGGTTGGGAGTCGTGCGAGATATCCGGAATCCCAAAGGAAGAATTCTACTGTCAAGACGGTAGAAGTAGGATAAAGAAGAGGCGCAACGTTTCTACGGATGAAGAAGGAGGGCATTAATGCGTCGGCGCTATCTTAATGAAGTGTCGGTAATGCCTGCCATGGTCTCGGGGACCTTTCTTCTCTTTGCCTTCCGAAATCAGATCTTCCCCCCGAGCCCCCTCCCCACGCACCACTGTATTCTCAAGTCAACCACTTCAGGTAGCAAGGGGATAACCCCACGCCGCAGTCGTTTCGAGGCTCACTTGTTTTACTTCGAAGAAGAAAAGAGAAGAGAAGAGACGAAAAAAAGAAAGACAATCTCAAAGGATCCGAGAAACGAGATTCCGATATCAATCCCCTATTTAATGTCTTTGGAGAAAGACGCAGCATCCCTACCATGCAAACCCTCTATCGGTAAGGTAGAGTCATCCTTCAAATAATATCTCAAATATTGGACAATCTCGACTACGTGAATTCCAAAGCTCGTGCCAACCCTTAAAAAAAAACTCCCCAGTAATTTCCATCCAAGCTTAAAACACTGTCTCGAGACAAAAAAAAATCCACTCGAAAACGACGCACCGACTAAAAACAAAAAATGTCTGTTAAACCGAAAATTAACGTCATGCACCACCGTTGGGAGGCATTAAAAAATTGCTGTCTTTCCAGTTACAGGTAACAATCCCCTCCCACCCTACCCCACCCCCCCTCTCTCCACCTCCCCCACCGCCACTCACCCATCGCATACAAAGTCGTAGCAGGAGGGTAGGAATGAGCGCGAACTTAATTGTATCCTAGGAATTTCAATCAGTCCCGCGTAGAAGGAGGAGGCGAATATGAGCGCCGGTGCAATAGAGCAAGACGAAGGGATCACGGTAAGGCTATAGATATATAAATACACGTAGCTATTGTAAAGCGTACCTGGATCTATAAGGTAACCGTGGCGTAGCACTAATTCAGGTATCCTTAGACAGGACCGTAGCAAGTGAGGTCGACCTAACTCCCTACCGAAACGCCTCCTCATCCATCCTGGATGTTGCATTTGGCAGGGGAGGTCCAGGAGTTGACTATGGACATAGGTGTAGCGTGTCTGTGTGGGTCGGTATGTACCTGTTCGATTTACCTGAACCCTTACCTGGTAAGAGTGCCAGGGAATAATAGGGACCTGAGTAGAGTGAGAGAGAGAGCGAGAGAGACGAGACGAGGTATGAGTGAAAGAGGGATCGAAGTGGCAGGAGTAAAGGATAGAGAGAAACAGAGAGGAAGGAGGTGACGGGAGAGAGAGAGCACGAAGCCAAGAGAATATCGGTGTAAGAGCGAGAGAACCGATCTGTACGATCTGCTGTCATTTACCTGAACTGAGACTAAGGAGAGTCGAAGATGGAAGCCCCGTGGTAAATATGGAGAGTTTTCGGTCGGTGGGCCAAGTCGAGAGAGAGAGGGGCGGGGGAAGGGAGGGGGGGAAAGGAGGACGATGCGTTGGATACGGGGAGAAGAATTGGTATGGAGAGACTTAAAACTCATCCGGACGCGTTCGTACACCAATACACCAATCCGGTCACATACCTGGCAGTTGGCATACCTTCCTTCACCTCGCTCTCTTACTTTATACCTGACTATGCGCCCTGGTACCTAACGTATATACGCGCCATTAAATAATCCTGGCGGACGCTCATTAGGACTTTTATGAGACGAAATATTCGTGAAGACGGCGCGCGGTAGGATGGAAAGGGCTGGAGGGGAGGAAAGATGAATTTTGGTAGACACCTTTTCGTTTTCTCTCTCACGTCTAACGTACGAACGATTATACGTATCGACATGGGTAATACAGTCGGTGTGAAAAAGAAAGATCCGACTGCCGTATAGCGACGTTAGTTGGACTTTGCGCATGCGCGTTAACGATATCAAGTAGAACGAGGGGAGGTACGAGGAGGAAACGAGGAAAGGGCTTTTGAGTCTTCGACGAGGGGAAAAAAAAAGTGTCTACCGGCGTCTCCCGGAACATCCGGGCTTTAATTAAAGCCCCCCAAGGCTTCACGATCCGTTGGGCCTTGACGTGGTGGTAACCCTTCTTCGACAGAAGCGTCCTTAAGGGTCACGTGTATACGCAGTGGCTGGGTCACCTATCGAGGGAAGGAAGTAAGCGCGAGATATCAACCCCTTTTACAGGGTGAGTCAAATCGCATTATGAAATTGCGTCCGGAGGTTGATACATAAAATGGCGCTTTTTTTCGTCTAATCGTACATATCAGACGACCTATTGCCCGCAGGATTCCGAAAATAATAATTCTGCAATCTGGACGACATACGGCCGCCAGACGTTTCGTTTTGTTCTTTTACTTTTTTTCTTCTTCTTCTTCTTCTTCAATTCTCCTCATCCCCATCCGTCTCTGTAATTCCGCAGGTGTACGGTAGACCCCGTACCCACCGACATCGGCGTCACCGTCGATTTATCAGTGCATCTTTCTCTCTTCTCAGTTCTCCCCCCTCAACCCCCCCCCCCCCAAACTCCCGGAATCCCGTCTTCATCTTCCTTTTCTTCGTCTCTTCGTGAATACTTTTTACCCCAAATATTTCGTCGCTACCGCGGAAGGGATGGAGGGAGAGTCGGGGACTGGTGGTTAGAAGGCTTAGAAGGTGGTTTAAGTATACGGGAGAAGAGAGAAACGAAGGAGTAACTATGGATGCTGCGCTGCAACAAAACACAGTCTAGCGCAAGAACGGGGGAACGAGGCGGGGGGGGGGGGTGGATACCAGTATCCAGCATCCAACCTAGGACAACAAAGACTCGGGACTTGGCTCGATCGTGACTCTGGCTCTGCCTCGTGGTCCTTGTTGGTCCATATGCTACAGCCGACACTTTGGCTTTTCGAAAGTATCGGCAATATAATAGGAGCAACGCGAACGAGAATGGAGACAGTAGACAGGGATGTTAGAAGACTGGTTTACGCGAGGTAAAAATCACAATTTTATCGGACGCGCAAAGAAACGAGAGAAGAACTAGAGATACCAGAAAAGGTGGTGGGACGATCTTTAAAAAAAAAAATTTTTTCGAAAAATCCTCGTTACGGGTATATACGAAAAAAAAATTGCAGTCAAATAGAATCTAGTGAGAAAAAAAATGTTATCAACTGCCCTGATCGCTTTTGCAAAGGGGGAGAAAGGGGGTGGCAGGACAATTTTTCGCGCGAGTGACAGAAACCGACGAAAACTAGAAGGACGGATAAAGGGAGACAAGGAATGTAAAAGCCAGTCGGGAGAAGTGCGGAGAAGAAGAAAAAGGTACGAGATAAAAAAAAAGAGATAGAGGTAAGAAATCACGAAAAAAGAAAGCAAAACCCGTTTGGCCGTTAGCGCTTCTCTCTCGGTATGGGGTTTGGTGTAGCCGTGGTCGGGCTTGCACGGCAGAAAGCTTCTTTTTTCTTCTTTTTGCTCCTGCAAGCATGTACACTGACCTATATTCGGTGAAACCGGGTCTCGAACCACAGACCTGGAGAAGTCCCGCTGCCCTGAAAGGGCTCGTGGAAGCTGCTGATGCACGTGCGTGAGCACGCGTGGCTCCACGCACTGTATACCTATGTGTGGCTTAGCCCACATACGTGTATACCCGGTGTAGCCAGCTTGGGGTACAGCTACTAGAATGCCTTTCCGACTGAGTAATTTTCACTGGCCATGATACGGCGCACCGAGCCTATACAGATGCACGCGTGTATACAGACAGCGAGTAAGCAGCGTAAAAAACAAGCCGCAGAGAAGATGGCAGGTAAAACCAGGTGCCAGGAAGAAAAAGAGGATGAAGAGGAAAAATAAGGGGGAAAAAAAAAGAGAGAAACACGCGTCAGGAAAATTTTACGTCGAAAGTATAGAAAATTGGAGGAGCTCTGATATATTACACTGGTACCAGGAGAGCGCGAATAAGATAACGATGTCTTTTCATAAATATGTAAAATTCAATTTGCATGCGTTATGCGGTTACGTATGTGCTGTATGGGGGGGGGGGGGGTAGAAGGGTGGCGGAAACGAAATTGCTTCTTTTTTTTTTATAACAGGGTGGTAACGGTATACCGTACGAAATTAAGAATGCGTTCCTCGTTGATCGTACCTAGTGATTTTTTGACAGGTGGTCTAGGGAATTTTTTCTTTCTCTTTTCTAATGCACCAAAGTGTCAAATTGTCTGGAGGATTCGAGAGGGATTCGTGGAAGTAAGAGGAGATCCGAGAGCGACGTAGGGAGGACCAGAGTGAGAGAGAGTGAGAGGGGGATGAAAAATAGACGGAGGAAGAATATAAAAGGTATAAAGCCGATCTCTGGATTAGGGGATGATGAGGATGAGGGTGGCTTTCCAGGGACTGCAGCAACCGAGTGCCCTAGATAACCAGCTCCTGCAGCCGGAGTCATACAGCTGTATATAGCTGTATATACTACTCGGATGCTATGTACTGAGATCGACTTTTGTATATGTAATATATATTATCTCGTAGAAATACAGGTAGCAGGTACGAATATCCCTATGAGATTCTAACCGAATGACATAGACGTCTGTAATATTACTAGGAGTTCATTACGTCCTAGAACTTGCATCAGTTTCTACCTATACACGTTAGGGAATATACTACGTGGGCGATGACCACCTCACAATTTCTCATCTGAAAATGATTCGCCGTCCCATAGGAATGCAAATGATATTCGTAATTTTAATTAGAGATATTACTGCGAAATGGAGACTGCAGATGCTCTTACGCTATGAAATAATTTCGATTAGTATGCCTGAATAAAAAAAATTATTTTATACCAAAATTTTGAATTTTTTTCTTCACACAGTGTAAAGAGCAGCCATTCCGTTTTTGTTGGGAGCTCCGAAATAAAAATGGCTACGGTTTTTCATTCATAAAATTTGACAGTAAAAATTCCTGTCAATTGTCAAAAACTACTGTTGTCCTTCAACTGAATCGCACTGTGCAACTGTATAGGTGTTTTTCTTCCTCAGCCTCTACGCCACCCCCTCCTGCTCTCATTAGCACCCCTGACTCAGTGAGTTGCAAAGAAGGGTGGAGAGCGAGTCAAGCAGACCTCTGAATGCAGCTGCAAATGAGAGCTGCATAACGGTGTTTGTCCAAGGCTCGTTTTGCGGCCTCTCAAAGATGCAAGTCTTCAAATGAAGAGGTCCGCGTTAGGTTAGGTCTTATCGAGGACGAGAAAGGTCTATCTCTTTGATGTACGTAAGCTACCCTCCATCGTCCTTGTATTTTCATCCCTTGCTTCTCTCCACTCCCCCTGGGTCTTCTCTTTATTCGTCTACGATTCTCGCCCGAAATAGAGTTTCCACCTTCCAAAGCGTTGTCAGCGCGTTTGATTTCATTTTTTTTCTTTTCTTCATTTTGATTCGATTGATTTTACCGAGAGTTTCACTCATAATTGCGAGTGGGTGAAATTTTGGAAAATTTATTTCACTCACCTCCTTACTTTGTTTTTTCAAGATGCTCCTTGTGCTGTATACATTAATACGTACATGGCGATTGCGTGGCTATATCTCCACGGTGAAATATTAAAGCGCGAGAATCACGTGGGAAATTGTGGGTCATAATATTTCATGTGAAACATTGGAGGAAAAAAAAATAATAAAATAAAGGAAAAACGAAGGTATACTTTTTCACGGTAGTTTCAAGTAGTCAGATACGCCAGTGTCACGTTGACACCTGACATTGCGAAATTAAGATTGTAAATGTATATTCTCTGTCATAGCATATATAAAATAGATAATCGATATAATATTGATAAGCATGAAATAAGTGTGTCACTCACCGGGTTGTTCGTGAAGGCCGATGATGTTGTCGGTGCGGCAGGGTGCAGGTCGTAATCCTGCTCGTAATCCCGATGCCTGGATAGATGAGAGTCCCGAAGGTCACGATGGTCACGAAGGTCACGATGGTCACGAAGGTCACGATGGTCGCGGATCTCTCGTTCCCCGCGAGGCTGCTTCGACATCGCCAGATCCTCCTCCTCCGAGTCGAGCAGCAGCTGCTCGGCTCCTCCGCCTCCTCCGCCGCCTCCTCCAGCACGACCTCGAGCACCTTCACCGCCTCCAGCAGCACCTCCGCGTCGGGCGGGATGACGCCGGAGGTCACACCATTCCTCCTCTTCGGCCTCTTCCGGTTCCTGAAGGAACTGCCCCTCGGTAAGGGGCAAACGCGATTGCCACCCTGGACCCCTCACGACTGTGCTGACGACGACCTCCTGCCCCCGTGGCCACCCGGGGGACACCACCACATCACACACTTCACTACTTCCCGATTTAATTATCTCCCGACCACCTATGACCTCTTGACACTATCGCCACCACCCACTGTCACACTGTCCCAGAATTATCACTTATCTTTATTTTATGCTTCTTATACGATTTTAGATTGGCCGATATTATCTGCAAGAATATTTAAGGTTTCAATACGCTCAGGAAGATGCGCACGCTAGCTCGACCGAGTCACGACTAACGCTTCGGTAATATAACCTTTGCCCTTGTACGCGACACCGCAACTGCGACCACCTAAGGATGTAAATTCAATTTCCCCGAGGTTCTTACCGTCGGATAATTCAATTAAATTTCCAGAGTTCAAGCGATTCGATAACTACCTACGTTACTGCCCAAGGTAGCCGCACTAATCCTGTTTATTTCTAGAAACAACAACCTTTCGAAAGGATTCTCTCTATTGATAGCGATACTAAAATTAACCCTACTAGGTGTCCCACATATATTTTTGGTATTTACGATGCTTCTACACTGAAACCGGTTACCTCGATAAGCCTTGAAACTATAGTCAGTCTCTATATAGGTGCCAGCTATCGTTCCGTTTCAAGCCATCGAACGCTCGAGTTTTCGAGCACGCGTTATCAATACGCTAAGTAATTATAAAACTCGTGCGGTTGGCAACGTGTAGTAAACCTAACCAATATTGCAGAGAACAAAAAAGGAATTGACTTCACGGATCGCAGCATGATTCACGCTATTCACATTTCAACGTGCCTGAGTGTCACGCCAATTCAATGATAATAATTCATATGCTCGTATCGCTACCTATGAACAAACCTTGATGCTCTGACACGTAGGTAGGTACTTGATAATTGATTACCGTTAATTACAATTAATCTGATCAGATGACATTGTACCAAGAAGGCATGTAAACAATTATATCTATAGGGATTTTTCTATTGAAATAAACAACGAATAACCTGAAGATTTGTCATGCCGTCAAAAATTATCAGGGATCAGAAATCGAAAAGCTTGATAACACTGAATCTAAGTAGTTTAATTGGTGTTAGACTTTTATCTAATTTCACGATTCGACCAGTGACTGTGCTAATCAAAACTAAAGGCGCGTATCTACGAAACTGTCGAGGCTACAGGAAAACGCGTGCGTGAACGTGTCTCTTGGTTGGTTAGGCGGGGTTTAAGTTGAGGTTAGGTCGCGCCGCGGACTGCAAATGTAGGGCTGTGGGTCGCGCCCGGTCGAGCTCAGCTGCACCCTCAAGGGGTTGCAACCCTGCACCGTTTAGACATAACCCACGCGCACTTTTAAAACACTGCACTCACGTTGTCACTGCTTGGATATTCGCTTTTTAACAAACGCAGCCATTCAATGACGAGACTCCATGATCTCGACTCTTGACTCAAGTTCCTATTTTTAACCGTCAAGTGTCATGTATGCAACTGACAGTCTCCCGAGGCACGCACAGACTCTTTATGAATATCACTGCGTTGACCCTGTATTTTCCGTAAGATAGGAAATAACGGAACAAAAGTATAGAAAGATACGAAAACACAACGAAAAATTGTCAAATAAATTTTGTTTCAATTTTCACTAAAAAAATGTCACACTCTACGGTCGCCACTTCACTAATCAGTGACAATTGCCGACTGACGCCAGCAGGATTTTGATTCTTCGAAAAACTTTGATTTGCGACACAAATTTTTCCCAGTTGTCAACGAGGCCGTCCTAACCTCACAAAATTCTTCTCCGGGACGATTTTCCCTCACTCGAAGAAACAACGGCTTCTGGAAGAATCACGTTGAACACAATACACTGGCGTTAACCATGCACAAACTTTTCGTGACAGGTATCGTCTATCCGCACGTAATCGTAACTATCTTCACGCCTAACCACACAGAGCGACAAGCAAGCACGAAACTCCAGCAGACTACGACACACGTTCGGACGAAACAAAGCGGCGTAGAGAGCGACGCGATCGTCGTAATTGAGGCGTGTATTTATTATTCTCAATGCCCAGGGCGTTGTGAGAAACCGTAGAGTCGATTAAATCTCTCCTGAGAAGAAGACACTGTCGTCGCGATGGGATAAATGCCGGAATATTATCTGCACCGTAGCCTCGTGTAACACGTTATCGCGAGGTGCGATGGGATCCGAGGCGTGTAAGAGTGACGAATTTAACTGAGAGAATACGACAGGGCACGTTTCTGCGAAACGACAGACACGTGAAAATGTTCGTTGGAAACGTCAAAACGACGTAAGGGCCGTGCTCGCGAGGAGCCACGAGAGAGAAACGATGCTCGTGCTGTTCGGCCGATCTCGGGGGTGGTCGGGGGCGGTCGTGAAAGGTCGGGGGCGGTCGGGGGGACTCGGCTCAGGGGCCAGTGACGTCACACGGGGACGCAGACCCGGCTCTCTTGGTTATCGATCAGGGCGGGGGCGCATGCGACCAATGCGATAGCGCGCCTATGCGACGCTCTTACGTATCAACCCTTGTTTAAAGGGAGACACGCGACACGTGGCCTGTTACCACCCCCTCTCCCTAAGTCTCTATCTACTTCCTATCTGTATCCCCTCACCTCCTCGTCCCTTGACAAGATATAACACACTCTCTCGATACTCGCCTGACGGAACGCTTCTTCGTTCCTTCTTCCTTCCTATACGATACACACACGCACGTATATAGTAGGATCTGCTGCACCGGCTGCACTAACGCAACTTCCGGTACACCGAACATTTATTATTACGCGTTCTGGTGCGAGTCACAACCGATATGGATATTTATTGCTGTTATTGAAACGTCGCAGGAATTTTTCTGGTTAAACAGACTGTTCTAAATATACGTAAACGCGTTTATGGGAGCTTTATGGTGTCACTGGGCCAAGGATATGAAATTGCCTTATAATCGTGTTTGGATAATGTTTTTTTGGAATTCTGTTTTAAGGTATCTGTATTGTAGATATATTTATGATTCGTGGAAGTCTAGCTAGGTTGAAGAAACCTCTGTTACGACATAGGTATTGTTATCGATGGTCAATGAGTTTAGTGACCTGAGTATCCGTTTCTGTGGGCTAATACGTAGCTCGACCAAACTATTCTGCTTTAATGTTATTGACACTCAGTGATACGCGGTAGTTTACAATTACGCGATCGCCCGTCGAACTACTTTTCTCTTGTTGTTTATCGCCGTCGCTTACACGTGGAAGAATGTTATCGCGGTGTCTCTTCGTTACGTAGATGCTTTTGTGATGATATCGCGACATTACTAATTGCGCTGTTTACCAGACGGACCCTGGGCCTTAATGCTTCGTGGGCGTCGTTACTCGTAGCCTTTCAACGGCCTCTTGGATGATCTTGCGAGAGAGGCTGGCACTTGAAGTGAAATTACTCTTACGGGAGAAAAAGTAAAAGAGAGCGTCAAGGGAAGTTGAGGGATAGAAGTCGCGTCTGTGAAAATCGATAAGGGTTGAATTATAGGGGCTGAAACGAGGAGGAAGAAGGAAGTCCGTCTTGGAGGTCGGCACGACGGAAGAGGGTGGCTAAGAGAACGAGGGTAGAGAAAAAGCTGCGAGAGGGTAGTTGACGGAAGCCACAGCCTCCGCAAGGGTGCGGCGCTCGCGCTGACATCTAGCGGAGGGCAAACGAATCATAAGGAAAATGCAAGATCTTACGCAAATAACTCAAAATCAAAATATCTTGCAGTTATCTTGCAGTTTTTTTCTTTTTAATTTATCAGTACAAAAGAAAATTTAAAAAAATTACCTCGAGCCTACATTGTGATACCGTTGGATATGGAATTTTTTATTTGGATCATTTTTTAATTTAGTCCTCGATTATGCACCCTTCGTATCGCGAGGCGAGCGTGTTCTGGCAGTCATAAAATTATTGATTATGCCGTAGGTAGCATGGTAATGACGCTATCACCGTGCAGTGCTGCATGCTGGCGGCTGAAAGGTGAACGCATTCTGCAACATAGTACCGAATTAATGCAACTAGGAGAAAGTACACGTATCCTAAGAATTGGATTAAAGTATCCATTTCCGCTTCCTACTCATGCAATTCAAAGGGACTGGTAATAAGCATTTTGTATACAAACTCTCCCATGAGTATCTTGTATGCATTTATCAGTCTCCATCCTTCCGGAAAGAACGCCAAGGCCATCGAGAGTATTAAAAGCGGTTCAGAAGGTCTCACGAGGGTCCGTCGAGTGTCCCATTTCGATACCTCCTCAGAATCCAATCCACACTCGACAAAGCCCCCCATTTATATATATTTTTTTTTTCACAGAAACTCCACTCGTAAGGGTACCACAGTCAAGATACGACCATCCCTAACCCACGTGCCAAAAGATACAGGAAGTTAAAAATCAGAATTGAAAAGTGTCAAAGGAAAAAAAATTCCAAGACACCCTGTACATGGCAGGTGGGTCGGGTGTGCACGTAATAACAAAAGCCTCGTGGACTAACGAAGGGAATCGTATAAAGTGGAACCGAGAGAAGAAGACAAAGCCAAGAGAATATAACGAGCCGAAGAAGTAAGAGGAGGCGGTAAGCATAATAAGACATTGAAGGAAGCAGTGTGCGTACGCAATGCTACGCCATACTGCATACTGTTACGAGACGTTGATATCGTATGGTATCGCATGGTGTATTAATGGTGGGTTGGTTCAGTGCTTCAGTCGCTTCCTTCACATGCCGGATGGGGCCAAGAGAAAAGGGGTCCACGGCTTACGGTACGAGCGGTGGGGTGTGTTTCAGGCGCAGAGGGGAGGAAGAGGTTGCACCTAAGGGTGGGGATAGAGAGCAGTCTAGGAGAGGGAGGGGAGACGTGGCCGAACGCTAACGCTTTAACGTCAGACAGCAACGCTACGCGAGTTGAGCGCAAACGCAGCGCAAACTACGTTGCCGCATGGCTAGGGCAGTAGTGGAGGGGAGGCGAAGGGATGGAAGACCGCGGAAGATGGTTGCCGAGGGGACGAGGGAGGCATACACCAGTAGGCATAATGCTGGCGCTTTACTTACTGCAGAAGCATTGGGGCCCGAGGAGTGGGGATTGACTCATTCGTCTGGCGGAAGGGAGGGGAGCTCCCCCTTCTCACTCGTAATGGTGGGGATGAAGAGGGGAACGATGCGAGAACCGCCGAAAGCGCAGAGCGGCCCATAATTCGGTGCGCCGCCCCGCAATCAGGTTCGTGCAATGCTTCCACGCTCGTCGCGAACGAGTGCCTATTATAAAATAGTATACATACATCGCAGTTACTGTAGTGCCTCGGTGCTCTTATAAGGAAGTCATCGCCGTTCACGTTTTCACGGAGGACAACGCGCGCGAGAATCGCTCTATCGGGAGTATCCGTTTCGTTGCTGGTATTCCTGAAGTATTGGAAGGTGGATATTGAGGATGGCAGGGAATTATTGAGGAGTTTTGATTTAATCGTAAGGAGGATTATAAATAGGTACATATATCGAAGAAGGCGGTGTGAGAGACGCGGTGGCGAGCGAGAGAGAGAGAGAGAGAGAGAGTGAGAGAGAGAGAGAGAAAGAGATGAAAGTGAGGAGAGGAGATACGTGCTTGTAGCCGCCAGAGAGGAAAGGAGAAACTGGGGGTGAGAGTGAGAGGGAGAGAATACAGAAAATAATTAAAGAGAGAGAGAAAGAGAGATATATTTGTGGAAGTGTTCGAAATAATGGAGAATGAGGAAGCGGCAGTGCCTTACGAGACACAGTTGATACAACTGTCGACATTTCTAGTCCAGTGATAGCATGTCCAACCACGATGGCTACATGTGCAACCGGCTTTACATATTGTGCATTAGTTTATGATACATCTCTTGTGAAATGACTGTGTGCTTCGAGGGACTGCAGTGATTTATTCCTGTTGTTTACTATTATTGGTATTATTATTGTCTGCATTTTTTTTCAAACGCGCCATGGTTTTATTGTGAAGAGTGCGAATGATTCTCAACGGATTTTTCATTGTCGCGCGTCATCGTCATCGGTCTTCGCTACTACTACGCTACTGTTGCTTTTGCTGCTGATACTACCTACGACTGCTATCTACTATCATCGCTACCACTGCTACTACTACTACCAGCATTGTGACGTTGCTGCTGATGCATTTTCTGAAATTTTCTTTGTTTACACTTCTTCTTACTCTCCTTTCTCACTTCTTCCGATACTCTGTCGTCGCTGCGACACGTTTTTGTGCGACCGAGTGAGCATTGACGCTCGTGATACTACGACGACACTCGCCACCAGCGTCTTCAACTTCCTCGTCGTCGTCGTCGTCGTCGACGTCTACGTAGTGAGATCATCGTTCTTCATCGTCAACCTCGTGCCCACGTAAATATACCTGAAACACACCTAACGTCTGATTATTAACGAGTTATTACTGCGATACTAATTCTCTTTAATTGCGACTGCGCGTTCGTTAAACATAATTGCACCGTGTTCGAGGCGTCGTTAATTATAACGACGACCTTCGACGTCGCCAACGTCGACGTTCGGGATGCTGGCTTCGGTAGAACTAACGATTGTAAACGCCTTCGAAATGTCTCGTACTATTTAGTCAGTAGATCAGTGGCCATCTTTATTTTCTCTTACGTCTTCTTCTTTCCTACGAAATCAAAAGTGTTAAGCTTTCTGGTAGCCATTACAATTTCTTCTGTATATCCGGTTCGCCCTGCCACCTTCAACGCGAAGATAAATGGCGCTGAGCATTCTCACGTTATCCGTATACAACTCCAGGCGTCCTTTCTTGTTTACGTCTAGCGCTCTCGACGCCGGGCATTTTTTTTTCATCCAGTGAAAACCAAGAATCGCATCCCTTCGATTCTTTAAATCCGTCGGTTGAAAATTTTGTTTTAAAATATCAAACGAGAATTAGAGTCAATTTGAATCTCCCGCTAAATACTTTGTAAGCGATCGTACTTATTCTGCATTACGACATATCTATTTAAATCTACATGTAAAATACCCAACGACAGTTCCTTATAGTCTGGCATCCGTAACATACTATATTAATATCTACAGTCCACGCTTCAAATATTAATTGGTCACTTATTTTTCAATCATTTCCAAATTTTTTTATCGGAATTATTATTTAAGCAAAATAAAAGCCCAGCCATGCTTTCAGCCGGCAATGACGAGCGCGTGGCACGTAGTACGGCGTCGCGACGCAAACGTAACGCAACTCACATCAGAGGAACTCAACGCAACGTGACTTACGGTTCGTCGCTGCCAACATACATACCATACGTATTCCTGTCGTGCGATGTGTGTGATCAATAAATCGGGTTGCATCATATATATAAACACACACATAAATTCACATGGACGCAACCCACAATCTCTGCGCACGCATGTGCACACATACGTGCACACACTTATTCACGTGGATAAAAACGAAGAGGCGCGTATCGTTTGACAAATGTGAAATTTAAAGTTTAGTGATACGTTTAAAAAGATCTTGCCATTTCGAATTAGAGTGCCGTATATTTTTTCTATGATTCTACGAAATCATAATAATAGTCATACGTCTTTACGCATTTCCACAACGTATCTTCCCGCTCTGCGCGTTTCCCGTTCTCTTTTGATAAATTCGATACAGTGCTTCCTGGCTGCGAAACGAGCGCCATTGCTGCGTGCACGTTCATTAGATTGTTTTCAAGAGACGTGCAGTTAGCACGTCGGGACTATACGTGTCTGCCGCATATACAACGTGGACAAGTACGTCTCGGGCCGATGAGACGTTTAAGATTTGTTACGCGTTGCGTTTGCTTTATTTAAGTGCAGTTTCTTAGAGTTTATATTTGTATAGCGTGTGTGGCTCGAGTGTGTGTGTATATATATATATGTATATATATATACACGAGTGTGTATATATATGTATAGGTATATGCAGTTTAATATTTTTCAACGTATTACAACGAATCGAGCCGTTCTGGTCGCGAAGCGATAAATCCCTTGTTTTTCGTCTTTCCAAATGGCGGCCAATGGTTATTTGATCGATACCAAAGGTACTCTTCGCCCCTCCGTGCCGCCGCGACGCTACCACCCCTTTAATGACTGACTCACACGCTCATGCTCGGGCATTAAAGTTCGAGCTGGTTGTAAAGAAAAAAAATCACTGCCTGGCCCCCCAGCATATTTTTCTTTAGATACGGTTCGATTAATTTATTTTGTTTAATTCGGAACGTTCGTCATCAGTAATGCTTTTTTTAAATATAGTTGATAGTGGCCGATGCTTCTGACAATTGAAAATTTAGTAAACGCATTTGTATGACCTTATCGACAGATTATTATCATGGTCGCTGGACGTATCTCGTTGGTAATCCTGTGGTTATCAGTTTGGTGTAGGGGCAAAGCGATGCTTGCCGAGTACGAAGTGGGGGAGTAATGAAATGGAAGGGTGAAGGGGGGTGGGGTGAGAAATTAGGAAAAAGAGGCAAAGCAGGGATTATGACGAACGTTGGATTATTTTTTAAACAGATACGGTCGCTGCTTAACAGCTGTCACAATTTCGGCTGTTTTCGGTAGCAACGTGATCGAACTTCCGGTTGCTGAATTTTTTTTAAATTTGATCGATAAGCGATTTTTATGTTTTACGCGATTTCGATCTATTCGTCATTGGCGCCCAGTGATGAACTGAATATGGGATGAATGTATATGTTACGTGGGACGATAGTGTGAGGTCTTTTTATTAGTGTCTTTTTACGCTCGTGCGTTGAAAATATAATTATCGATAAGAGATAATCGTACGTGTCTCGAGCGTATCTACGTTTAATCCGTCCTATCTGGCCAGTAAGTTGGCTTTAGTAAGGTGGGCAGCGAGGTGGGAGGTGGGAGTGAATAAATAAAAGTCTAAAGTGTTTCCTTAAAGAGCAGCTCCGGTGTACGTGAAGACAATTGTGAAATTTCAATGTATACACGTTCTTCGTTAAATAACCGATCAGACCGATCATCCCTAATGTAATTGATCCCGTCGGGGGATTAAACGAAGTTCGCATTCGAGATTTTCAGTCAAAGGTAAATCTTGGAACGATTTTTAATCGGGCACTAACTAATCCTGCGAATTAATTATACCGATAGGATTCGCTTGCTAGATTGATTTCACACGTTTCAATTTATCCGTCCCGGCCGGGCCGGGAAGTTCTTGGAACGCGATAAAATTCAATTACGTCAATACGAAAAGTAATGGAAAATTGTTTGTTTGAAATTATTAACGCCTAAATTTTAATTGGGCCTCACTCGAACTTTACGTACGGTAAATTCTTTAACGATTTTCTCGTGATCATTTAATAGCAATTGGCATTGACTTTCTGCGGGGCGATTAATAGATGATCGATATATTGAAGATTGGCAATATCATGGCCACGTGACGTACTACGTACGGGTTTGCTTTGGTCGGATCCGTATGAATGACGCTTAACGTTACCGATAACGTCCTGCTGACAATGACTGGGGGCAATATAGGTTGCTGTTCATAAGTCTGACGAATGTATTCATATGGCAAGGAGAAAGAGAGAGAGAGAGAGAGAGAGAATGTTATCGGCATAGAGATAATACACATGCTCGGCTTGCCTATTGGCTCAAGACGGTATCAAGCACTTCCGTTTATTCAGCAACCGGAAATGACGGTTTAACCAAGTACAGAAAGGTTCGTTTAGGGAAACGAGGTTGGCAGATATTAACAATTTTTTTTCAAATTCTTTTTTACTTTCCCAGTAGCAACGTTGCTTTCTCGACGCCTGTTTAATTTTCTCACTAGGCACGAATCTGCTCTTAGGGATGCTGCGACGTTGGGATGCACGTACAGATCTATCTTCGGGTTTCACTATTGGGCCGGGCGGTACCTGAAAAACACGTACGAGTTTTCGTGTACCTGCCATTGGGCTTTTCTGTACTTCGAACAGCTGCCTAATAATTGCGTCTGTGTGATATTAATGGTCCCGAGATTCGCCTCGCCAGGTATAGTCCTGTGTACACACTAATACACTGCTAGAAAACACGCTTACGTATGCGCATGGCGCGTCTAAAAGGGCCCCAAGTGCCCCAGAACGAAATATACCTGGGCCCGAAAACTCACCTAGCATTCACGTGGTAACGCAGCGCGAAACTCTGGGAAAAGCGAAGGTCCCATTTTACTCTTGAAAATCTTTCCCTGCCGTCACATGCGCGCACGTATTTATCTGGGCACCGTGGGGCCCCCGTATACCTGGGCCCAATGCTGTTAAATCGGTTTTTTCTCTGTCTCTGTCTTTTTGAAAAATTGATCCTCGGGTAAAAATTGAAAACTTCTACTCGTCGGGTGGAAAATGAAAAGTGCCGGGGAGGGAGAGGAGATTTGGGATTTTAGCAATTTACCAAAGTGAATCGGAAGTATATGAATACTCTCCTGTACACAGGCACTCTACGGAGGCTCAACATTTTTTTGCGGTACAAGAACAGGGCCAGTTCTTCATTTGGCATTGAGCTAAGAGCCAGGCTGAAGTTTTTTTTTCTTCATTGCTAAAGCAACGGGAGCATTACGGACCCTGATAAATGAGCGGCTGGAAACCGTAGAGTTTTCGAGGCGTAAGTAGAATTTGCCGTAGGGGATGCCCAAGCGCTGTGTCTCTGTCCTAAAGGCGGATAGGCAAGAAAGTCATTTCATTTCGAAGCGAGCCGAGTGATGCGGGAAAAATGGAAATTCGCCCGGTGACAAACGAGGCGAGTGCGAAGTACGGATGCGTTTGAATTTCCCGCCAAAAATATCAGAGACGTACGATTGTAGCTCGAGGGGAGAAGATTTTGAAAAAATTTCTTTTCGGATGTAATCTTTGACGTTCACTCCGAGAATCGTATGCCCGTCAGAGGTAAAGACGACGGTGGCGACACTGCGGCGAATATCGGAAGAGGCCAAGTCGTTTCGCGCGAAAACTTGAAAAAGGAGACGGTTTCCGGTGACAAACGAGGGCATTAAGGATCGAAAGCAGAAATCCTACGGGACGTAGGATGCTCTTCACGGAATATTACATGTACAGGGTGTTTCACTTATACACGCGCTGAAGGGATTGGGCAGTAGTACGGATGTGGAGAAGGGCCATTTATTTTGGGCGCAAACGCAATATGTGCCACCGACGCCGCCTTTCTACCTCTCTCTCTCGCTCTCACGCCACTTCTTCTCCCTTCCCATTTCTAGGTTTCCCTCCGCATTCCGGTTTTGTGAGAATTCCTACGGGCCGTGCTCTTTCTCGAGTGGTCCAAGTAATTTGAGTCTGCATTTTTTTCTTCCTGCCCTTCTCTCTCTCTCTCTCTCTCTCTCTCTCTCTCTCTCTCTCTCTCTCTCTCTCTCTCTTTTTCTTCAAGTACGTGGACCACAGCCTCCGGTATCGTCGTGTCTCTCTCTCTCTCTTTCTCTCTGTACCAAACACTCAACTCCGGCCCACCCCCATCTTTTCCATACACAACACACATACTCGTCTCCCTGCTGCACCCACACGTCAAAAACCTAAGCTTCACGTAATTCGATCCTCATTATGAGTTTTCCAGTAAACACATGCGTTCGTAAAGTGTCTCTCTTTACGTGCTCTTCGATTCTACGTATTTTGGATATCGGAGATAAAGGAAACAACTTTTTTCTTCCATTCACTTTTTCACCTCACTCACTTTTGATATTTCGAAAAAAAAAGAAAACATTTTAATCACACTCATTACGCATTCACGTTATCTACAAAGCGTAAACATTTATTTTTTATCTTCAGTCCGCTTACCGCATCTGCTTAGGATCGCGAAGGACGATCGTAAAAAATCGCACAGCCAGTTCGTACAAGGCGTTCGGGCAGAGACCATTCGCATAGCGATCTTTCGTCAGTTCCAGTACAACGTTGTGAGGACAGCTTTAGGCCTATGTATCCCTTAGCTGGACACACTGTGCACTGTAATATCAGTATATCATTGCTCGTCTACATATTCTCATGTTCCTCCTGACTCGCGTCATTGCAAATGACAACGGAGTCCAGCATGTAGTCGGCAGACACTAAGGTCGGACACGCAATCTGCGTGCGTTGCTCGACTCGGCGACAAAACTCGAGATGAGACTCTGCGAAGCCTACGACAAAAAAAAATTCACATAAACATTTCACGTATCGGTGCACAGAGTGGATGGTCGGTGGAGGTGGCGAAAAAAAAAGAAAAGGAAAGGCAAAAGACACGGGGGAGGGAATCGAAGGGGAGGTGGATATATTAAATGAATAGTGGGGGAGGGCATTAATCTTGGCAAAGTTTAATTGAGGTGTGCGTATATATATATACACGCGCACACACACACACACACACACACACACACACACACACACACACACACACACACACACACACACACACACACAC
>JARQTH010000297.1:232566-269651 GCA_030142595.1 Trachelus iudaicus | reverse complement strand
TCTCTCTCTCTCTCTCTCTCTCTCTCTCTCTCTCTCTCTCTCTCTCTCTCTCTCTCTCTGTCTCTCTCTCTCTCTCTATTTCTCTCTGATTCTCTCATTCTCTTTTCATGCCCACTCCCAACTACCACCGGCATCGGAGCACCTCTATCCCTTACTGCTGCATACCTCCCTCCCCCTCTCTCTCTCTCTCTATCTCACTCTCTCTCTTTACTTCTACCAATGAAAACCCCATCCCGACTCACCCCGATGCTGCATTGTTCCAGGCACAATTGAGGTCCCATTGTCTACCGGGCGCCATCTTGTTGTCGCTCAAAGCGCCGACCGAGCGGCTCCCCGACACCCTCTGATAATGACTCGGGTCCGCGATCTCCCGCTTCTTAGGCCTGACACGACCTTTCACCTTACTTCACCTGGTCGATCTTAAACCATCGAGAACCTTCTGCGCGTCTTCGTGCTCCTGGACATCACGGACGCATCAGCATCCACCTGAAGATTGGACCTGGACGGGAGGACCTGACCATCCTGGTTAAAAGACTCTACCTTCCGGACCTCTAGGAGTTCTTGAGCTTGATCAGCCGCCTCGCTCCTTTTCCGTTTATCCTGGAGGCTGGTCGCGCTCTGCTCGACCTGGGAGGTCAAGTGAGAGTGTGCCAGGGTGTGCCCGAGTGAGCACGATAGCACCTCTGGTGCCGGCGGCCGTGGGTCCCGGGGGGACGGGCGCCATGGCGGCCTCCTCATCCTCGTCGAGTGGCGAGCAACAGTACTCCCTGCGATGGAACGACTTCCACTCGAGCATCCTTAGCTCCTTCCGGCATCTACGGGACGAGGAAGACTTCGTCGACGTCACCCTGGCCTGCGACAGTAGCAGCTTCACCGCGCACAAGGTCGTCCTCTCCGCGTGCAGTCCCTACTTCCGAAGATTACTCAAGGTGAGTCTCCACTTTTTTGATCCTTCTACTCGAAATTTCTTTAAATATCTTTTTTTTTCATTTAAAATAATCACGTATCGTCAAGAACAGTCGATTGAGCTCGTACCCCACCTGCTCGCTTCCGTCGACGTTCAAGTCCATCAATTGGGCTAGGTGCTCTTGCGGCCGGATGCAAATCACTCCGAAAAAGGGCGGATAGCTACGAAAGGATTTCGTGAACCTAGTCGCGTCGCGAGGGTAGATAGATCCTGATAGACAACACGCCATTGCGTTGCCTGCGACAATTTGCGGTAATTTTGGTCGAATACATTTACATGCTAAAGTAACGACAGCAAAAAACCACGGCAACCGGTTTCGATCGGCCATTTCGACGTTACACGCGTGATATTTCCTCCTTTTTTCCCCTCCCTTAGTTCTTCTTTTTTTATCGGTTACTATGGCAATACCGTTATATTTTTCACTCCTTTTTCGATATTTCGTGCGAAACCTTTCCACGGATGCCTCGATAGCCTTCTCCTTGCTTGCTTCTTGTCCCTCCTTTACCCGTTCGGACCCCCGCGAAATTCTGTCTCTCTTGCGAATGTCAAATTCTTTCGGAGGATCCATCCTGACGGAAGCTGCTAATTGGACGCACGGGGGTGCAGTCACCTAGGCGTCTGGCAAGGACTTCCGGCCTTGATTTACATAATAATGCGCCGTTAGCACCACAGCCTATGGGGCTTTCGGGCCGACCAACCAGAGGTGAACCATCGATCACTTGGTCATGTCACTATGTCACCAGAGCCTATTCTCATCTCTCTTCTACATTCCCCTTCTCCCCACTCTCTCTCTCTCTCCCTCTCACAGCCCCTCATTGTCCTCGTCATGCCTCTGTGCACGCCCTTCGAACCTGTTCTCTCCCATTCCTGTCAACGCTCCTCACCTACCTGTCCCTGCTTCTTGGAGTCCTGCAAGAATCCTCGCGCGGGGAGTCCATACGGATGACGTCATCAATTTGTATATTTCTTTCTCCCTCTCATTATTCAGCGCAAGTGGCTTCAGTCGATTTTTACAAATTTATGCATTATATAAAAAAAAAATTTTTTTTAATATTTTTAATTCACCGTCTATTCGTTAAACGCGCAAGTGACGTAGTACGCGGAGTATATCAACGTACGTATTCAGGCGGCAGTACGTGTGTCGCAAGGCAATAAAATTGATTTAGGGATCGTGTCTCTTGGTTCGCCTCCGAGTTCGGCTTCAATGTCGTGCGTCGAAATATTCGGGCATTCATGAACGTAAATCGTCTTCTCCCCTGATTCTCGACGCGACTTTCTAATTATCGTAAATAAACTAATTGATTAAGCACGTCGCTATTTAACCCGGATAAGTATTGCGCTCTTACGATATTTCGTCACGTTAATTTTGAATTTAGATTGACTCATTTCATTTTTACCGCCTCGAGACTTTGCTCCTGCGTTCAAGTTATTTGGTTTATGGATTTTCTCATATCCTCGTTTTTTCTTATCGCTCTCTCGTATGAATCACGAGAATTCCGGGGGCGGATTGTCAATTATCGCGATTGGTAATGATGTTTTCGTCAATGAAAACGTCACGCGTCATTCGAGGCTTCGCGATCGGTCCTCACTAATTTGTTTGTAATCACCTACGAGCGTTTTTCGAATTGTCATAGGTGCGACGCACTTTGAAATTTACTCCTCGGAAATGAGGCGACAGTTTTCACTTATTGCTTCGGTTTTTGGAAAATTTACTAGAGAAATCGCGATTTCAGGTCTTATCCACTGCTGAATCGGTGCTTTCGTGTTATACGAGCGCCCTATCAGGTTCATTGTGGCTTCGCTGTACTGTGTGACCTATTGTCACGTCGAGCGCGAGTTGCTGCTGCTAATGATAACTGGTCATGCCAAAGAACAGTGAACAGATGCAGCTTTCCATAACTAATTTTTGAATAGAACAAATTTAAATAACATTACGATAATGTTATTACGTTTCGCGATTTATGTAATTCAGGCTTATATGTTCAAGTAAAATTGCTTGTGAAGGCGTTCATTTGAAACTTACATACGTTCCTCTATATGTATATCGATATTGACGATTCTAATTCTTGATCGAAGCAACATTTACAAATTGGGCCGGTGATTCAGCCGGTACAGTGCCACGCTACTCGGTTTGGGGCCCCGTTCAGGATAAGCTCAGAGAGATGTATGGTTATCGTTACTACAAAGCCGCCAACTAATCGCGAATAGTTGGCGCCTTAAAATGGGTGCATAACCCATGTAGTGACAACTATAGAAATTTCTCTGAGTTTAGTGCAAATAAATGCATGTACCGGCCATGAGTTAGGTGGACATTTTTATTTATTTTTTTAATTTTCCTTTTATTCTGAGTCTTATTCTTACCAGTAAAAAACACATTTTCAAAATTTTCAAAACATTATTTTCTGTGTACCGATGCAATCGATAGTTATTTTACTAATTCAATTAGCAGAATTATCCTGATTCTCAGTCGTATATTTATAACTGTGACGTTCAATGACATTGATAAGTATCAGTAATCAGTAAATATTCGCTGATTCGTGTTTAACAAGTTTAGAGCAACATACCAGATGTACCAGCGTTTATTAAAAAAATATGTAGAAAGACGCGTAAGCGGAGGGCAGCTTTATGTTTTTCGTCTGTATCACGCTTCGTTACCGTACAATGGTAATTTTACTGTATCGCCTGAAAAGTCGGCCGAAATTTAGGTCAGCCGTTGTTTCTAAGAAAGCCGGGACATCGCGTATTGATGATTTACGAAGAATTTCGTCTCGTGAATGCTAATCGTCCTTCCCCGTGAGCCACCGGGTGAAAAAAAGTAGTAAAGATAAAAGGATCCCAATGCCGTCGTTAAAAAGAAAAGAAATACCTGAAAACTGTAAAATTCAGAAAATTGAACCCTCGTAAAAATTGAAGTATATACGCGAAATTGCGTCTTATCGCAGTCGTCGAACGAAACGAGATAACTAGAACGACAATGCGTCATCAAGGATTCAGCCGAGTATTAAAGGAAACTGCAGGTATACGTTACCTGGAATTGTTTTTAACCTTACGAGAATCGCAGTAGCAGCCGAGAGAGAAAGAGATCCGTAGAGGATGCATGTATAATGGAGCATTCCGGGATCGTGCGTGCCCGTCGCAATTTTTCACGAAACAATAAATATTTAAATCTCCCGCCTCTCGTTTCAAACTCGGATATAGATCACTGGCCGTGTATCGTTATCGCACACGGGGCATCTCTCCTTTAACCAGCAAACAAGACGGCAGCGGTACGAGAGTAACGCGCACATGTGGACGTACCGCACTGTAGCGTAAATGCGCTTCGAGATTGCGCAATCGATAAATAATGAAAAACAAGGCCGATAATAACAATAATAACAAGCAGACAAGACTCGGCGAGAAGAATCGTCGTGGAAAAAAAAAAAGAAATCCTAAATACAGGCTGCACACTTCGCGAGTCCTATCGTCCCAGCCTTTGGGGCCCTCTTGCGCAATCCCTGCCGGGTAACGCACCACTGCTCCATATTCTATATTTAAAATAGTGCGTACGGGGTGCCTAGATTGGTATGCGTATGTTGCGTGCGTGAACGAATGGGTCTCTCTCTCTCTCTCTTTCTTTCGCGTCTCTACATATGTGCCGGGCGCACATACGCCAAGGAGATGCCCCTCCCCCTCCTCCCTCCCCTCACGTACCATACGTACGGCTGACTGACTGTTTTTAAATTTATACTAATGCGCTTACACAAGAAATGCGTACGCACGCACGTCAGTGCGTTCGAGTATGTTGCTCGAGATATGCAGGTTATGCCTTTTCGAAATGATTACAGGAAACATTCTTTTGTTTATATACATATATACACACACACACACACATACATCATACTCGCACCTCGTGTCTTATGGTACACCTACTATACGGGTAAGTGCGCATCTCTGTAGTAGGCACCGGTATATCCATACGTATAACTGTAAAGATCCATTAATCCAATACTTTGATTATCTGTAAAATGATACAAACGGACTATACCAAATGATCACCTTATTGGATATCTAAACGAAGAGTCCCCAGGTCCTCGGCCGAGCGAATAACAAGATCGTTTCTACATTCGATGGGATGAGTAACGAGGTGTGACGTAATCGTTTAAACCCGGCCTCGTGTGTAAATACGCGGGCGAACGCGCAACCGCGCACAAAATGTCCATTGTGTATTTTATAACGCGATCTCTCCTAGCCTTTGTACGCGGGACTTTCTGTGATCTGTTGTCATCGTAACTCCAAGTTTTATTGTTACTCGGCATCTTTATCTATCGCTCGTCTTCGGCTCGCAGCGCGGGCGGGACCGATGCTGTTTCACATTCGTACCGTTACCCTGGGGTACAGCGGGGCTGCATGACGTTAACGGTGCCCAGAGCAGGGAAAACGCTTTCTTTTCTTTTTTTTTTTCCTTCGACGAACCAGCCAAGACGTCCGACGCCTACGTCTGCTGCTCGTATGGGCTCTCCCTGTTGTCCCTATACGTTTATATACGCTGGCTGGCGCACTTGCGTGAATGCGCACACGTGCCGACACTTACATACGTACTCCAGTTCAAAATAGGATCGGCCAGCGTGGCTAAGGAATGGCGGGCAACAGTTCTCTGTTAGATTGTACCGAAGCGACGGCGTCTATCCTGGCTTCTAGTAATCTAATAAATTCTACGTCGCTTTTCTCTCTCTCTATCCCTGCCGGATCAGTTTTCTGTCTTCTTTGCTTGGCTCTCTGACTCTATACGCATTATGCGTGCCGGTATGTGTATATGGACTCGTTGCGTGGCGGTGGGGGTTGGGGGGTGGGGGGGGAGGGGGGTAGAGCGCCTAGGGAATTTCCTAGGGACTATAAGCGATACACGCGCTAATAACGGCGGGAGAGGCGGGGACGCATACTGCGCTCGCAAGACGCTACTATATATGTTACGATGTAATTCAAGAATTCAACTATCCAATCGCCGTGACAGTCGCGAGTCTTTGCTTCCGTCGGCCCTCGGAGTGGGGATGGACTCTTGTCTCTATTTATTTTCTACCATTCAGGCCTCTTCCTACGCCCACGTCGATCGACTATATCTGTACGGTGTGCTACTCGCGGGGAGACGGTACTGTTTTATTTTTTTTTGGGGTATCGCGCAATCCACAGTGACTCTTTGTTCTTCTTTTTTTCTTTCCAAGATTTTTCGTCTTTCACGTTGTACTTATTTGGTAGCCAGGACACGGGCGGTTGGAAAAGCGTAAAATTTGGATTTTAGTTGGTTTTTTTTTCTTTTTCTTGTAACTGTCAAGAATTTTTATTAATTTTTTTTATCGATCTTTGAAATCTCCATGTGTCACTCGCACGTCACGAATGAAATTAGACACGTAACCAATCGACCGTAACTTCCGGTAATTCCAGTACAGGATCTAATGGCGCATGGAAATAGGATAACGCTTGCAAGTTCTGTTCAGGAAATATTATATATATATATATATATATATATATAGCTGGATTAATTAGAGAGCGTCGTCTCCGTCATACTGCTGCGCGCATGCGCGAGAGCGTTAAGGATTACTAGCTGCGCTTTGGAATTCAAGAATTTCCCACTGAAATTTTCGTTAACGATTACACGAGATTCGATAATGGTCCGTACGTACACGTGAATCTCTATATACACACACACGTGGACCAGTATCACATCTATGCCGAGCGTTTCCTTTCGGATGAGACGCCGGGCGTCTATACGTACTTCGCGTTAGTTCTCTTCACGTCGAATAATAATCCTCGGGCGCTTACCGTTAGCCCGTGCATTTATAACCACCAGTTATTTGCATATCGGATCTGTAAGTTCTATCTGGCTTGAACTACGCCGATATCCCGAGTAAGTCAGGTCCCCTTTTACACGGGGTATATACTACCTAGTATACGTACGCTGGTACACTGTCCATCTCTCACTCTCGCTTCGATCAACCATTTTCTCTCTCTCTTTCTCTCTTTCCCAACTACTGCGAAGCCCGTCATTATCGTGAACGTGATTTATCCGTGAGAGGGATCGGGAACGAATACGCCGCCTCGAAGTCGTGATTAATACAACCGCTAGATTTATGGCGCTTCGGTCGTGGCTATTGGTTTTCATTCGTTCTCTACGGATATAGTCCTCTGCGAACCCGATTGCTCGGGATTGGCAAGAAACTCGAACGTCTAAGATTTCAAACCTCGTTTTGGCCTACGAACCGGTTGCACGTACCGTCCAAAAAAAAAGTATTTTACCGGTGGGACTTACGTGGAATTATGAGAATAACGATAATAATAATAATATAAACTTGAGGTTACCTCGTTACGATAAAATTTAATACCTTGTTTAGGTACTGGTTACGGACTATATACTCGTGTACAGTATTAGAAATTAATTATCAAACGTGTTTCGCTCGTGGAAGATTTCGACAGTGTCTAACGGTCTATCGGCATTGACTTATTCGTACGGGCTGATCATGTAAAATGGGTAGAAAAGGAAAAAAAAAATTTAATAAAGATGAAAAAGGAGACGCTTCGGACTGTCGAGTTCTCACGGTGAGGATTCTTTACCTCTCAGTTTGTCTCGCTGCCTATCTCGCTTTACTTACGTAGCTACACAGAAACTCGCATTAGGAGTATTATGCTGCGTGCGCAAAGCGCACGAACGTATCGCCAGAGTTTCCACTGGGCTGTACCGAGTGTATTTTTATCAACGGAAGTTCGTTGCGGCCGTCGTCGTCGTGGTGCATTCCACATCGTCGTCACGTTGGTACGCAATGCGCGACATACGCGCGTTAGTGCGATCTTTGTACATTGGACAGGCCGGGTATCCACGATGCGACGGATTCGTAATGCGACTACGCGGGGGTATTTTGAGTTTGTTGAAAAAAACACGGCGCATGCGCAGTAGGACCCTTTTCGATGTCTCATTTAAGCAGGGTCCCATTAAGGGACGCCGGCGATTCGATAGCCTAAGGGCCAGTACACACGTTGGCTACTGCACGGTACTACGTCTGTGTCTCTTTGCGAAGCCATGAATGCAGCTCAGTGCATAACCGGATCAGAAACCATGCAATCGTATCTACTTTTCTACTTACGCTTTATTTAAGGTGCTTCGGGGCACATGCGAGCGCAATGCCCGGTCGGGTACGACGCGTCGCTCGGTTGTCCCGTTTATATACGTACTCGCCTTGAAGTTTCACCTCGATGACATTTAGGCGGTTCACAGGTATCCGATTTTTTATATTGACTTCTCTGGCTCGCTCTATGGTGTTTTATGGCCGACTTTCAACTCGACGACTTTATCTGGCTGTCTACCTACGTATAGGCGCACGTGCATCGGGACGTACTACATGCGTTGGCGCTGTCGGGACTTTCGGGTATCTGGAACTGGTTACTTTTGTGCACGAGTCTACGGATCCCTGGTTAAATCGTGGGACTTTGCTGGGTTGCCAAACTTTTTTTTGGCGGCGCCGTTGTAATGGGAAATTATTTGTGAGCTAATAACGTTAGAGAGACGTCCATGTGTCGCGGCTACTTAAGAACGGAATCTGATTACGGTCGCTTTCTAAAAAAAAAAAAAAAAAAAACGTTCTATGGAAATAGGAGAAGCTAATCGACGGATATAGCAACAATCTGGTATCGATTGATCGACTCGATCGCCTGTTTAATCGGGATCGTTAATTAATCATAATTATGTGAAGTCTGGTAGAACGGATCAAGGCGGTGTATATAGATAACAGTCTATATACACTTATGATTGTGGTATAAACGAAATTGAGTACTGTGACGTAAGATTGGTTAATTAAAATTATAACAATTGATTCATATATCAATTTCACGGAGGCATTGTCGAATTAATTTTTGTTTATACGCATTCGAACAATATCGTGATTAGTTTTATTATTTATCGTTAGACATGTACAGGTGAATTTGATATATAGCTATATCGGGGTATATATTTTATACCTTATGGCTGGACGAACGTCCGGATAATTAATTATTGACCCGCTTTAATCGCATTAGTTCTAATTGGCAGAGAGTCGGGGCTGTCTCGAACTTGTTAATTGAATTGGTTAATTCGATAGAGGAACATGCAATTTTCTACTTTCTCTCGATTTCCTTGTGCTATTTATCTTTATTATATACATATATATGTATACATATTAATTTTGTTCCTATTCAAAATTATAGTGCGTAAAATTTTTTTTTTCGTACGAGGCAAAAAAGTTATGAAATATATTTCCCTCGAGTGTGTACTCTTTCTCATGGGAGAAAATTGTTGGTTAAGAGTCAAGCCGCGTCTTCTCGGAAAGTTACATAGGCGATATACCGGCGAGCTAGTCGATAATCTATAATCCCGGATTATCGGGGTGAATCGATAAACGAACCAGTTTTCTCTTGCCGGTCTTCACTGTATACCGAACGGTCTACGATTCTCTAATCGGTTTTGTGGAGCTACGAGAAACAGCATGGCGGCTAGTTAGGGTGTAGAATTATACATGTATGTATTCGAAAGAAAAATCGAAACAGAGCAGAAACTAATCCAAAAAAAATACCCGAGCTGCAGCTAGCACGCTGTACAGCCGATTCTTCGTCGGCAAATGACTCGAAACTGTGTCCTCTGAAACACGATACGTTAAAGAACCGTTCGAGCGCCAGACGCGCCTTTACGTCACGGAAGGAATTCTGCAAAAGAATTTCAGAAGGAACCGACTAGAGCACAGTCGAACACACAAAAGTCAACAACACTTCGAACAGCCAATAAGCTCCTCGGGAGGATTTACAATATTCCTATTATTACGTCGCTAGAAAAGTCATGCAGTCGGAACTATTTTTCAAATAATAAACTCGAAATAATACTGGAGCGACATCTGTCGCTCGATCGCCTTACCCGTACCAGATGGATTCGAAAATATTCCGTAGATATCGGAGTCTTCCACCGATCAACGATACGCGATACTCGGAAGTAAGGCGGTGAAATAAAAGCTCAGACGCGGACTAAAGATGACGTAACTTTCTTTAGCACGTTGGCCGCACGGAACATTGTCACGCTGTCGCTGCCGTAGCTCGAGGTGTCCAGTGGCCTCTGGTGGCGCTGAGGTTGCGGCCCTGTCCTCCACGATAGTGGCTGAGGTCCTGATGTCTTCGGTGGGTCTGGCAGGCTCTGCCTCCTCCGGTAGACCAGTGACGGTGGCTCCACTCTGGGGCCCCGCTGATCCTTCAGCACTATCGGTATCGGCGTTACGAAACGGAAGGTGAGGTCAAGTCCACGCGTTGTCCTTTCGGATGACCTTGAATATGGGGTAGAGTTGTCAGGTCGGCACGGCAACTCTATACGTTACCTGGCGTAAGATCTTGCTGGTCCTCCTCTGGTCTGGTGTCTTTTTGACGTGATGACTCGGTACCGGTGTCGTGGTCGTGACGTATGAATGATTTGCATCAGCCTATCGTCGAAAACTTAGACTTTGACCCTGGAGTTCCCTGACTTCGAAGTAAAAAAACGAAAGTTACTGTTTCGGGACCTTTTGTGACGTATTTATAACGTCACAGCATATATACAAGTGCGATAAGAAAAATACGGAATGATTCCGTTAATTATAATTAATGAGACGCGAAGTCGCGCGACGTTTAGTAAATTTAAAGTTTGTTAAACGGTGAATTGTAAGTGGTGACGTCACGAGGTTCATGTTCGAACAAGTGCGAAACAGGCTTAATTTGAATTCATCGAAAAATTCGTCAAGTGCGATATCAAACGGTCAACGAAGTTCATCTGATGTATATCGATCGTGACGTGCGCAACGGGCTTAATGTTTTTCGTTCGTAAATCATTGTCAACAAATTAATTACAGGTGGTATTTCGATGTGATCGATTTACGTGGGAGAAATTGGGGGTTGTGATAATGACGTTAAACACTCATTCGTGAATCACGTCTTACAGATTTTCAGGATTTTTGCGACCTGCGACGGTTTTTGCATGTTTGTATGACGTACGGCAGCCCCCCGCTTCCGCCCCTCGAGTTTTCGTCTAAAAATTAATTGTCGCAATACAATTTTAAACTCGCGCGATCACCAATTGAATGGCAGGTTAAGCGATTGGAGTATTCGATATTCATTATAAAACCTTCATTAGTTGACACGTCAGTCTCGTTAATTGGAATTCTTTGGAAAAATCGTTATCTGGCTACTTATTGCATAGAAACGTTCTAGAATATTATTTTCGACCTGTGTATTTTATTTAAGTCGTTTAAAATTTTTATACATATATATTTATAGGTATCGATAGACACTTTATAGTTTGTTTATTCAAAGTAATTTCCCAATCGGTACGATATCGACCCACGCATTTATATATATGTTGGTTATATGGTCACACATATGTATGAGCCTTTAGGAAAATTTGAAATTTATCTTGTTGATCCATCTAGCATATATAAGCAGTAAATAAATATCAGCTCTGAGAATTTCTATTATACGCGACGACGATGACGCGCGTCACGGAGAGGAGGCAGAATTCCGAATGTCCAGCAATTGAAACGCTCGTGCAATTAAAAGGAACATAAACTCGTGGGTTGTGAATTCGGGTCGAGAAGGCTGTTACCCACCCACGCAAATCTCTGAGTCTTTGTGTAATGTGCGAGCTGGAATACAATTTTTTTTTAACGATCCCGTTAGACGTCAATTTTGTGTAAAAAGATTTTTATTTCTCAATTTTTTTTCCAGGCAAATCCATGCCAGCATCCAATTGTCATACTGAGGGATGTCGCGTCCTCGGATATGGAGTCCCTCTTGCGCTTTATGTATCACGGGGAGGTCCACGTGGGTCAGGAACAACTGGCTGCCTTCCTGAAGACGGCGCAGATGCTCCAGGTCAGAGGTCTCGCCGACGTGAACAGCGGAGCGGCGGCATCGAAAATTCCACCGGCGCCTACGTCGAGCGCGAACAACGGTAGCGCACCCGTGAGTAATACGCGAAGATTGAATATTTATTTAGAAAGAAAAAAAGAAAAACTTTTTTGACTTTGAAATTTGTCTCTTTTTTTTCCTTTGGATACGTTCCAGACCACCCCAAGAAATCCTTGGCAGGATAACGGTAGGGGTGACTTGAACGAGAGTGGACTGAGTCCACCTCCTGAGAAGAGACCCAGGAGTTACTCACCGCCCTTGGGCAACCACGTGGAGCAGAAACCTGATCTTCAGGATTCGCTTCTCGGTCAGGCCCTCGAAGGTGGTCCCACGATACACACGACACCCACCAATAATATACAGGTAAGAATTTTTGAATTAAATTTTTATGCTTTTGAAATTTCCCCAAATTAGGCATAATTTATTAATTCTTCGTACGGGCGTTCACGCGTATTAAGGACCAGGACATTCTCATTGATTGTTACGCAGGCGCAGTCCACTGGCGAGGACTCGAATTCCCTGTCGGACAACGAGGAGGATATGTCGAATAACGAAAGTATCCTGAACTCTGTAAAGACTGAGCCGAGTGATCTTCTGAACGACTCCATGGAGCATCATCGTAGCACCTTTCCCGCGGCCCTCTTGGGTCTCCAAGGTGAGTCACGATACCTACGATTGGCAGATCATGGAGAAACGGGTGGGGGTAACGATAATTGGGCGATAGAGGGGGGGAAGGATAAAGGGAGTGTCCGAGGATTTTTATTTTTACGGTGTTAACCATGAAACTTTTGATGGTTTTTCAGGACTGATGCCAGGACCCTCTGGAATCCATGCGGCGAATCAGGATCCTAATTACGGTGAGTCCAAAGTTAATGATTATCGAGAGAGCCCCTCTGCGCCCCCCCCCCCCTGGCCCTCACTATCAATATCCAACGCACAACCCCCCTTGACCCCCCCCCCATGCCTTAACGGTCGTAGCCATATTAGTATCCTACCAAGTCGTTCCTACGATTTTAATCTCATTGTTGCGTTGAATGCATGGAACTCTCGTACCTCTCATAATGACCCTTTGATCCTTTTTGATCCTTAAAATATTTTACATGATCTTCCTGGATCCCCCTTTTTTCTCGTGCCCGTGTCCCCTATTGTGTCCCTCGTGTATATCGCCCAGACACGAACGTTGAGCAAATGTATCATTAGGAGACGGTGAGTAGCATCGTAGAGAAAAATAAGAATTTTTTCGTGAATTTGGATATTTTTTCAAATTTGCCGAATCGACGAATAATTTTGATTTTAATTCACTTTATCACCACTGGTGTTTAATCGATAAGGTGGCGCTGTCGTGGCGCTTATAAAAATATGAGGCAGGATCTCGCGAGGCGAGAATGCCAAATACCTTGTCCTTGGAAGCGTATATGTAAACTGTATCAAGAGAATGTGGTCGAATACTAGAAAATTGACGCTAAAATTAACGAGGAAGGATAAAGAAAGGTGTTAAAATAACGTGAAACGCATTAAAGTCGTGACTCGAATTTGTACGGTACTTTAATAATTGTGAATCTGAAATTTGGACTTGACGATCGTTGTCATCTCACGGATACGACGTTATTTAAATGAAATCCGAAATTAAAGAAGTCAAAAGATATCTGCGTAAAGGAAATGGAATAAGAATAAGGTTTAAAATAAAGATACGTAAAAACTGTGAGAATTAATCAAGATAACGAACAGAATCCTTTGGGGTACTGTCGAGCGGCCTCGATCCCGGAATGTAAAAGGGCGATGTGGTCAAAGATCAGAAAATCTCGAGAGAGAGCGAGAGAGCGAGAGAGAGAGAGAGAGAGAGAGAGAAGGGAAAGGGTGAACAAAAATAGTGTTTAAGAGAAGATTGGAAGTTGGCTGAGGACTGACATTGGCTGGTGGTTCCAGGGCGGTGGCAGCCCTCGGCTGGAGACGGTTCAGGCTCGAGTTCCGGCTGGCTGCCAGGAACTTCCTCCACGAGGAACGACCTCTCCGTGTCTGGAACCTACCAGAGTGTCGTCCACAACCCGAAGCAGGATCTCACCTCCCTGCTACATCACGCCACCAGCCAACCACAACACGCCCTCAATGCCCTCAGCTCTCTCAACAACCTGAACAACCTGAACAATCTGAACACCGAGCAGCTGACGATGATGCACCAGAAGCTACAGAACAACCTGCAGAGTCTTCAGCAACAGGGGGCCGTCAAGAACGATCAGCTGAACCTGATGCTGCAGTCCTGCGCCAAGAAGAAAATCGTCGACAGCTCCATAGCGATGCTGCAAGCCGTAAGGCCTACGGACTCCTATCATCAGCAGTCCGAGAGTCCGTCCCAGGCTGGAAAACCAAAGTGCCCCGAGTGCGGCAAGATCTACTCGAACAATTCCAATCTCAAGCAACACATTGTTAACGTTCACACGGTGCAGACCGAGTACATATCTTGTCATGTCTGTAGCAAGCAGTTCAAGACTAAGCAGTATCTGCAGATTCATCTGTTGTCTATGCATGGCATTAGGAAACGTAAGAGTTACCCGGTATATCAGATGCAGGGACCTGGTCAACAGCAGCAGCAGCAGCAGCAGCAACACGCGGCCGGACAGGCTGCTGAGCAGATAGGATCGGATCAGCAGGTGGTGCAACAACAGCAGCACTACGAAAGATGGCCCGAAGAGAAGCACTGATACGATTGGAAACAAAATTTCTTTGACTCGGTGTGACGTTGGATCGCTAGATTCACATTTTTTTTTATATACTTAATGTTAATTATTGTTTTTGACATTCTCGTGAGTTTCCTGGAATAACGTGAAACTGTGGGAAATCTCAGAGTGGGTGTCTGGATATTTTTCAGGAATTTATCAGACACTTACTTTTTGCTGTGTGCGACGAAGAACGATAAGAAATGGTGACGTGCGTCTGGATCGAGTGCGCGTGCCGTGCGGCTATAGATTTTTGTGTGTTTTGCGTAAACCTGAAAAAGTTTTTCAGTCCCGGAGTAAATCCGGTGTACATATTTTTACAGTAAGCGCGACAGTAACTAGCAGCTGGATTGCTTGTAGATATTTTTGTATTAGATTTTAAGTCTGAGCCATAATGGCGGAATAGACGGTGTAACAGTTAGGTTGAATTTCGAGTTTGACTTTTTTTTTTATTGTTCCTTGCTAAGAAGAAGAAACGGAAAGAAAAATGGATATACCAAGTGGTGGAATAAGAAAAGGGAGCGGAGGGTAGCTTCTTGCCAGGGGCGTATAAGAGAACCTACGGTTCACTCGTTGGTGCCGGCCATAAAGCGTAATAAATCGGTTCAATCTGGGCCCATTGAAAATCTCATATCGCCGTAAAAACCTTTCTAAAACAACTCGGATCTCCGCGATAAATCGGAAATATGATTGGTTTAATTTATATGGGCGACCGTAAAACCGCCATAAACTCCTTGCGAATCGCATAAAGCGAACTTGGGATCCTCCATCCGGCCGTTTCCTTTTTTTCTTTCTCCTTTCCTCCCGCGTCGTTTATTGCGCGCGTGAGAGCTCGCGTCACACTTTTTTTTACGGAAAGACTTCGCGAAGAACCCGGAGCAACGAAAGTATCCCCTAAAGTAAGGGATGCAATCGTGCGAAGCACCATGGATTAAAATTTAATTTTTTTTTCTTCTTTTTTTTTTCCTCGACATCAGTCAACAGCGATTATATCCATTAACCCGTACAAATTGAATTCACATTGTCGCCGTACAATTATTTCCCATAAACAATAATCCCTCTCTTTCCATATCTCATCCCTTGTTCCTTTATCCGCTCCTTATCCACCGTCGAAGCCCATACACGAATCCTGAGGATGAATGTCCGTTTTCAGGGAAGGGTCATCGATCCATCCCCGATTAATCGGCATTTCAGACAGTTACCTCCCTTATAAGGGTCACCCTTATCCTTCGTCGGCGCCGATTACCCACCAGACATCCTCCACTTCCGTTTCCTCTTCCTATCTCGCCCCTAAGATCGTCCGGCCTCGAGGACTCTAAATAATAAAAAGTGAAGAGAAAAACGTATCGATCAATTAACACGCGTAAAGTCTGGCTTACAACGAAGTGGGGGGGGGGGGGGCAGCGCCTAATCACCCGATTGTCATCCAGTCGTAGAACGTCGTTACGTAAACAATCCGAGTGTGTATATAGTCTGGGGGGTAGGTCTGTACCCGTCCCACCCCTTAGCCACCCTCCCAATATCCCTTTAGCACACTATTGATTATCGGAGCTGCAAATTCGCAGAAGCCTCGATAGTCCTGGAAGATAAGGTCATTGGTCATCGTTACTCTCCCCTTGGCCTCCCTTCAACGTTCAACTTGACTCACCCTTTACCCGGTCTATGCTCACCCTTTAAGCAGCTCTCCCGGTGGCTCCTCGTCCTTCTGCGGGTAAAGAGGGTGGACGGGTGGGTGGACTCTGGTGGGAGGTTAAGAAGGATGGAGGGAGGTGGCGAAGGCAGATAGAAGGTGGAGGAAACGAAATTCGGTTTCTGCAGAGGCAATCAGATTCTGCAGGTTCGATCGACAGCCGCTGGGCGGGGATAACTTTGGGGTGTGAGTACGTCGGGGGGGCTAGATGCCCGTCAGCGGTTCACTGGGGGGTTGAAGAAGGAGCTGAGCAGAGGGATGAACGCAAGCCGGCCTTTTCTGCCTTCTTTCTTGCCTGTCTTGAAAAAAGGTGTGTGCTCCTTACACTCGCGGTAGATTCTCTGTGTGTAGGAGAAGGAGAGAGAGAGAGAGAGAGAGGTATAGAAATATAAGAGGAAGCGAGAGACCTCGGCGAATCGAAACGAGGTAATGGAAGAGCAGGATTAATTGTACCTTCGGAGGGTGGTGGGATCGGTCCAGGGGGGCGTGCGTCCCTTTTTTTTTTCAATCCTCGCAGAGAGTCGAAGTTACTGCGATACCCAAAGGACAATGGGAGAAGAAGTTGGACGAATTTCATCGAAAAAATAAAAAGGGCGGTTAAGCAAAGTAAGATCTTACCATATCATACCCTATACGGATACCTCGACGAGCACGCACAGGCCCGACTTCTGTATGCGTCTCAAAGGATACTTTTTTAATCTTTCTTTTACTTTTCCACTTCGTCCTCGCGATCCGCTTCCCCGTACAGGGTGAGCTAAGAAAACTAAAAAAAAGGAAGGAATCTACTTTCCTACAGACAGGAACTTCTCCTCGCAGGGATAAATCCGTATCACGTGTTTCAAAGCCATCCGTCTAAATTTAGCGGTGCGCTGCCCTTCCGCACCCTATATATTCCTTCATCCAATACTCTATGAGTAATGTACAAAAACACACACACACAAAATGGTCATATAGGACAACCCTAGGGGGGTTAGAGGATATGGGCGTTAAGGATGGGTGTAGGGGGTTGGTATTATCAAGGGGTAGTTTTCAGTAGGTGCATGTCATTACCGATAGGTTGAATTTTTCAGCCGCTCATCCCGTCTAGCAATTCCGTACCCACTCTTCTAAATTTTCTTAGTCTTTATTTTTATTTCGATAAAGCACATAATACACCCTTTCTCCCTCTCCTTCTCTTTTTCCTCGCCAATAAGATTCTAGGGATATAGTTATACTATGTGTTATTTCGTGGGACGATATATATAGCACAGTATATACGTGACTAGGTGCGTTAGCCCTCCAGGACACACGCGCACGCTGAATTACAACGGAGTACATCGTATTGATCTCGACGATTCAACAAACAGCGCCTAGTGCCTCTCGTTCCTTTGCTAACTCTCTCTGCTGCTGCTGCTGCTGCTGCTGCGGCTGCTGTTCATGCTTACCCCCTGAGCAACCCTCCTTCTCTCTCTCTCTCTCTCTCGCTAAGTTGGATTCTATCTTTCTATCTCTCTCGCTCTCTCACGCTCGTCTCCTCTCTTATACTCTCAGTCGTACTGTACCACTTTTGCTTCCATTTGCGCGGTGTTCTTTACTCTTTCCCTTCTCTCTCTCTCTCTCTCTCTCTCTTTCTCCCCCCCCCCCTCTTTCTCTACTCTCTATTCCCTTTCCATTCGGTTGGTACCTACTCCACAGTGTATATAGATATATAAAAGACTCGAAGCCAACCAACCAAACCTGCCGGACGGGCAGCGCTGCGATGCTATTGTCAGGTTCCGGGTTCTCTTTACAGGGTAGTCAGTGAAAGGGGATGATATTTCAGGGAGAAAAGTTACTAGGAAATTTTGATGAGTTTGAGGGGATGTGTAGTGTCTGGAACGCAGTTGATGATCGTTACCCGTGAAGTGTACTGAACTTTTTTTTTTGTGGGGTGGTAGAAGTCGCACCACCCCTGTCTACCGTAACCAGGGATGCCTGATTTTTGCGCGACTTGAAATCTACCGTAGCTTGGCTCACGGTTTATGGAGATTTATTTGACCTGGCATGTGGGCTGGTTGGCAATACTGCGGATGTCTTTAGGTTGGTAATCTCGGTTTCGAAGGGAACTTCTCGCTGTTTAATTAATCTCTTAATTAGCCGCTTTGAAACTTTCTCCCTTTGTCCCTCCTTTGACCCCCCTTCCTGCCTCTTCGTAGCGTCTCTTGAATTAATTCGGGTCGAATGGTTAATTGGGTGCCTTTGGATTTTCCCTGTACACTCTTTTTCCTATATATTGGATTTCGTAACTACGTGTATGACGGAATACGGAAATAGATACAGGGAGAGAGAGAAGTTCTTATTGGCAAGGGATGAATTCTCCGTCGAATTACATATCCGGAAGGGTTGGAGGACCGACTGCTTTTCTGGCGCCTGTCTTGTGACAAAACAAACCCTGCCGGCTTATCCAATCCCGCGGTGTTTCCTCGAATCTCTTCCATCTTCACCAACCACCCTCTCTCACCCTCCCTCAACCCCGCCACTCAAGTCGACGTAATGGAGGCAGAGGCTCGCATTTGTTCCATCTAACCCTTATACTCTCGCTCTCTGTTCCATCTTGCTTCTTTCTACTCCCCCTTTCCTCCCTCCCTTCCTCTCTCTCTTTTTCTCTCACGCACACTCTTTCTCAAGTTACTCTCCACAGCCTCTGTCCGATGAGCCGCTGAGCCTCCTTTCTGACCACCCTGACTTCCTTTTCCACCCTCTCCAAATCTTGTAACCGTCTTACCCTCCTTTACCGCCCCCTGTCAACGTCGGCACTAGTGTCATCATGGCCCTGCGCCTTAAACTTTGTATCATCCGAAGGGTAGTCATTTTTATTAATATGTCTGGCTAAGGGTGAAAAATGCCCTTCGAGCCTGGAGTACACATTTATTTATTTTTTTTTCGTGTTACAGAATTTTTTTTTTTTAATTCATGGAGTATTTCCATGTCTTTGGATTTGTTTTGACTGGGGGTAGGGGGACACTGTTGGAAATCTTTGCTCGGTGATTCCGCTAATTTCAGACGGAATTCTTGTGACAGTCAGTGCCGTGACACTATTTCCAGGAACCCTGCTGGATTATATCCTGCGTGTCGGGTCAGGGGGAAGAGGGTTGGCTTAGTCGCAACACCGGAATTGCCGTAATTCCAGGAAAGTTTTGGCGAGCGGCTTATGGGTACCCAAGTAGGCTGAGCATGGTGTATAGGGAACGACAGGGAAGAGTTTAAGGGATGAGAAAATGTCCAAGGTTTGCGTGTCCTAGTAACGACTGAGGCCCTTACTCTGTATGGCGTATATAACACGGCACGCTACCAATTGTAGATAGGCAACAAGGTAGGCAATAACTACCCGAAATGTGAGCCCAGCTTGAATTTAACATATCTTGGAAGTTTTCGGGTTGAAAATGGATTTTGAAAATATCAACAGCAGCGAATACGTCAGACTACGCTTTATGTTTTCTCAGAGTCTCCCAAGAACTTTTGGACCGAAAACTCTGCAAATAAGGACGGATGATAATTTACTTGAAAAAGTTGAGCGAAATTAAACTGTTACAAGCTTTTAGTAAATTTCCAGCTGTTTTCTTTCTTTACCCCCCCCCCCCCGCCCATAGCACATTTCGTCAAATACACGATGGACCTGATCGACAATTCAATTCCCATATATTTTTCAAATTTGACAGCTGTCACGTGATAAATTCGATTATATAATAATTTAGTATTAATAAAATATTTTTTAAATCATATATATATATACACACACACACATATATACTACACTTCTATCGAAAGATACGTATCTACCACAAGAACGCCTCTCGAAGAACAACAAAGTTAGGAAGAAATACGATAGCTTTTTTTTCAACTTTTTGTTTTCCTCACTTTCTTTATTTCCTCCCTCCCTTTTCCTCCCTCTCACTCTCTTTCTATTCTCAATGCGTGACAAGCACCAAATACTATCCCCGTCCCCCTTCCCTAGAGTATCGATCAGATTTTTCTCTCTCCCCACAACTCCGCACACACGTGTGCCAGTACCGCAGTGCACGCAAATTCAGAGAGACACGCACAGCGTGTCCCGTAGATGCTCAAATCCTCATTATATTAATCCAAATGATCAAAAATAGATATTACAAATAATTCGAACATAGGTATATCGAATTTTTAGAATTTGAAAAAAAAATACTAGTCGCTGCCTCTTCGCAGTCGAATACGTACCTACCGAAGTATTCCTATACCGATACCAATTTCTTCGTCGGACCCTCGCCGGTTCCTCGAGGACTTTCGATTACATTTACGTTCGTAGATTAGAGGCCATCTATCACTCGGATCCGATCCGGATAAGGTTGCCTTTCCTTTGGTCTCAGTCAGATGCTTATCGTACGCGGCTATGGGTTTTCTACCATTTGGCCACCGCTGTGCTGACATGTCTGCAATAACCCAGGACATATGAGGTAAACGAGGGCGGGAGGTGCCGAGAGACTCGTAGAATAAGAGCGGCAGGGGGAGAGAGAGAGATAGAGGGCTGAGACTGTTAGGAATCGTCAGAGGGAAACTAGAGAAAGTAGGATGGAGGGGAGCGAGGGTATGTGCATATATGTATATATATATATATATACCAAGTTCCGTGGGAGGTCAGAAGAGAATGCGTGTGCGTAATACACATTCGTATTTCCACGTACGCGCTTACGCGGCGGCACGCACTGCCTACCAAATTCAAGAGAGGAGAACGCACGCGGCACGTGTACGTCTTATTTCTTCGGATCCTCCCCCTACTCTCTGCTGGACCAACCACCCTCTTCCCTCTTTCACTTCCTAGTTCCTCTCTGTTCCTACCACTTTCCACCACCTTCTCTTTTCTCTCTCCTTCTACAGTTTACTACATTTCGAGCATCGCCCTGTGCGTATATCATGTATTTCCTCATTCGCACCCTTATTCCCAGGACTATTTCTCTCTCTCTCTCTCTCTCTCTCTCTCTCTATCTCTATCTCTATGTCTATCCCGGCGCCACCCGGGACCGTCAAATATTTAACGACCGAGTTTCACCGCGACTTCAAACGCACAGACAATTTCCTTGGGAGACTCATCCCTTAGCAGAGCTTCTTCTCTTTCTTTTATAAAGCCCTGTAGTTTTTTTTTGCTAGAGCGATCGGGGACGCGAAGGACGGAATATATGTGGCTGGACCAATTTGTATGAGATGCTTGTTCTCTTTCTTTTTTTTTTTCCCCTGTCGCTCAGGGTATTACCGAGGGATGAGCGGGGATTCCGTGGGAAGGGCAAAACCAAAAAGACGTAAAGACGCATCCTGGCAATGATAGCAATATCCATGGCGATGCTGGTATAGGGGTAGAATAGTAGTAACAGCGCTACTAGTGGCGCTGCTGATGGGGTAGTAGTAATGGTAAAGATGGCAGGAGGGTTGAAGGGGACAAGCATGGCTATTTGCCGAATCGGGTAGTGGTGGGTTGGGGTGGGTGACTGGAATAAAAATAGGGGTTGCGCGATAAGCGAAGCATTCCGGGGATATAAGGCAAGGGCTGGCTGAGTGAGTAGATACTTTTTCCAGTGAGAAGGAGAGAGAGGGAAGGCTTTAAGGGATGCATCTCTCCTCGCTACTCCCTATCTGTCTATCTCGCTCGCTCTCTCCTAGCGAACTATTCTAGACGCTCCTTATCCTCCGGATTCCTCCTGGCGTTTCTTGCCTTCCTAATGTCCCGGCCTCTCCCGCCCCTTTGCGCGATCCTCACTCCGTCCTCGGGCACCCTCCACCAGAGCCAAGGGTTCGGGGACCTCCTGGAGGGTGGGTACCTATATTACCCTCGCGGACAAATGACAATTGTAATTCGCGTCTGATCCCATTCCATTAGTCTCCGACGTCACGGGATAAGCGTCCCGGCCAGTTTTGCTCCTTGGTTCCCTCGCGCTCTTCTTTTTCCTTCTTCATCCCCCTTATTTTTTTTCTTTTCCCACCTCTTCCTTTCCCCTCTCCTGCTTTACCTGCCCTCCCCGTTTCTTTATCCATGTCCGGCAATCACGTCACCCTTGACCTCAAGCTGAACTTTCGAATTCACCGCACGCTGACCCAAAATAAAGTTCCGATGCCGAGGGCTCGCTTCCTGTATTTCGCTTGTTTGGGACTCGTACCCTCGGGTTTTTTTTTACTTTCTTTGGGTATTCGTACTCCTACTTCCGGTCAGCCGACCTTCGATGACCTGCGACGCACCCCTGACGCAAAATGAAAAAGTGATAAAATAGGCGTTACCAGTGGATCACGATGCGTGTCGGTGACAGATAAAATATTTCTCGGGCACATGCAGTCCTTGAAGAGGATCGGGGTAAATTTGAAATACGGCGATAAATAGAAAAGGGGCGGCGGCAAGGGGGTTTCTGGAAGATTGATTAAGCCACCGGCGGGTATATTAAAGACGTGACCCCACATAAAGGATCCTCATCCTAAGACCTTCTCTTCCGCCGTTCTCTGACCACATCGATTTTCCAGTAGTGTTCTCATTCTCTCCGTTCCACTCCCTTCTCCCTCTCCTCCACCTTCACCACCAATCCTCCTAGGGCAACTTATCAGCACCATTGCCGCACTCGCCATCAACGTAGACCCTCTCAAGTATGATCTCCAGTAACCACCACCAACATCATTACCAAGTGTACCAACCCTTCGCAAATATCCACCTCCCCATAAATCCTGGTAGAATCGGAGAAAAAGAACTGCCCTATTGCTCGCTCTTATTTCTTCGTTTAAACGCGGCTTTATTTATCGAATCCGCGACCTCGTAACGCCCCTCTTACTTTCACATCGACGCCAGGGATCATCCCATCCAAAGGTTTTCTGACCATTTCCCATAGGGAGTCGCGTAGATACTAGGACGCTGGAATACGAAGTACAAGACAGTGATGGAGGTGGGAAGGAGGGGTGCGGGGAGGGGACGCATCGGTTGGCTTTCTTTACGAAAGCTTTGCAAGTTTGATTGAATTTCGAAAGGGTCGAAAATAGGGAATGGATAAGTTCCTTGCGGGCTGGGTGGGTCCTTACGCTCTCTCCAGGTCCCTTCAGACCCTCGCGTTAACGTTTCCAGGGTGGCTTCCAGTCCATCGCTTCACCTTCCCTCCTCCCTGTTCACCTTCACCCTAACCTGACCCCCCCCCCCCACCCTTCTGCCGCTGCCAGACTCCTCGAAATTCAGGGTTTCACCTTACTCGTTACCAGCCTTTCCGCTAACGAAGGTACAACGAGAAAAAGAATTGCTTACACCGACTCAATCAAAGTAACGCAACCCGAAAGTCAAGACTGTAGCAAACGGGCCTCCAAAATCAAAAGGAATAAATCTTTGGATTACCCTCGTGGAAAATTTTTCTCTTTTTATTTTAAAACAAAATACTCCAGTCGCTCCTTTCTGCTCGATTTGGAAAACGAAAAAAATAAATCGACCAGGGTCAATTCTTATCAATCGATTTTTTTCATCGTTCTTTATCGTCAGCACGTGTTTGTTCGTCCGTACAACTGTCACTCTCGCAGCACGTGTAAAATTACCTCGCGCCAGGTGCTCCTACACTTCTGCTAGACAGTCCGTAATTCCCCACAGCACTTCGCCGACACTTCACGTGTATCTGCTATTTCCGACTGGGCGACCTTCATTAGTCCAGGAGTCCCGTATGCCGTGTGTCTGTGTGCCGAAGCTTTTAACCTTTTTGCGTTAGCGACAAGCCGTGATACCCCGAGGGTTGGTCTTCCCGTTATCATTGGGGTAGGTGGGGGAGGACTCACCCTTCCTCGAAGCGTTTTCATCTTGGACTTTCACCAAAGAAACTTCGTCCCGGGTACTTTCTTCGCTTCTTTACCTTCGGTTCTTCATCCACTACAGATATTATACGCTCGAATGCCACATCCCTTATTTGCAACTTCCGGGTCCTCTGACAATCTCTCCTTGTATATAACCTATTTCGCATCCTGTCGTTCCGCGCCTCTGCATTCTTTATGAGGAGCCTGTTAAATATTCGCGCTAGGGATAACAAGCGCAGGCTCAGGGTAACGGATAGCTGTAACACGTAGTAGTCTGTATTTACTTTCAGTGATAATGATAAGACTACCACGCAGTGTCCAGACCTTTGTTCCTTCGCAGCATCCCTTATCCCATATCTGGCCGTCATCAATTTCACGTGTCTGATTCAGACTGATCCTTGTGCTACGGACGATCCGTGAGTCGGATGCTTTCCATCTGCTTTCTTAAAATTCCCGGAGGAGACGCTGCGCGGGACGCCGAGAGACAGGATATAGAGTAACGTAGGACGCGAGTCGGAGAGAATGGACCAAAAAGATGCTTCGTAGGCTCTAATGCAATACTTTGACCCGGGTCTTCCCGTGGAAGGTCGAACAAGTTTTTTTACCCTTCTTTGTGATAAGGAACGTGAGCCCCACTAAAAGGACCTAATGCTCGTGCGTTTGATTTCTTTTATAGGAAAAATCCTATTGCCGTAGTAAATAGTGTAAGAGAGCGTTTTCGCTTCGGGTACATTATATCCTTAAGGTTATTGTTATAGATATGTACAGGCTGTTACGTAAGCTTTGGCTCGACGATTTATATACGGATATACACTGTTGGTGCCAGTATGAATCATCTTTTATAAAACGTCACTGACCCCCTTTCGCATTCCTTCTTCATCTCGACTTCCGGTTCTCGTAGATACCGTCCAAGTCGGTTGACAATTTCCAGAAACAGGTATAGTTATCATCCCTTGGGACAGAAGGTTAGTAGGTGGTGGAAGTGAGAATACCCCCTCTCCCTCCCACCGTCCTCTTATAGATATGCGAAGCGAACGTTCTTGGTGTCTTCTTGGCGCAATTCTCTGAAACGTCCCATATAAAAGTCATTCGCTTGACCCCTGCCGTTTGCCTCCAGGTAGCTCGAATGAGCTAACACGGAGCGCACGCATGCTACCGCCACGCACAAACACATACACGCACCCAGGTAGCACGAGCTCAGCACGCACCTCATCTTTCCTTCGTGTCCGTCAACCTGGTGGCCATCTATCTCTTTAAAGTCCCTGGAGAAGGGTCGCCATGGGGCTGGGGTACCTCAAGGATAGAGTGAGAGTGAGAGAGGGTTGTTTCGGGGGTTGGGGGTGCTTCAGGGGGGGGGTGGACCAGGTGGTGTTGGTAAAGTCAGTGGGCAACGCGTAAACCCACTCACACCGCGGTCGAATAGACTAAGGGTGGCTAAGGGAAAGACAGGCTGGTCTTGGGCGATGCTAGTGGATGGAGTAGGTTTAGGGTATAAGGGAGGGAGGGTGTAGGAGAGGCTAGAGAGAGGTTAGGGATGAGAGGGCGAGAGAGGAAGAGAGACCGAGCGGATGGGGTAGTGAGGGTAAGAGAGGGAGAGTGCCTCCTGAGGGTCCTGGGATCGATCCCTGTGCAATTCCCCGCACATGTCCGCATTGATCTGGTCTCACTTGCCCCCGGCGCCCATGAAGACCCACACCCTACGACACCCTTACACTCAACCGCCAGCCCTGCTTCTTCAACCCCTGGCGCCCACCGTTCCGCGACCCACCACCCAAGTCATTCCAACTACGTCAATTCACCCTCTATTTTTTTCCTAACGCCGCGCAGCAACCTCACGCTCTCACACACGGTCTCTTTTCCTCGCACGCACACACACGTCCCAGTCCTCCCCTAACCTGAAGGAGCTTTCGGGTAAACAGAGAGCCCGACATGGTTTTTCAATCCGGGAAAAAACAGGAATCATCACTCCCACCTTCTATATACCTGGTCTTCGTTTCACCTAGAACTGCCTTATACCCACGTGACGCGAAAGGACCGGGATACCTTCGCTTATCCCGAGGGTAGTTTTCGAAGAGCGCTTCACTCTCGCCTTTCTTCCCTAATACCCAATTCCTCCTTAACCCTTATATCCCCGTCTACGTATACTTTCTTACACTCTTATATACCTTTCTGGCTATTTAATATATATATGTCTGTTATCTAATACCTCTTAGACTGCGATTCCGTCGAACGTGATACTGACTGATTTAACTCCCTGCTATAGGGGGGTAAATTCTACGCGGGTTGGAGCGCAAGGGTAGTTGCGTAAGCATCGCCCAGTTTAAGGGATGCCAGGGAAAAGTTATTTTCCAGGGCGGCCTGGCACTCATCGCTGTTTTTCGCGAGTTTTAAAAGTGCTCGTAAAAACTTGTGCGCTCCAGCCCACCCAACCACCCTTACATCCTGGCCTACCCCTCGTAGCTAACCAAGCCGCGCCTCGTGTGCCCACGTGGCTCGCGGGCTGATCGTGGGTTAACGTGATTCCCCTCTTCCCCTTCCTCCACATTCCCCCCTAGGGGGGGAGGGGTGAAATAAGGCTACGCGAGTCCAAGGAGAGGTGTAAGGGTGCACGAGTAAGCTAGGGGATGGTTGGAGTCGCGGAAGGTTGGACGGTTTGAAGGGTATCGGTGGGCTTTCCGGGCAACGCTGTGCTACCTAAATTAAACTTTTCTCTCCCATATATCAAGTGGCCTGTCATAAACTAGAACCGATGCCTTTGGCACAGGCCGTAGCTATACCGGCGCCCGGCGTCGCGTATACATATACATATATACACTTTCGTCTATCCTTTTCTATCTATACCTTCGGCGTATCTCGTGTATCCTCGTGTCCTACCCAGTGGTAACGAACACCTCAAAATTTCCATCCAGTCGTGTTCTGAAATATTTTACACGTAAAATTTAGACGCCTTTACGAACACGAGGAAATGATGTCGGAGAATCGCTTTTAAACTTCACCGAATGAAGTATCGCACTTCCGGATGAGTTTCCCGTCGATAGATACCGGAAGTTCTTGACACGAGGATCTTAACCTATTTCCGTAAAGTCTCACATTAATGATTGCTGAAGCGGGAGATGAACCAGGAAGTGGGTTTTACTACTTTTTTTTTTTTTAATTTCGTTATTCATTTCCATATCCGGAATATCGACGGTGCTTTTTTCTATGGTCCTAGTCGTTGCGTCATTCCTAAATCTTCTTGCACCAACGGGCTGACGTCTTTACCAGATGGACCAAACGGAAGCATCCCTTACCGATGCTCTCCCTCGCTTCTTGACATCCATTGACGCGACCATGCATACCCTGGCAGAGTAGGGACAGGGTCTTCCATTGTCCGACTTGGGGGTTATTTTTCCTGCTGGAGCGCGGATCACGATTTATCCGAGGAAAATATCATCCCTTCTTTTTCTTTCTTATATATTTACTTTCTTTCTCGGTCCAGCTCAGTATGGCTTCCTCTTTGCTATCCGCTCTTTTCTTCTTTCTTTTCTCTTTTCTCCCTTAACTCCCACGACTGTCCAATGCGCTTACATCTACGACTTCTCTCTACCAGGAGGGACGACAATATGCTAGGAAACACGGCCTGCTATCAGATTGGAATCAAACTTTTCTCGGGCGAATAGGGAGGCGGCCTAGACTAGATAGCGAAAGACGTAAGAGTGATACAGGAGGCAGGACGAAGGACAAAGAGGGAAGCGGGGGTCTGTGCAAGAAGGACACAACAAAATGGAAAAAAAAAGAAGGACCAAAATCTATCCCAACCCTGCACGACAGTCATGGCAGACATTTTAAATTGCTATTGTAAGTCGAGGATATTGGACTCTCGCTCTCACACGGGAAGATTCGTAACATTCAAAGCCAGAGGGTAAAAATCCCTTATTCTCTCCTATCCCTTACGCGTCTTTTTTTCCTTCTTCATTCTATTCCATCTAGCCCTTCATCAAATCCCAATACCTATCTCTCGGTGTCCTTACATACGCCTACAAAATTTTGAATCCATATTTTATAGGTATTAAAAAAATTATTTTTCAACGAAATCAAATTTATTCGACATTCGTAATTTATCGTATTTTCTTTTTTTTTATAACCCATTATGCCTGTCTTTTTTTTATTTACGCTTTTCTCTCTCTCTTACTCGTACGACTATCAACGATCCTGGCTCCGTTAGCTCTCATCCACTAAATCAACCATCAATTTTCGATTTTCCCACTCATCTGCCCCCTCCCCCCGCCCCCTCCTCCCCCTCTCTATATCCTCCTGCCCGCCGACTCGTCAAGGAACAAGTTTCGTTAATGTAATGTAATACATCGGAGCCAGTACCGCTAATGGACTGGCGCAATCATCATGGTTTGCTGCCGAATTCTCCACTCTGCTATTACCACTACTATATACTTGCGCCATCCTTTCCTACTATTACTATCAGTACCATACGACTAACACCAGTGCACCGTCACTTCCCCTTTTCCTCCCTTGGCCCACACCCCTTTTACTTCCTCCACCCTCCCAGGATCTTCCTTTTCGTTCAGGCAGTGTAGCCACCCATCTCCTCTCTCCCGCCACCCCTCAGCCACCCCCTCCCCCCAGACGCCGCCTATTCCATTCAATCAAGTAACGGCCGAGGCCTTGCTTCTTCTGGCTCCTCTGGTTATTTCGGCCCCTCCGGCTCTCCTCTGGCCGGAAGACTTCGGCCCTGTGTAATCAAGCGCACATGTACCAATCTGCTTGCGAGTCGAGCGATTGCCAGCCTTTTTTTTCTTCTCCCCCCCCCCCCCCCCATCGATGTCTTCTGTAGTTTGTATATGTATTTATGGGAAGGAAGTAAAGAAATGACAGGAAAATCGGAAAATTTCATTGTTCATTTTCATTATTTGTATTACATGCGTGTAGATTTTCGGATTTTTTTCTCTTTCTTTTTTTTTTCTATTGAGAATTCGTGTCAAAATACAGCAGGTCTATTTTCAGGATGGACGGGACTCACGTTTCTCGTTGCTGATCTTTCTCGTGCCTCCCCTCTCGCTCCCCCTACTCCATCCGCTTTCTCTACACCTCCTAACTCCCTTTTTTTCTCATACCACGTTCGACTCTCACGATACTTTACTGCGTTTTTACGGCCCGGTTTTACCGCTCTCGCGTTTTACTGCTTTCGAGTTTTCGGAGCCATTTTTCCAGGACGAAATACCTAGGAAATACCTCAGCCATCTACGCGGTTTGATTCCACGTTGTGAGAGGAGACGAATATATCTAGCCGGCTCGTAAACTTTTCTTTTTCTTCATTCTGTTTGGTAATCCTTATTTCTTTTCTTTCTTCCTGGACATTCTGTATGCTCTGTTCTCTGCACCTCCTTACGGAATTTCACTTGCGATTCTGTATGTATCTCCGTAAAATTCGAAATTTGACGATAACGGATAGAATTTTCTTTGAATCTTGCAAGATTTCCTGTTACAATTTCAAAATATTTACTCACGTCATATTTCTGATATCTGAAAACCAAATGTCTCCTTGCTCCATATACATAGGTATATATATTTATTATATGTATATTATCTTCGGACACTTCCGACACGGGAAAAGTCATTTTACCTAGAACCTCCGTATATACGCACATGTATATAGCTATACATACATATGTCACAGAGTTTGCCTTTCTAACTACACGGTCGAGTAATTCTAATAGATTGGATCAATGTTTGCCATCCGCCATAAATCAGAAACATTTCTGTTTCCACCACCTTTCCCCTTGTGTTTATATCCTTTGGGAACCGCTTGTACTTTCTATGTGTATTATTAACATGGATAGTCCCGTAACGAATGAAAGCTAAAAATGGACAAGAAAAAAAAATGTCTTATCAGTAATTTTTACAAATTTTCTTTTGAATTCTCATTCGTCACTCTCAATACTTTCTCGATGGCTCTTTGTCTCGTAGGCGGTTTTCTATACCCACCTACCTACCTACCTCACCTGTCTACTGCTGTTCCCGTTACGTAATGAATACAGGCTGCGGAAGTGGGAGAGGCTTTTGCTTAGAGATTCGTAGAAAAGATAGTTGTAACGAGGCGTACAGGTTGGATCAATACTCGGTTCTTACGTAGATTCACACAGTTGCTTGGTCTATTTCTTGATTATGTCCTGTTTTCTTCTTATTTCTTCTAAATATCTTTTTCCCCCTACTTTCTTCGCTCTCTTTCTTTCTCGCTGGCTACTGATTCTCTTGATCATTTACATAATCCTCGGATTCTGTCACTCGAGATATTCTTCGACGATCGATTGCCTCTCGCGGGGAACAAAGAAGATGACGAAGGAAAGAGAAACAGTGAATTATTTTCCGCTCCACGAGACTATCAACAAACCGCGAAATGAGATGGTTGTGACGTCGAGAAAAATAAGAAAATAAAAATAAAAAGGAGCTGTCACACGGAAGGGAAGGCTACCTTTATTTTATCCAGTCGTCTCCGTCGTCGATTCTGACTGGATCTTCTCCTGTACCGGAAGTACTTAAAGATCCTGAACGGATGAAAGTCGAGATAAACAGAGCGATTCTCTCAAACAAAAACACCCTTCAAAAACGAACACCTTCCCCCCCGACACCCAGACCAAAAGTAAGAGTCGCTCGACGCACCCACCCTTCACGAAATCCTGAGAACATCCATCACACCCGGGACCCAGAGCAAGATCAGTGAGCTTACGTAACCGGCGTGTGAACCAAACCGAAAATACAAAGACAGAGCCTATCCAGGTATCGTGTACCTAGAGGGTGAATAATGAAGAGAAAAAGAAAGGAAATACGAATTTGTGATAAGAAACCATATTTTTAGTATATCATTGGAAACCATATTACACCATCCTACAACCGGGCATGCCCTGAGAGTACGAGAGTAGCCTGTGTGTGCGTGTGTGTGTAGCGTGTATGCCCATCCAGAGCAGAATGAGAGTAAAAGCGAGAGAGAGAGAGAGAGAGAGAGAGAGAGAGAGAGAGAGAGAGAGAGAGAGAGAGAGAAGGCAAGAGTGGTGGAAAGGGACACGACTCGCGTGCCAGCCACTCTCGCCTTCGAGAGCGAACGTAAGAATGAAAAGGAGAGTAAGTGAATGGCGAGAGTGCGTATGCCAGGGGGTACAAGAGAAGAAAAAGAGAGAGAGAGTGTGTGTGTCTGTAGTTGGTTTGCCTGTAAGTGTGCGAGAGAGAGAGAGAGAGAGAGAGAGAGACAGAGAGAGAGAGAGAGAGAGAGAGAGAGAGAGAGAGAGAGAGAGAGAGAGAGAGAGAGAGAGAGAGAGAGAGAGCGTGCCACAGGAAACAGAACTGACGGGCACGTCCTGGTTGTAGGATCGGTGATGCCGAAGAGGGAAGAGACGGCCGGCGCCTCAGAATCCCAGGCCGTCGAGAATTTCGCAAGGTTCTACACGGCCCTGAGGCACGAGGACACGAGGCCTCTCTGTCGCTACTGCGGCAGGAGCTACTCGTCGCCGAGCAACCTGCGCCAGCACGTGAAAAACGTCCACTCGAATTGGCCGCCGCCGGACACGTGGCCCCAGTGCAACGTGTGCGGGAAACGCTGCAAAACCAAACACTACCTGATTAATCATCAGCTCCAGGCGCACGGGATACATCAGCGGCCTAACCTCAACAATCCGAATCAGCATCAGTCGACGAATCTTCAGCCATGAGTCGGGACCGACCAATGTCCTTTGACCCATGGGACTTCATCCGCGTTCCCTTATCACTGATACGGTACACGGTGGTCGATCCTTCGCTCCTTTAGATACGAGCTTATCAACAGTAATCAGCCGTTTCTTTTTTTCTTTTTCATTACGCAACTTTTGCGTCGGAACGTTGCGCCAGGCACCTGGTCCATGTCAATTCCTCCCGATGGACAATATCCGTTAGGATCACTTCCGGTCTCAATTTTTGACATTAGCGCCCACGTGCTCATTGGAACTTTTATTTTTTTATACTCACTCTGACACAGCTCAGTGATAACGCTAGACTTAGACTAGACCCAGAGACTGACAGAGAGTCATATATTTCATACAAGTAGATCTTCAATGAATTTAAGAAGGATCAGTGAGGTCGGTCAGTGGGGTTCAGCGAGCGAGGCCATCGGACGGGTTCGCTGCTGTTTCAAGTAATTTTGTATTATGTAGATATAGTGGAGGGTGAGGGGTAGGAGGAGAAGGGTGCGTTACAAAACGATAACAATGTATGAACCTACCGAACACGTGGTGAATATCCATCGGGAGTGATTTTTGTAGAGCTTGGTTGTTGCTCGTGGGATTTTGGTGGTGGTGGCTGGTGGTAACGTTGGTGTGGTGGTGGTTGCAGATCCTGTGGTTGATGAGGCAGAGGGCGCGGCTTACCACCACCACCACAGCCAACGTCATTATCATCTTCATCCCACGGCCAAGTATCAGCGGGCCCAATCGGACTTCCGGCATCAGAGGATGCTGCGTGAACATCACCGTCAACATGGCTATAGGTGTCCGCTGTGTTGCCGAACCTTACCGGACATCAGTGCGATGCGCGCGCATCTCGATCATCATTACCCACGTGACTCGCCCACGTGTCCAGTCAGCGCATGCGCAAAGACCTTCTCCCATCCTAACAGCGTGCGCAATCACATGCGCCTTAAACATCCTGTACAGTGGGATCAGATTAAGACGCTTAGATGGACATACGTGTGATCGGGAATACAAAATGGAGTCTCGGAGGTTTCCTTTCATTTTTCAAAAAGGAACGTAAAGGCTTTGTAAATCAAACGGGATTGCACGCGCAGATACGAAATTTATTAACGGGCTGCGTAAGACTTACAAAATTCGGGATGCTATCCTTATTGAACATATGTACCTCAGACAAGGCGAATTAGCTGAGAAAAAAAAAAAAAGTGCCATTATGGTATTTTGAAAATTAGCTCACATGGCGGGCCCAGGCGGGACATGCGCACACTGTATATATATATATATAACGTTGAGTAATATATATATGTATACATATATAAATATAAAAAGCATAACGTCGATTTGTATAAAGGACACACGGGGCAGTATTTCGTAGAAATGGAAAAAAGAAAAAAAATGAATTAATTAAAAAAAATAAAGGATAAAATTTATAAAGACCCCCAATTTCCGTTCCAAATATGTCGCGTTGTAGTAAACGGTATACAAGTAAGTGAGTATGTTTATCTATACTAGGCATGTATTATCGAGAAAACAATGTTCCTCCAAGCTGAGTAAGCCAGCCTTACGTTAAATTATAATAGTGCTAAGGGATTAATGATTAATGCTAAAGTAAAAGAAAAAAAAGAAGAACAAAGTAATAAGGTATATCAAAGTGAATTAAAGATATCGCCCGATCGTTTAGCGCATCGAAGAATTGTTTTTAACGCGCGCGAAATTATTCACTAGATTCTCTTAAGGCACTGAGAGGATATATCGAGATTCGCGAATCGATTAAGAGATTGACGTCATACTTCCGTCTGTTTGACGTAATAAATATATACATATGCTCGTGCGTAATTACACGCGATTCGCGAAACGTAATTATTACACGTACCAATGCATGGTGGTTTACACTATGCAATTTATACACACGTATACTCGGGTGGCACTGATGAAAAAAATAACCTATAATTTTCGCGACCACTGAATATCCAAGTGTGTTGCGAGGGTTTTTATTCCCTATTCTTTCTACGGTAGTCACTTTTTGTCGCACCCACAAGCGTGTGTATTTTTCATGTATTCCAACGTAAAATGCACACACTTCTGGGTGGATAAAAAGTGACTACCTTAGAAATTATAGGGAATAAACATACTCCGCTATAAATCTGGATCTGCAGTGCATTTAACATGAATAGCGCTCAGCCTTATTTTTCTACAATTTTTTTTAGTTCTTTTTGTCAGTATATGCAAAACTCTTCGCGGGGAGGGGAGGGCAGGGGGTTTGTATTACGTTGTAGCGATATAATAATCCGATCAAGGCCCACGAGTATCATGCATTACGATAAATCACTGAATAAAAGATAAAAGAAATTATAAACATTCAACAATGTATAGATTACTGTAAGCATTGACACAGATTCGACAAATACACACGGGACACACATGCGCCAACTATTTTAGAGAAAAAAAACCAATAGAGTATAGTATATCAAATGAAGTATACTATTTAAGTAATGCTTTGTATAATAAAAAAAAAACGTATACAGTCAAAAAAAATGGCACCTTTTTTTCGCACCCACAGCTTCCAAAATCCTTGTATACTTTTTTGAGCGGTTCTATTCGAAAGGATGATTAAAATGATTTTTCCTTTATTTGCTCATTACAGTTGCCCGACGTGGATTGGACATGATGCGAGTGCGGGCCACGGATCCACGACCCTGTCCTAAGTGCGGCAAGATCTATAGATCGGCTCACACGCTGAGGACTCATCTGGAAGACAAGCACACGATCTGTCCAGGCTACCGTTGCGTGCTGTGCGGCACCGTTGCCAAATCACGTAATTCCCTGCATTCGCACATGTCGCGGCAGCATCGCGGAATAAGCACGAAGGATCTGCCAGTGCTGCCGATGCCGAGCCCCTTCGATCCGGAACTGGCGTCGCGTTTGTTGGCGAAGGCAGGCGTCAAGGTGAGTCCTGCGGAGTTGCGAGCCAGGGCAAGTCCCACGGGACCACGCAGAGGCGACATGCGTCTGGAATTGCCACGCGGCGCACCGTCCGAGGCCGGGAGTTCCGTGTGCGGTGGAGACGATCCTGAGGACCTGACGCTCCCCTTGAGCCTGAGGTACGGATCACCGACGCCGAACAACAACACGGTCATCACGAAAGTCAGCAAAACCGCGACGGCTATAGCTGCCAAGTCGATGGACACGATGCACGGGAGCCGAGAGCCAAATACAGCGCCGTTACATCCACCGGGTCACCCTGGTCCGGGTCATCATAACAGCGCAACGGGTTCAGCCATTTTGGACACCTACCTACAGTTCATCGCTGAGAATTCTGGTCTCACGATGGGACTCAGCCCCGAGCAGGCAGCAGCCGTGGCTGCTGCTCACGCGGCCAAGATGGCTCACATGAGCGCCATGGATAAGCTCGGCGGTCGCGGCATTGAGGACTACCCTATAATTGGTCGCGACGAGGGTCGAGGACCCGGTGTCGTTCATGAGGACAGACAGGAACTCCAGGGTCACACACCGATGGAGGAGGCCGAGTCGTCCGGCGGCGAGGAGGATGACTTCAGCGAGAACGAGGAACCGGAAGTCGTAAAGGCCGAGTAAAGGACGGCCCGTAAAACGTCAATTTTTGTTTGTTTCCTGTTAATGGAACTTAAACAATACCGGCGCCTTATCCTTGAGGGCGCGAGCGTCGCTCGAAGGGAACTGCAAGTGTCCACGGAATTTCTTTGGTTGGAATTGAAAACACAATCCTTGGATTCTCTTGAGCTTTCTCGACACGGTGTAGCCTGATAACGAGAGATTATAGGAAACGAAAATTACTTTTAAAAAAACATGCAGTGGGTACGTGAGATTTAGCGTTAAAGAGAAAAAGAGATATAGTGTCTGAAAGAGAGAGAGAGAGCGAGTGCGAGAGAGAGAGAGAGAGAGAGAGAGAGAGAGAGAGAGAGAGAGAAAGTGTGTGCAATCGTTGGGAATCTAAGGAATACGGCCATCGACGGCGCGGTCCGAGCACGTTTTAGTTCCTATCGATCGACTCGCAAAAGAAATGAGAGAGGAAGAGAGAGAAAGAGAGAGTGAGAGAGAGAGAGAGAGAGAGAGAGAGTACTAAACAATCGTAAAGAAAAAAGCAGAACATTAAGATATAGGAAGAACTCTTAATCTTCCGCGTCGGGACGCGCACCGACGATCTTCTCGCAATCTGAATGGAGAACAATCCACGACAGTACTTTCCGTCGAATATACGAAAACACTCGCGAACACGCTATATAAATATATATATATATATACATCATATGTATGGTGTATGAATGCATATTAATACACAAATGATAACACGTAACAAGCTCGAATCCTCGGTAAAAAGTTCCACGTAGATGATAAAAGACGCCTAAAACACAGGATATCAATGAAATGCGAATACAAGAGATCAATAGTAATAATAATAATATAGTAACAGACAGGGTGAAACACATAGCATGGATTCCCCCATAAGATACATATATGGCCCATATAAATGCACCAAAGGCCGAGGTGTAACAGGGAGTCGAAAAGAAAGAAACCAGATAGGGAAACAAAGAAGAGTCCATCCACTACCTCAGATGATTCTATTTTTTTTTTTTTTTTTTCGAGATCGGGAGTTTGAGACGAATGACACATGTGGTTATAAGACGATGACGTACGGAGCGCATGCGTACCGACGGTCGTACCACATGAATGTCGAAGGCGTGTCATACGCGCGTATAAGACGCAAGAGAAATTAACAAAAAAAAAAAAAAGGGAAAAAAAGTGAAAACAGGAGTCTGTTAAGGAAGAGCAGCATGATCTCCAGTTCCCCGTATAGATAATTGCGCGGGATCGAAATAAGAAAAAAATATTGAACCCCATAAATAATTCCATCCGTCTACCTCAGTGCACATAATAAAACAATAGTTTAAGGGACAAATAATTAAAAAAAATAACGATGGGAGCAGTGGCGGGAGTGAGAGAGGACCGAATTTCCGGATATATACATATATATATATATATATATATATACATATGCGATTTTTAACAATTGATCTGCCATCTGGCGGACGACCGAAGAACCTGATTGCAGTATACGAGGAGAACTTAATATTGCGAGGGAACTAGAGTGAAGGAGAAATTAGGTTATCGAACGATCCTTGCTTGATGCTCGTCGAAAAAGCCTGGGAGAGAATGAAATTGAGAGTGTGCGTTTATGCGTGGTATGAGAGCGAATGAGAGAGAGAGAGAGAGAGAGAGAGAGAGAGAGAGAGAGAGAGAGAGAGAGAGAGAGAGAGAGAGAGAGA
>JARQTH010000297.1:49023-232466 GCA_030142595.1 Trachelus iudaicus | reverse complement strand
ATTGAGAGAGAGAGAGAGAGAGAGAGAGAGAGAGAGAGAGAGAGAGAGAGAGAGAGAGAGAGAGAGCGTGAGAGGGTGGGAAGGAGGGAGAGAAAGTTTAGATAGAGCAAGCGACAACCCTCGTACGTGCTAGTCGCAACAATTTTGTTGCGAACTAATTACTATTAAGGTCTGTACACAAGACGAGGGAGACGACGCGCGTACGAGGAAAGTAAGTGGCCGGGCGCCTACGTTTATAATGAATACGGCGTATTATATATATATATATATATACATATATATATATATATGCATTACGCAATGCATATGCGTACATATAGTACATATATATGTATACATATATTTAAGTGAGGGTGTGTTGGGTGTGTGTGTGTGTACTGTAATACAGAGCAACTGTTTTTTTTTTGTTCGAAGGTTTAAAGGCGGCGCTTTTTTGCGAACCGCGAGATCGACGAGAGAGATGATTATTAATTATATAATTATTATTAATTATTATATATATATGAATGTTGAGGAAAAAATATATATTGTCTAGATTTATAGTGAAATTAAGTGTACCATACACGCGCGACGTATAATACGTATATACATACATACACTGCAGCAGAGACGTACGTATACATATAGTACATAGCAGATTAGGCGTATTAGAGTTTTAGGCTTTAGGGCTCGTTTTTAGATGCGTACATACGCGATCGATCGGATTTTATGCGGTCGGCGTTAAAGAAATCAACGGTACACAGTATGACACGATTCACACGCGTAGACACTCACCCGCACTTTGTTGGGCCACATGTGGATGTAATATACGCGAGAGACCAACGAGACGCGTAAAGGCCAGCACTCATGTGCGCGATAACGTATGGATGGGGGGATTAGTGCGTGGCACGAATCGGCACGAAATATGGAGACATAGGGTGTACCGGGTATACGGGAAGAGTTATAGGAGAAATTTTGAGCGGGGATACACGTTTTAAAAAAAATATGATCAACGTAAAATTTTGTCAGGATAATAAATTCGTGTGCGACCGGTCGAGTTCGGTCGATCTGTTGCGCGCGCGCCCTTAATTCTCTCGCGCGAAGGAGACGATAGCGGGAAGGACATAGTAAGGTTGGGGAAGGAGAGATTTGAAAATATAAAAAATTTGATTTGCGACAATTATTGCGACGTGGGGTCGAAACTGGCGTTCTCAAAATTCGTGTCCTGATGTTGTAACGTGAAAACAAAGAATATTGATCAAAGTTGACAAAATCAAAAATCTTAAAAGGGATGTGAAAAAAAGATGGAAGGGTAACGTTTTGACGCGTACTTTCGTTTTTTCTTAAATAGGTTTTTTTTTAAGTCGATAAATCGCGTCCGCGACGGATCTCGTCTTCGCGACAAATTTTTTTAACGCCTTGTTTCCCGTTTCCAACGAAAAATTCGCTCGTTCGAGGATATTGGAAAGAAAAATCAAGATGGCGTGTCGCGCCGCGTTTACTCGACTAGCCATGACGTATAGCTCTTAAGTTCACGATTTTACGAAATCTTCTCGTCGTCTTCGTGTTTCATTCATTATCGTCGCGTCGCGTCTTCTCGTGCGCATAAGACTTAATCCTTGTATTCGCCGGCCATTTTCATCGTCGATCAACTTCCGTTTCTCTTCTCGTTCTCTTTCGACGTTCTCGAGTAACGTTCATGGAGGCAATGGAATGATTTTTCTTTTTTCTTTCTCTTTTTTATTTCGAAGCAGCAAGAATAAAGAAAGAAAAATTCCTTCCGTCTCTTGTGCAACAAAGCAATGTTCTGGGAGTGTGGGGGGAAGAGGGGGAGATCGCGCGCAAGCTTAATCGGCTCGGATAGTTGTAAAATGGTTCCTACTAATAATACATACATGATGATTAATGAATTGCATACTTAATAGGCTTTAGATACTTAGATAATTACCGTATAGGCCCTAGCAATACGAGGAGTCCATCCATATTATATATATACACATATATATATATATATATACATATAGGTGGCGTACACACAACACATACACCAATCTAAGAATTTGATAATCGCGAGTAAAAAAATAATCAGATTTCCAGGATACCGCAAAAAATATCGTCGTTAATTTTTTTACTCGGGATTATTTCCAGAGACATTTTTTAATTTTTATAATTTTTTTTTTCCCGGGCACCTCGGTATTGGGCGGCAAAACACGGGGAGAAATACGATTGACGTATGTGACAGTGAGAAAGAGAGAGAGAGAATGTGTGAATGAGAGTGTCTGTGCGTGGACCCTTTTACGTGTTCCGAACCAGGGAGAGTCTGTGTACGCGTGTACGTACGTGTGTGTGTTTGCAAGGTATAAGTTAAATTGAAAAAAAAATATGATAGAATCTAGGCTAGGTTGTACACAATACTCCGAGTATACTAACCGTAGATTTAATAAGCGTAACGACTATAGCGAGGCGGGAAAGAAGCGAATTTTTGAAATAAAGAACAAGGAAGAAAGGAAGGATGAAAATAACGAACCATTGAGCACGGAGAAAGAGAAAGAGAGAGAGAGAGAATGAAAGAAGTATAAATATACACGTATATGAATATATGAAAATTCAGAGAGAAAAAATGTGAAACGTTTAAGTGAAAAAAAAAACGTACGGATAAGGATATCAAATCAACAAAAAAAAAAAGTCCCCGGCTGTGGACGTAAAGGAAATCATACTGATTATTGCTAATTACGATGATCAACTTACTATACGAATAATTGATACTGCTACGTCCAATGAATACGGCGTCGCGCATGCGCGATGTCGCTTTGATAAAACTTTCAATATAATTGATAAAGAGAAAAAAAATTATTAAAAAATTCTCTTATAATATATACATAACATACGTCTGTATACGACTCTTATGGGAAACCATTATACGCGTGTATACGAATTCGGGTAACCGTCTTGCGGGTGGGGGGAGGGGTTACGCGAAATAGATTTTTTAGATGGGATATTTTTGCGTCCGCAATTTTCGTATACGTAGCAATATTGATATTTTTTATCAATCTGATATCTTTTTTGTCATCTTTGAAATTGATGGAGGGGACAAAAAGGAACAAAATTTTGGTATTGGATATACCCACGTGTTTTTTTGGGTCCACGTGGTCACACACATACGTCCACAGCGCGCGGGTTCACACGGACTACCCACTTTGCTCGAATTGGGAGAGAAATTTTGACGGCCGAACAAAAAAAAGGATTATGGAATTTTGAAAATTCTGCGATAACGTCGGACGGACACATTGTGAAACGAGGATGGAACGGCGTTACTGACTGGAGCGAGAGAGAGAGAGAGAGAGAGAGAGAGAGAGAGAGGATGGAGGATGAAAACGAAGAGAAACGAAAAATGAATAAACAAAAGTGAAATAGAAGATTCACGGGATGAAGAAAAATCGGGCTGACTGTTTTTTGGACTTCGGTGAATGAAATATTTTTAATGATTCAGGTCTACAATCGGTACAAATAAAAACCACTTCTTGCCTTGAAGCTCTCTATAATGTTAATGAAAAAAGAAATGACAAAAAAAAGGAAGCATAACTATTACAAGCAAAAGCAAATTATACTTATTAACGCGAAGAATACGGAATAACATTAACGGGAAAACGTGGAGATAAAGCGAGAAAAAATTTTTTTAAAACGAATATAAATAGAAAATTATTAACCGCACGAGTGTGAAATTGGTAACGTGAGAGAGAATAATAAAACATAAAAATGAAAAATACATTTCAGAGTACAAATTTTCATCCGAAATTGAGAAATACGTGACACCGCGACAGCGCGAGAAAGTGAGAGAGCGCGCTATCTTGAACGAATGTATGGAAACTAGGAATGAATGGCTGCTAGAGAGAGAGAGAGCGAGAGAGAGAGAGAGAGAGAGAGAGAGTGAACGTGTGTGCACGATTAAGAATGTACTGTTGTAGCTCGTAGTAATGTTCTAAGGACTCCATTTTTGTTGTTGTTTCTTTAAAAATCAACAATGATATATATATATACATACATATATAATATCAACAGGATCGTTTGGTGCCATAACGTTTTTCTACGTACCACTTATCGACGCGATGATGACGTAAGAGCATTTATTTTTTTCTAATTTTTATTTTTCGTAACACAACCTACGCATAAGTACGTAACAAGCGTGCATACAAGCATACATATACATACAGGAAGATTTACGAAAAAAAAAGTCTTACAGTGCCAGTTTAACCTCATTATTACATTACATGTAAAATGATTAATATTTTGCTCGGCGACCAGTGGCGCTACCGTTGTAATTGGAATGATCTCGCTGATAGATTATTATTATTATTATCTTAAAAAATCTGGTATACGTCAGCAATATAAACGTATTGCAAGAGGATTATTAATGTCATAATCCTTGTCAGGCCAATGGCGAATTACGCGTTTAATGTTTGAGCCAAGAGGGTGGGTTTCTTTGATTATTAATTTTTTTTTGAAACTCCTAACAATAATTCCAAACTTTTTCATTATTGGCCATCAAGTTACTGTAGTATTTATACCTATAACTTGATGTATAGACGCTCCTACTACAAAGCCATGAAAAAAAACCCACAAAAAATGAAAAAAAAAGAATCCCAAACCCGTCTTCGCTCATGGCAGATTACATGAAATTACGTCACTTTGTTAACTAAGTGTCGTCACTGTTTTGTCACAACCATAGTCCGCAATAGTCAAATCTATTTACACATTTACAGTATTGCAATAGTTAATTATTAGAGACAATCGTGTACGCAACGTGATCGGCGGTCTACACGGGGTTTCAAAATCGGCGCGAATCGATTATCGCGATTTTTTTTCTTCAATCTGAAAAATGACATAATAACCGAATAAAAGATCGATCGCCCGAATTGGAAACGACCGTCGGACCGACGTTGATATGCGTTCCTCAGGTACTTTATTAACAAGACACGATAAATACATAATATAAAAATAACAAACTCAGGAAAAATAAAGCAGGCAGGCCGTGATACTACTATAGAAAGTACTTACTACAGGTTTATAAAAACTGATTACCTTTTTCTTTTTTATTTTACCGTAACGATCCTTTTATCGTTTTTCTTTCTTTTTTTTTCCTCCCATATACACAACGAACGGGTTTTCCACGAAACAATGACTATTTTGTTTAATTGTTGCTAATTGTTTGTTATTCATACTTGTTCTCAGTGTACGAAAAGATTTTTAAATGTTACTTGCGGTATGTTATTATTATTATTAATTAATTAATTAATTAATTTTTTTTCTTTGTCTTCTTATCAATAGACAAAAAATCCGTTCTCGATGACGCGAATGAACCTTCACACAGCTACCTCCATTTTATTGTACGTTTATATAATATCAGTCTTCTGTATACATATTTGCATTACACTGATAACCGAATCGCTCTAGGTAATTTGAGCATAATATGTGACATATGTATTTTACATGTCTGATTGACAAGCGACGAACACGTTTTACTTCCACTGCTGTAGATTTTAAGTGTGTCACTCGGACGTTGCGGAACGGCTGCGTGATCCTTGAGAATCATTAAGAAAAAATTTAAGTACGTGCGAATCACGTGACACGCTGATTCCCTTGAATGACTTTTTTTTTCTCGGACACGTACGATGATGATAGGCTGTTCTGAATGATGAAGCAAAATGATTTTTTTTTTAAGCAGGAAATACAAATCACTGCCAATCGTCAATCGCGCTCGGCCGTTCCGTTAAAGTGACAGTGCTGGATTCCAAATCGACAATGCAATACGATGTACTTACAGTCATTAAACGAAGTAAATCATTGAATCGTCAGTGATGATTTCTGGTAATTCAAAATAAAAGCGTTGAAGAATGACGAATGAATGGATGAGCTAGGAGCAGCGGATAAGAGCGAATGATAATAATGATAAGAGCGTGATAGAGTTTGGGTGTGAGATTTTTGATGGACAATGATGATTATGATGATTGTCATTGTGATGATGATGAAAAGTGAACAAAAAAAAAAGAAAATGGAGAATGCGAGAGACCACGTGTTTTATGGGTGTGTTTGAATGATGCGCGCGAGTGCGAAACGACATAGTGATATATACAGAGAACATAATCAGGGATGCGTCATAACCATAGGCATAGATTTTTTCTAGTGATAATCCATTAAAAGAAAAATAATCATTAACTCCTAACTTATTGTTTCGTCGGATCTGAGATTTTGTCGGAGATTCATCGCGAGGGCGCAATGACGTCACGCGGTGCGAGCGAAGTTTTCACGAATCTTTTTTTCTCCTTTTATTTGTGTACCTGTCACTCTTGCTTGATTTATTTTTTAAAAATCATTTTGATGTTTTCTTGTTGTTCCACGATCATTTCAAAATGTCACATTTCGGACGAAAAAAAAAATAGTTGCGCAAACTTCGTTCGGGATCGATTCGACGAATCGTTTCTGTGCTTCGTTTTTGTTATTATTATTTTTTTTTCTTTTTACTCCAAACTCACAGTTACTGTACGTTCTTTTTAAGGTGCTTTCTTTATTTTCGAAATATCGTCGCGTTTACTTTAATTGCCGTGGGTCGTTGTGAGCTTGTTTGTATTTTTTGTGTTTCTCTTTTTTTTTTTAAATATCGTTGCGTTTCTCCCTGGTGTTAATTGTCACCTTGGAAATTATATTGTGCAAGAGAAAAATTACGGTACGAGGAAAGACGGTGAGCTGAGCGTGTATCTTTTTTAATTTCAAAATTTTCGACGTCGCGTGAAATAAATTTTTTTTCCTTTTTTTTCTCTTTCTTTCGTTATTACGCGTACGACAGAAATTGACGAGACGCACGATGTAACGAGGCAGATGAGCAAGTCGTGTACTGCTTGTTCCCAAAAAAAAAAGAAAAAAATTTTTGAGAATTCAACGGGGCACGCTCCTTTATTCTTGCGAGAAGGAAAGAAAGGAAAAAACACACACACACCCTCGCTTGTCATCCTTTCTTATTATTTTGTAAATACCATAGTTTATTTATCTATTATTAATACTCCCGGTTCATAAACATGTCTCTATTACCCCCCATCCCCCATACCCTCCCCGCCATTTTCCTTTGTCCACGACTTCTATTTTTTTTTTTTAATTAATTTTATTATCGTTCACAACTACGTAGGTACTACGTTACGCACTACTTATGTTCTTTATTTTGCCATTTTTAGTATGTAAGCCATCCAACTTGCCAATACGATATAATAATAAACACATTTTAGAAGAAAAAAAAAATGGAAAAAAGAAAGTACATCATTTTACGTTTATGAATTTATTTCATTTTCTTTCCTTATTTGACATAATCGCGGTTCGCTGAATCACGGTAAGTTTCATTCGCGAATTTTTGTTGTTGCGACTGAAAACATAAATGCAAATAGTGGATTTCGCAGCCACCGCAGCGACGCGTCGCCGTAAAATCCGACAGAATATTGGATCCGCAAGCAGTGCGCAGGCACGAAATTTCGGAAAAAGTACAAAAAAAAAGAAACAAAATGAGAATTGACAAACAAACAAAAATGTTACGAACGATTTCCAAAAATCTAAATATCTCCGTACGACTAATTGGAAAAATAGTTCGCAAGATCCTTTATCGTGTTGTTAAAAGTCAAAAAAAAGATGTCTACCCGATGAATCAAAGAAGTGAGAAATTAAAAAAGAATCAAGTAAGGTGTATACGTCATTCGCAATATGCCAGGTTCCCAGAAGCAAACGTATTCCGGGATGCTGGGAGAAGTATACAAAATAAAAATTATAAAACAAGTAAATAAGATAAAAAAGGTATAAAATTAATGGTCGAGGCGATTTCGAGCGGGACGATATGGGAATAAAGAGATCCCAAGCAAAACGTATACCTAATGATATACGACTAGTTCTTAAAGAAAAAAAAAGAAAAATGAAGAAGGGCATTAGTCCAGCTAAAATAGCTGCGTAGCTAGCACGTATTGTACTGACGTTTATATAGGTATTAGAGAATGATTATTATATCGATGACTGATGACGCTAGTTGAGCGCCGGCGTAAATTCCAAGAGGTAACTGATAGAGTCGAATGGCGATTGATTAGAATGGAAGGTACGGATTGAGAAAAATTAAAAAAAAAACATTGAAAATCGAAAAAGAAGAAAGAACGAGAGCGAGAGAGAGAGAGAGAGAGAGAGAGAGAGAGAGAGAGAGAGATGAACGAGAGAAACACATAAGTATACCGTGACACAATAAATTATAAACCGTGCATCGAGCGTATTAGAAATATTTTTTCCCATTAAATTAATCCTAGACGTATAAAGATTAAATAAAAAAAAGGGATAGCCGTAAGTACAGCTAGCGACGAGAATAATGGTGGGAAGAGAGGAACGTGAAAAAAAAAGTTTTGCAAAAAATAAAATTGCAAATTCCGTACGATAACGATCGCAGATCGATCGTGAGATGAAAGAGAAAAAAGAAAAAAAAAGATCGAAAAGAAACAAGTGTATACTATTAAAAAAAAAATAGAAAAAAAAGAAAAAAGGTTAGCGATGCATCTAAGGTATAAAATGTGGTACGTAGATAGATACTTAACGTAACGTTTAATGTTAAAAACGCATCGGATTGTGTGTGTGTGTGTGTGTTAATCGAAGAAACCAATCTAGATAAGGGAGTCCAAAAGCGAAGGGCGCGCTTGTAATGCGCGACGCGCCATTAAGAGGCTTTTTCGTTTTAGATAAGAAGCAATTAATCGCAACGTCACCGCGTCTCTCTCTTAACAACAGAAGTACACACACACGCGCACGAATTACAAAGAAGAAGATCGTTTTAAAAATTTTCAAAAATAAAATTATCTATCTACAGAACGACTCGATGCGTCTATAGCCTATCTAGCGTATGCGCTATCGTGTAGTCGTTCGATGACGAGAGAGACGCGGTAAATTCAAAAAAAGAAAATGTGAAAAAAGATAAAAGTTATCGATAAAATGTCCATGCGCCAAAACGGCGAAAAGCTTAAGCTTTTGTTAAGGGTTGCGCGCGACGTCTGCATCGATTCGACGTCGTTACGCCTACTAGTTACGTTTACCACGTACTTCCACTTACTGCGCGCTTGCGAAAGGAGCGAGAGAGAGAGGGATAGTCCAACAAGACGTAGGAGAAGCTAAGATAAAAGAAGGGGAAAAAAAGTATGGAGAAAAAAGCGCGCGGCATCCCCATATAGATCGCCATTGATGAAAGCGACTGTAAAATGCTTTATCGGAGCATGGCTTCTTGTTGTCGAAGCTATGAAAGGACGGCTTTCGATATAATTATAGAGACATTAACGTAATACTACACAATATGTATATATATATAATGTACATATACATATATATATATATATATATATATATATATATATAGAATTGGGGGCTCCTGTTTTTTCCTCATCGAGGCCATAGAGAACTTATCATCCCCATAGACATCTCTCTTTTGCATAAGCTCGTATATCGTTGTATTATCCCAATAAGGATTCGCTTCCGTTGATTTCCATTGAACGACAGTTACCCAACGGAAGGTCCTTACGAGATGCGTGCGCGTTACGATTGGCCTCGATTCAGTACGATCTATTTAGGAGCTCGTGTGTTGCGGGGCTCGGTGCCTTCTTGCGGCCTGTTTGTACGCAAAAACCGCACCAGAAGTTCGCCACAGTGTCGGCTGCGCGATATTTGTCGGCTTTGTAAATGCCGGACGGAAAGATACAGCAGCATCCGCGATCGGTCGTTTACGATAACAAAAAAAATATTGGCGCGATTCGTATACGTAACATATGCGGTATACTCGACTCGCGCGTCAATAATTCTTCGCGGCCGAGCATTTTGCCAATCGCACGACCAATTTCGCGAGTCGCGCGATGACGCCGCCATTTTTTATAAATATTTTTATAAAGACTTCGCGATAAACGCGAATCTCTCATCCGATAACCAGTGTCACGCGAATCTGACAGGGATGCTGTTATGGACCCGTCGAGGAGAGATGTCGAAGATTTAAGAAAATACGATTGCAGGGGAGGGGAGATACTCTTAATGGATTCGCGACGATAACGATTGACATCCGATCTTCTTTTGGCCAGATTGATAATCGAATAATTCGATAACGAGACGAGGCGAGTCGAGTGGAGCCGATGTTGCACGAATATTCGCGAACTTGGCCGACCGGCGAACGGGGTACATCAGGCGATCACAGTTCCTATTTCGCTCCCCACATATACGATAAGTTATTACACGATTATACATACGTACATGCGTACATATATATATTTGAGATGAAGGGATAAAAATATATATATAGTTATATATATATACATATAAATAACAGAAACCTGATAAGTATATAAATACGATAAGAGACTTAGAAATTTATGGAAACATTACGCCAGTGTATTTAAGTAAAATACTATTATTATTATTATTAAATATAAGATACCGGCAGAGTGACACAAACACTGATACACAAATACGGATACTTTGATTAATACTTAACACCGACTCGATCTTGTATGATCAAGCGCACTGACACACAGAGGACACACACACGACTCTAATAATGGGGTGGTTAATTTTTATAGCGACTAGAAAACATGTACACGAATTAGCGCGGTAGACGATTGGGGATGACTTTGACCTCCCGAGGATAATAAACGATTCGTTTCACGTGATACGATTAGTATATTTGAAAATTGTTACGGTATCCATTGAACTGTCCACGACAGCCTTGGCGACTGCAACGCCGACGACGCTGTGGGACGACCACTGGCGGATATCAATGTTTCCTCTCTGATTTTCATTCGATTTCTCTTCGCCTTTCCTTTTAATCGTCATTCTTCGGCCGTCATTGGTTTTGTTGATTCTTAAGATTGACTCGGGATATACGAAGCGCATCCTTGCTTATTGTTACATGGTTACTTTTGTTGTTGAAACGCATTTAACTCTACTTTGCAGTTTTGTAGGCTGTCCTTTGTATATATATATATTATTGTAGAACGACTAGCATAAACAATAAAAAGAAAATAGAACAGAATACGTCGTCGTGGCTCTTGTCTTATTTGGTTTAGGTACTATTCACTGCTTTACCGCTGGGACTACGGATTTCTGTATTACCGACGGTTGGTTCTAGGTTAGTAGGAATCATTGCGGTGTACTGCATTACCGACCTATGCTAATGGCAAGATTTTGTGCTGTCGGTACAACAGATACCTTGTTAACGACAGAGTTTAATGATAGTCGGTAAAGAAAATAGTTTAGCGTACTCTTGAATTGTAACGGGTTATTTGGTAACTCAAATGATAATTTCGTACCGAAGAATGATATATTTTTTACTTGATATGGTTCCTCGTGTAACGCTTATCGTTGATGACAGGAGGAGACAGTAAAGAATTTTATATTCATCTTCTTATCTTTGAGCAGTTCGCGGAATTATCAACCAGGGGTGAAAAACTTGTAATGTCTTAAGAGTCTTCTACAAAATGTTTGATAAATCGCACAAAGATTTTTCTCACTCAGTGACTCTTGCCCCAGTTAAACGTATCAAGCACATGCAACACAATTATGGTGATTAATGAGCATGAAACTTATGCAATATCCCGCGGCACTGAAATACCAAAGGAAAACCGTACAGCGCGCAATAGTTTTTTGTTGGGAAACGTATATTACCCTTTTTTTCTCTTCCCTTTCTCATTGCTCATTTACCTTTTGTTTTTCTTCTCCCTTTCAGAAAGGCTGACGAGTAAACAGCCACACGTGGCGTGCATACTGGAAATATTAAACTCGCCTGCAACACCTGGTCAATTCTAAAGAGTCCTGGGTGTTCAAATACTCCTCGGGGTGCATTGCTGCCAAGCGAATTGGCGGGAAACTTAAAAATAAAAATAAATTTAATAATAAATTCAAGGCTCCTTGTGCGCTTAGCGTACGAATCCACTTGAACGCTTCTATACGGTTACGCATTGACTTACGCACTTTTTCTTCGGCAATAAAATGAATGCGCGTCTGGATATATTCTCCGCTCAAGAGGTACGCTACTAATGAACGCAACAAGAGTCAGAGACTCGACTAAGAAATACACCATGGCCACTCGAGAACGAGTACGCTTAATATCTAAACAAACGTCCTCGTGAAAACTTGACCCACGACAATGGGCCTTTAGCACGGAGCAACTGAGAAAAAGGGCCTCTTTTTTTGCCTCGGCTGGATCGTACGACATCTGGGCTACGAAGCAAAGAGCGTCGCGACGTTCGGACGTCTAAAAAAGCTATCGAGTCATCTCGGATGGCCGTTTCTCCTCCCTTTCTACACTTTTTTTTACCTCCTCTCCAGTTTCTCTTTTTTTTCTTTTTTCCTCCTCCAACGTTTTCTTAGCCTCTATGCACTTTTGTAATCGACACGGGATCCCCACGGCCTCTCAATGCGAATCTGCAAATGGGTCAAGCTTTGCCTACGTCACTAACTAATCACGTTACTCCAGTTTCTCGGGAGGACACGTTGTTTCCGGTGACAGGGGCGGAGCACAAAGGGCGCAGCGCGAGCATGATGGTCCATTAGCGTACTCCCTCGTTCGGAAGAGCATTATTTACCTTTTTTTCCCCTTCCCCCACTATTTATCCCCCTCTCTGTTCTTTTTGTTCGCATCGCTCAATGCGCCTAGCGAAATTCTATGGGTGTGTTTACGGAAAGAATAATATCCGCCGGAAGAGTTATGTGTCATTCGGTGATCCCGGTTTGGCTAATGAGCCACGATTGTACGTATCTATGAACTTCAATTGGCTGAAGAGACGCTTACGATTCATAGAGGAACGCCGACCTCGTAAAATCGACAGATAATAAATGAACTTTCCCCCATGACTCAGAGTGCGCAACTATGAGTATACGTGTGTCAGATATTTTATGGGGGTCCCTGGTAGGTACGGCCGTATAAAATTGCAGGGTGCGTTCACAGGGGTTAACACGCAGGCAAAATAATGACAATAATTCAAAAAGGGGCACAGTACCATTACCAATCTAACCATAAGAAAGTCGACTTAATAGAAATAAATTCTAGACTTTCCCCCTCTACCTCACCCCGAAAATCCCCCATAATAAGCGTCATAAATCCGTATACGCACTTCCGAAAGTAATCATTGGTACATGGTACCAATGCATAGTGTATGATACCGCAACCGGAAGTCAGTTGATTATTTAATCGACACGACACGAAATTCCTATTTTTCACAGGATCCCATAAAACGGTTTTTAATAATCGATATAAATAACCGGTCAGAGGTCAATCTATCTTTGTAAGAATTGAACTCTGAAAAGAAATTTCGTATCTATATAAATTATGTATCAATGTGATAACTATAACCTATGTGTATTCCAATGAAATAAATTCAGTACCATAGACAATGGCGTGCACTATGCTTTCCTCTATAGGAAACGGTACACTTCCGGTGTAATGTATGGCATGCGAAATGTCCCATAGTCGTAAAACAGTTAGATTGGCACGCGTGAGTGAGTTCACATAGTCACATATTATACGCATCGTATATGTTAACACATCTAAACCCAACATCAGGAGGCACCATGATATCATAGAAGGTGTCACGTTTATTTGGATCCACGGTCACTGCGTGGGCTAAAGAGCGCGCTGACCCCTTAACTTTATACAAATGAAATAAACACGGTCATTATTTCAGGCTATGATTAAAGAATGATTTAAAAAAAAAAGTTACGTGAATAAAATCATCAGGTGACAGAATAGAAACGGGAAGTTTCTCTTTGTACAGGTTAATAACTTTATATTGACCTGAATGACCATGTAAAGTACTAAATAAGATGAGGAAGCCACCTTCGATCAGATTGGTTATTAACTATGCAGGGTGATCTAGATCATCGATCCAGATCGAAATGGGCCTTACACACATATATATCTATAGTAATATTCGGTTATAGATTGGCATGTTATTGGTCCGTGCTTGAATGTATATGAATAGGCTGACTCATTCTGTCTCCTATATACCTTTGTGTAAGTACGTGTGTAGAAAATGAAAATGTCCCTAGGATCATTCCGACCATCAAAATCCTGGTCCAGCTGAAAGGATTGACAGTCTGCAGTTCTCACTCTTTGGTCAGCTGCTAGCTCGGACATTTTGTAATGGATATGGATTGTTTTCACTTTGTCGCAACGTGGCCGCGTGTAACGTCTGACCAACGCAATTGCTGAATCGTGTCTAAAATTTCGCTCCGTGACTCCATTGCTTCATCTAAAAAGTTAAACACGACGAACATTAAACGACATCGATGACGAAGAGTCTAGCAATTCAAGAAAATCATTTCTAAATGCAAAAGGGATGACGTTACCAGAACCCATCCAGATGTCCGGCCGGAAGTCCAGGTGTGAGGAATCGCGCACGTGTCCCTCCTCCTCCTAACGCGCATGCGCACCGAATCAATTGAACGCTCAAGCATTTTCGATCCCTCGAACAGAATGGATGTTGGGCCTTATGCCCTACTTTAAAATATACTCACCGACTACCACTCCAAATGGTTCCATTTCTCTCATTCGCACTTTGACGCTGCGTATACATTTGGCTCAAGCTTACATTTTCTTCGGTTCCTTTCATGCGTACCCGTAAGGCCCCCTGTTAGTGCGGCCCTGCTGAATGGGCATGACATCCAACCAGACCGGCATTTCTCGGTTCCTATGGCACGAAGAACATCTGTGCGAAACTGACACTCCACACTTAAAAGGATTGCACCATACATATACAGACAGTTGTGCGCATACACACTGAATACACCATAGAATTACGGGCCCTTTGATGGCTGTGGCGCCATTGTCAATTTTCGGACCATTTCGAAGTAATTGGCACGCGTACATTTACATTGGCTGCTATTTTAACCGCAACGTTAAAACGTATATGTGCTCGTATGCACGTATACTCATAGGTACGTCATTAAAGTCATACGAATCGTACCAATCGCTAGCGCCTTAAGCTTAGTTCATAAATTCTCATAATGCACCTCACGCCCACTCTACCGAAGTACATTATGCTTCTGGGGCACATGCGTTCACCGCCAAGAAACGTTCTTTACGCTCGATTCACATGAGACTCGCTGCAACATAAATTTCAATCGCGTTCCCCTAGCCCAGTTTTGGGCTAATAACTGTAGTTACGCGTGATACTGCGCAGTAGGATTCCCTGTAACATACAAAAAATTGACCTCGTTAATTAGGTCGTATCTATTATGCTATATGTATTGTTGCCTTGTACATACCATAATACATGTATTTGGATAACATATGTGCCATGTGTTTTTCTATCGTGAAGCCAAGCGAGTACGATAACTACGATTGTGTTTCGAAATCCTGTAGTACTTTTGACATGTTTATGAGGGGCGACGAGACACTGGCAAACCCTATAAAAATTATCAAAACGAAAAATAATGAATTTTGACGCGATAATGTGAATACCAGGGAAACAAATAAGGAACGTATAGACTTGTGTTCAAATAGCGTAGAAAAAGTTTACCGGATATCATGTGGGACATACATTATGAGGTCGTTTGGATAACTGTTTATTGAGTCTGAGGAAGTTGATAGTTTTAATGACGTTTACACTCATTTTATATACGAATTTTGTAATTCTGCGGAATCTGGTATAACAGTTATTAAGATACACCTGCGTTCTTTCTGGTATTTCAAGAACTTTGAGTTTATCCAGAAGTTCTGTAATTAAAAAAATAATAGTTATTGACATCCACTGATTACTGTTATTAATAAATATTCTTATCGCTTATCATTCGTTAATCAAGCAAATAGTAATCTAATAAATCACATACATATACAGTCAAATAAAAATTATCAAAAACAAACACCACACGAAACAACCCTTAGTACTTTACGTCAATACCAGCTACTCAACTAACCAAACAATGATAAAATTAAGCTCTGACGGATTTCCCAACAATCTGACAAAAAAAAGGAGAAAGAGATGAATAAATAGATCTACCAAATAGTCATGTCTGCAATGGGTGCACAAGCATCGGTAGACGCACGGATTAAATTCCATAGAAGGATTATCCCTGAGGGTGGTAGATGATGATGGGCATCGTGCCCAAGAGAGCGGATTAGACCAGCACGGAGTCTACCTGGTACTAGTAGCATGGTAGTCAGCGACGCTTTGGAAACCGGCCCTGAGGAATATTACGGAAGCTCGTAACCCGGCATAACCTTAACGCGATGTGTGGCCTCCAGGTCGATTCGTGTATTCTCTTGCGATACGGCTCTATATTATTGTACATACGACTACAACTTTGTACGTACCTGAAAGGTAAGAGCATACGCACATGTATAAACATACGTAACGAAAACACACGCGTGAATGCATATACACAGATACAAAAAATAAACGTGGGTGGAACGGAGTCTAGACGCGGATATTACGTTTTCTTCAAGGATCGAATAAGGTTACGTCATGGTTCCCAGTGTTGTGTCCAACTACAATAGATATTTATCTACCGTTAAAAAAGTTCTAGCGAAATACATCGACGCGTGAGAATAATATTACGTTAGGTTATCCCAAGGCATTACTTACGTGTCTGTTCTGATTATTAAAGTCTCCATTGCAGTTCAGCACTCGTTTACCTATTCCGTTCGTTAACGACGTGTAAACTTAATTAGCGAGTAACAGCTGTCACGTTAAAGACTTCGAGCCGGGCTAATTTAAAAATGTTCGTCTACGGTAAAGAGATCGTTCGAGAAGCGTAGTGATTCTCGGGAATTCAAGATGGCGCCTACGTCGAGTGACAGTTTTACGCTTGTAAAGTTGAGTGCAGTGGGTAATCGTGCAACTGGAGAGGAATCGTCCAAAATGAGATGCCGCATTGTGGAGCATAGAAGAGATTGAGTGAACTAGTGGTATACAGTGGGGAATTCCTGACGCAGTGGCTCGTTGTGGATGGTTGCTTCTTTCTATCCTTCCGTCCGGAGGCCATGCTTGCTTCTCTTTGGCTCGCCGGTATTTTCTGTCAGTCGACGGTAGACCGCGGGACGAGCTGGTCGAATCCGTTGGAGAAAAGTCGGGTTTGAAAATATATCGGGCGAGGCGTGTGACGTTTCTACGATAAATTGATCGTTATGAAATTAGTGTATGACAGCTCGTTTGTCGATGCGGGTTTTTTCTGTAATTTTTTTTAATTCAGAAACGGTGGATTGAAAAACGAAATCGGTATCGATTCTGTAAACGCAGCTGGTAGACACGAATGAATGAACGGTGGAAGAGGAGAAAAAGGAAGAAAAGACAAGATAAATTGACACGTGGATGTACGTCTTCTTGTTTATATGGTTTCTGTTTGTTTTATCCCACTGGAATAAAGTTTTTCACGTTACTCTTTTATATTGCACTATGATCGTGACAGGGTCTAATAAATTTTGATCGTGGTCGTGATTAGAGGATTCGAATATAGCATTCGTAGGAGAAAACGATCGAATCGGTTTGATCTAACGATCAAGAACTTTATTCAAGCCGTAAATAAAGCAGCCGCGATATGGCTTTCGTGTTTCGTTTTAATTGAAACGTCCCTATCGCTTGAGCATTAATAACCATGAAGTAATAGTGCTAGTAGCACAAGTAGTTGTACTAGAACGATAATAATAATAATGAAAGATTTTCTTTCGGTATTCACTAGGAGGAGTCGAGTGAATTAAAAAGAAGAATACATTCAGTTTCTCTACAGTCATTTTATCAAACTTTTAATTAACTGCTTTAGATCAATCAAGACTCCAGTCCTTTTAATAAAGATTGATATCTCTTGTTCGATTATATTTATTTGTTTTGTGCATTTTACGTTACATTTTTTTTACTCAAACTTACATATAGATCAGTACATTTACAACGGTTACCCTTTCCAGTTTTCAAGTCGCGATAACAAAAGTTACATAATGACAGCGCACGAAGTCGTTATCAATAATAATTATTAACATTTTCAACTAGATAGACATTTCAAGGCGCCAGCACAATTCAATCGATTACGAAACATTTTTTGGAAAAAAAATGTAACGAATTTGTGCGAAGGACGAACGGTTTGATTAAAAGTCTTTTTTTTTTAAATAAAACAGAAATCAGGAAGCTGAAACTACATCGTACAAGAACACAGTAAATTAATAGAATTCGAATACCACCTACGCGATCGGATAAGTCTCTAATGAGAGGCCTAAATATTGGGATGGACTGTCTACTCGCATAACCAGTTTATCTTCCTCGAGGGAATCTGAAGGATTTTTTTTAATACGATGAAAGTATTGCCTTACCAGTGCCTCTGATGAAAATCATTTTGGACCAAACAACGCTGACAGTGCTGACGATTTTCTACTCGAAACTTTTCCCTAGGCGATTCAAGAGCAAAGAGAAAACAGGATTTTCTTGTCTATCGGTATAAAGCAAGAGAGCGTATTCGACTTGACCGACTTACCAAAGGTTTTTGCTGAATTTTCAAAAAAAAAAAAAAAAAGAAAAAGACGAAAAGTCAAACACGTGGAAATTTGGTGAAGGAAGAATTCGAGGAAAGGAGGAAGCAACCGCAATAAAGGAAACGCAGCAAAAGAAAGGCTAAAGAAGGGTCAGGGATTTCTTTGAAAAACTCAAGCATGGAATTTCAAATGCATAGATTTTGAAGATCACGAAGACATTTTTTTTTAAGATTCAAGCAAGTCCAGTATTCAAATTGATAATAAAAGAAAAAAATGGTGATTCTGATGAATAAAATAAAAGTGGATGTCGTCGTAGCACCTTAGTGAAATAGAGGAAGAGAAATCTTGTTGGCAGGGCTGGTGAGACTGGCGAATCAATAATAGACCAAAGAAGAGGGAAACAAACCGAGGAATGCCGTGGATAAAGTGTTTGGGTGGCGGAGGCGGCAAGGCCAGGAGAGGAAAACCACTTACAGTCAGTCAGCCTATTCATCTGCTCGTCAAGGTAAGTTCCACGGTAAATATCTTGCAAAGTAGGAGGAGATGCCTTGTAGCCAAGAGCAAGAGAAAACAAGATAAAGAGCAGCTGTAAGTGTGCTGATTATGCAGAATAAGCGAAATCGAAGAAAGCATCCGTATGCCGCGACAATAATTGCCCATATAAAAATTGTATATTTTTTTCCTGTGGACAGACTCCAAAAATTATTTTAAAAAAAAGTCATGCAAAAACACCATAAAAATATTTTCTCAATTCCGCGCCGCCTAATGACTTCATATTATATAAGCAATAATAAATAATAGCAGCGATCGACGCGCCACTAATAAGCAGTGGCGTGGTATAAAATTTCATGGCCTGTCCCAGTTATTAAGTTTCTTTCGTTTCACATGGAATGTCGTAAACCCATAGAGATATGAAATCAAGTATAAAAGGGCCCCGCCGGGCATTATGAGAAACAATGAAATGGGACGGTCCACATTGGTACCGTATACAGCATCCAGACTAATTTATTAATTCCCACAAGTATTCCAGGAAACGCCGAAATGTTCGCTTTAGACCCTTTTCAAAATTTATAATTAAATTATAAATTAAATTCCATCATAACGCCACAAAATAAATTTCTTTTAACGTGACTACATCCCCGTGTGGATTCAAAATTTTCTTTTCAAAACTCAAACCATCTCACAGTACACTCTACCGTTTCAGCTTCACAGGATAATCGATTTTCACGTTATTATCTGAACATAGTGTTCAACTGCTGCGTTCACTATGTTCGCCAGGAAATTATGGTACCGCGTAAGAGATCTGTTATTATAACCGTACCTACTATTAGCGATAGGCGCGAGCGCACCTGTGTTCGTCACATTGCCGGTATAAGCGATTAAATTAATGCAATTGGGAACGATAGTGAAATCTTTGATTTCTTTTCGATGGAATAACAACGAGTAAGCCAATAAACGATAGGAGAAAAAAATTGTGTAGAATTTGATGTATTAAAAAAGAAATTAAATAAAAGCCGTAAGGAACGCAAAGTCTGGAGAAAACGAGATGGCAAACACTGCGCGGTACGTGCTAACCAAACTGACGTGTAAACATTCTTATGCCGGTAAGCGACTCGCCGCAAGTTTACGTGCTGTAGCGTCTTTGGTTAATATATTGAGTATATGTGTAGGTGTTAAGAAAATAAAAAATAAAAAAATAAATAAAAAAACGAGTCACGTGTTTTTACGTTCTCCACACTGTGGCTGTATATTATATTGCATCGACGTGACATATGTCTGTATATATGTCGGACTGATCGTTAGCATCGAAGACGCTTCTAATGCGGTGCAACATTAGTACCATATAAACACGTGTTACTGACGCTAATCGCAAGCAAATTCAGAGCGAATCGCACTAACGAGGTTAGTAGCTTATAGCCAATTATCGATGACACTTACCCTCGTCCTATTTTCGTGGGCCGGGAACGACGGCGAACGAGCGTTACCGAGGGGATGAACTTGCACTGGAATGCAGTTAAAAATAGGGCACTTTTTCTTACCCCGGCCAGTTCAACTGGTACACCCGATACGTTCGATTGAAGTCTTAAACGTTGACGGTTAGGAATGCCAGTCCTTCTAAGAGAATCATCTGTGGGTGTTAGGGTCTCTAAAAAAAACTTGAAAAAATTACCAGATGCGACTGGTACTGTCTGTGGAGTCGGTAGAAGGTAGTGGAAAGATTCGTTTTGGATTTCTGTGATTTACCGGTAATAAAATTACCGGCAATAAAATGTTTGTATAATTAATCAAATCTCATTTAAATAGTCTGCGGGCTTAATTTTTGATATTCAAGTAATATCCACGTGACGGGATAGCGTGAATTTTTAATTGGTATAATTATGTTTTGAAAATCAAATTAAAATTGTATGTTTATACGTGTCATCGGGATACGAGTGACGATGTTAAGAGATTTGAACTTCGTGAACCCTTTGAACCTAGTCCGAACTGTTCATTGGTGAACGTTGAGTGATGGCAATGAGGAAATGCTGGATGAATAGGAATCTTTACCTGGAGAAATTTCATGGCGTTCTACTCGCCGTTCATTGTTTTGAATAATTGATGCGCCAGTCAACAGCGAACAGCGAACAGTCAACGAGTTAGAGTCGGAGTCCAGGATGGGCAATGACGTCTGGCACTGGGCGACTGATTTACGAGCATCCGTGGCCTTTCTTATCGAGATCAAGCCGGTAGATCGGATTAGTATGTAGATGGTTCAGGATTGGCTGATAACCTCGGCCGAATTACTTTTCAGTCAGAGATACAAAAAAATGCCTAATCTCTTGAGGTTAGATCAAAGAGGAGGCGTCTGACTCCTATAGTTCCCCCATATACATATATTATTATAGTGATATATTCACACGTGTTATTACCTACACCCTGGCCGAGACTTGGGCTCTCTAATACGCGTCTTGTTTAGAATTTGGGAATAGAGTGAAAATGACAAATGGATGCTGCGTGGACCGAAGCTGAGAGAGAAAGATTAAAATAAAATATAAATAAATAAGACCGAAGTGGGATATAAGAAAAAAAAAATTTGAAACCTTCTACATAACAAGTAATAAATAGACACCCACTTCAAGTTTAATTAACAGCATTCAACAATGCCGGAAGTGCATCCTAGAGTTGTCAGTTTTGATTTTGACCTTTTTTTTTTAATTTTTCAATGGGTACTTCACACCCCCGTATTTAATATTTGACTTCATTTTTTATGGGTTTTCATCCCACTCCTCCTTCCCCTATGGTCTTTGTAACCCTCTAGACTTTTTCCGCCAGGAATCCAATTTGACCATTAGACTTTGGCTGTTTCTGTGGGAGAGTGTATCTTTGATTGCTACACCCTCTATGGTCGTTCTTATGGGGGCCCCATAACTAAGCATCAGTTAAGCGTGATTTACTGATGCCGTTTAGTTAAACTGATCAGATAGTCACTGGATGACTGGAGTCCGTAAATTTCTTCGAATTTGCTACGCGCCATTTTACCCAGACTATTTACCATGGGGTCCCATCGATAATCAGATAATATCTCTCGCTCTGTCTCTCCGACGTATTTACCTCGCGTCAAGGAAAACGTTTTCTATCCGACGTTTGTCGCACCTCGTATACCTTACATATAGCATATGCATTTTAGTGCTACGATCCCCGAGTGTGTACATCTCGATCCCTTCACGCGCCTCTCGATGGGGTTTCTATGGGGCATAAATAATTTTATGGGACCCGTAACACTGGGAAATTACTAGCGCCGCCCCGGGGGTCACTGGGTGGGACTGCTCGGTTAGTCTCTAACTTACCCGGTGGTAAAACACCAATCTTTCATGGTAAAACATTTGCTTTTCATTCAGTCGGTCCCTTTTGCTCCTAGCGATGCTCCTCCTTTTGAAATTATGGTTGCCATGGATGCGGGGCCTTATCTCATAAATGACGTACACACTTCCAAAAAAACTCCTCGGGATCCAATTAAATTGACGCGGGAATACTTCGTTTGACGGGACCACGTGTTATTTCATTTGAGAAAAATGAACGCACGTGTTACACAATTCGTGGAACCAACAAAGTCACATGTGACAAACGTTTCGATCGGTTTGACATACGATATACCGTATATCTATTAGCTGCTCTGTCAAGAAATCGATCGATCCTCCATTTGCCGAGAGGATATTGAATTTTTGGAAAATGTAATTTTTTTGTAAATTTTTATGATTTTTTGAAAAAAAGGCAAATTTTTAAATACGTGCTAATTGGGGGGAGGGTTAGTTTGTCTATGTCGTCATGGTATTTCGGTGAGATGGTGTGACGGATGAGTGATGAACGAATTAAATAGACCGTGAGATCGATGATAATTAATGATAAATAAACGTTATCCATCGATCGGTTCAAGAATGTGTCTCCGGCGATCGGACGTGGTTCTTACACATCACTGAGTCAACGGCGTCGTGCTGAGGACGTAATTGAGGCATCCTACCGTCCCTTCGCCCCTCGCACTCACTCCAGCATCTGAACTGCTATTCCTATCTGGCAACCCTCGAGTTGGCGAGACAGCTAATATCCGTTCCACCCTTAACTATCCAAACCATGAACAACCCTCGCTAACGATGCTTTATTATATATGGCGCGGCTACACCCTGGGCCACCCTTATGCATATTGCAATGCATCGCACACATCATCCCCGGTTCAAATTTATGTCACCCCTTGCCGCGAAGGGGATGCTCAAGTACTTCCGCCAACCGCCACACCAACACAGATCCTTAAGAATGAAAATATTTCAGAAATACACGTCCAGCGGACTTTACCAAAAATTCAAAAACTTTTTCCCGCTTTAAAAATTTTTTTTATCTTTTTACCTGAAAACTAAAAAAATCTACGTTGTCCTACATTATACCTAGTCCATACGGAAACGTATATCAGTAACGCGCGTAGTGGCTATTGAAAATAGATTCATCTAACGGAGTTATATTTATCGACGGAAGAGTTCGAGGAAAATGGCGCCAGGGTAACAATACTAATTTCGTCCTAACGAACGGCAAAGGCCAACGAGAACGCATCGGATATATTCATGGGGTCTAGCGAAGAGTCATCAGTCAGACAGAAATCAGTCTGAGTCACGTTTCTGACTCGCGAAACCGATTACCGGTCTTTGGGGTTAGGGTTCGGCAAGTGGTAAGATGGAATGAGAAAGAAGGATCAGGTATAATGGGTGCGTGTGCACACTGTATAAAGTGCAGAGTGCACGTATAACGACAGGATGGAAAGTTTGTCAGACGGACGGAGCGAAGTCTCTGACAAAACGAGGTGACACAATGGAAGCGGACAACGGTGTAATCGGCGCCCTGGAAAAGGTTCCCTTAAAAAAAGAGGCTAACGCACCTCCCGCAGGAATGACGCTGGGCAAATATTTGTCCGTGGGAAATTACATGGTTGTGAGCCACGTCATTTCTCTGGCAATGTTTTATATACGTACACGTACGTTACACGCGTATGGAGACCAGCGATTGTCATAGCAAATAAACGAAAACGAGCTGTGATGTCGAGCGGCACGAAATCGACCAGTCGAGACTATGGAGAATGAGAGAGAGAGAGAATTTCACATGGTCCCACATCCAGGCGATGTATATAAAAATGGACAGTTCAAAGACGGGTCCCATTAATGGCATATCGATCAGTCATCAGGACCAGGTATCTGTGGGCCCAAATCATCCTTCAGCTTATATATACCCCAAAGCGTGTCTTCTCTGTTCTTTACGTGCGATAAACCTTGGAACGGTATTGCTTTGACTCTATCGGTTTCTCTTTATTCCAGCTATGATAAAGTTACTAGGAATTCACTAAGCTCGCGGCACTCTTAGCTCGGGTCAATAAGTGGCGTTTAACGGCTCTAGGGACTTTTCACCTGGACCCAAAGAGCGACGTCGAACGAGTTCAAGATTGGAATCAGGTCCTCTCGGCCATACCCTAGGTGCTCTTGTCTATCTCTGACACGTGTGATCGTACGTGAGTATGTGGCCATGCGCAAGATGAGAGACACTCTAGGGAATATTGTGCCTATAGACCAGATTGGACCAGGTCGGGATTCCTCTATTATTCCTAGACCTTGAAGATACGTGCGCGTATGGGTGTACTCCTGGGACACCCGTTGGATTCCAAGGGCCCCGGACTTCACAATGGGCCCCGCGCAATCTGAATAAGACCTTTTCCACGATGCTCGGTGCATATCTAAATACTTCGAATGCTGCACTAATGTGTCGTCGTATCGTCTGAGCACGTTCAGCGGCCATTGGACGCTAGAGAGAGTTGAGCTATATTTACTCGTAAGGCCCAGAAATCACGCATTCGATCCTACGTGCTCCCTTTATCGATATCCGCTGGCAAAGGATCGGACGTGATGCTGTGTAAAAGCATTATATATAGATAAATATATATATATTTATTAGGGCATATATAGATATATAACCAACACTTTATTCCCCGGTATACCAAGATGGAGCACGATTAATAAATCCGTCTCTAGAAATGAACGAGACACACGGTGATGCATGTCGGCTCGTTTAAGGATTCCATCTTATTTATGGGACTCGGAATGGTTACGACGTCCCGCCGCCACCGTGCTGGATTTTCTCATGCCGGGATTAACTGAAAAATCCAAACTCCAATTCATTTCTAAGAAATTCCTGCGAACGCTTTACCTACCTTGGTATTACGGATACTGCCGGGCTACAGTGCGTTCGAGCTTACTTTCTTCGAAGATTTTCTCTTGGGTACCCATTTCCATGTGGCTTCGCACTCGCACGACATGGCTGGACGTTAATCGCCGCTGCGGGTGTTCCTTTTGAGACTTTACTCTCCGCCATTATTCTACACGTGTGAACATTTCACGCGGAACAATGGTCGCTAGTTGGGTCCTACGAGATGAAGGAAAAAGAAGAGGAGGATCCCGGTCTACGGCTCGACCGTACGGGATTGCTCTCGACGTATTCCTGGAACGGCTCCGTTTGCTAGGCTCTTAGAATAATGCGTCAACGGCGCCGAAAGAGGCTGGACCGAAAAATGGTCACTTACCTTTTTTTTTCTTTTTAATTAATATACTCGAGTTAATTAGCAACGGGTGATCATTCGGAATTTTTTACGTCTTTTATAATACACGTCATTATTCAGTCAGCGAGATTCATCTTAAAAGATGTATATAGTATAGTGGGTGGATCAATCACTGCGAGGATACGATAATTTTGTGGTTCCACCCACATAGTCAGGACACCCAGGCAGCAAGAGTGGGGACCGAGGTTCATGTTGGTTCAAGTACTGACCAATACGTAACTATACATGCTCCCATGAGAGTGAGTTCACATATGACCACCCGGGGATACGTTTTACATAATCAGTCTCCCCCTTTACCACCACTTCCTCGCTTTATTCCCCAGAGGCTGTTTTACACTGGAGTCAAACGTACGTTCACAACTTTATTACATCGGGGAAACGTGAGTTTGCGACATTCCTTGGATGATTATTTGAAAATTCACCTTGCTCTTATAATACTTATCCATGGTAGTCTCAATGCTCTTTCCGGTGAGTAAAAGATATACGTACGATAATCTTGGTAAACGTCGTCCAAGAATTCTATGGATGATCTTTACCACCCAGGACGATGATTCGCCGTGGGAAGCATCTCTGTCTTCTTGATCCCGAAGCACCCTAAGTCCCTTGGGTTCCGATAATCTCCACTGGTCCGGACAACCTGTCGCGCTTCCTGGCCGCTCATATTACGCGGCTCTCTTACCGGGAGTGGCTTGTTTACGCGGAACCATCAAAATACCTTGTACGAGTATTCCCAAGCCGAAATTTCTGTCACGTGACCGTGGACCCTTCTGGACGTTAAGGCGAGTTCTCAAGAGCGTGGATTAACGTGGCATCTCGAGTGGGAGCCACTTTGAGATCGGTGTCAAAACATTTTCAAGTCACTCGGAAGCTGCTTTAATGGTCCTCTATAGACGTCGATCAAAGATCTCTTTATTATTATGGATATTCAATACGTGTCTTTGTGCTGGACTCGTAGCTTACGCTGAGGTTGCAAATTGGACTAGCGGCTATCTCTCGTATAAAAGTATACGACTTCCGTGTTACGCGTCATCTCGACGGCCAAGGCCTACGTGTCGGCACTCTTCAAAGGGACGCCAAACCTCTGTCACGAGGAGGAATGGACGAGGCTACGATACAGCAGTGTAGCCGACCATGAGACTCCGTTCCCTGTGCTGACGAGGAGACAAGGACGCCGACGGTGTGAGAGAAGAAATTTTAAGGGATGAACGGATAATTACCTGCCGCCCAAAAGGTACCGGAAAATTTCTGATAATATTTCTCCTCCCGATGGACCGCGGATGCTGCGATCGTTAAGCTCCCGTTAAAGTCTCCACATTTCACCCCAAGGTCTCTTCCAGAGATTCCCTCGGGGAGATTATAGCTAAGCGTCTCGGCAGACCAAACTGTAGGACCTTCATCTTCCTCAGCCAATTCATCAACAGCATCTCCATCTCGTTACGCGACTCGGCAGACAAACGGGAATAGGCAATCGAGCGGCTCTTGTCTGTCGGCAGACGAGTGCATTATGTGGTACCGGCTTAAAAGAAAAGCAGGTACCTCGCGGGAGGGGCGGGACGAGGAATACCAATAGGGGGAGAAAGAGTAAAGAAAGGGACCAAGACAAAGAGGAAGCGGCGAACGACAAAGAATTTCCAATATTCTGAACATTCAGGTCGGTTTACATTGCACGTGGGTGACGGACTTGTTAAATGTCAAAGGGGATGTTCGCACGTGGGTGGATCATTGTTCTTACGAACCCCATAGATTATTTACGTTAACGCCCATATACCACCCTAAACGTACCATAGGACCCTGTAACCTCGGGACTCTCAATGATTTAAGATCCTACAGATGCATCGGAGCGAAGGTGTCTGGGATGAGGTTAGTAAAGGGTTCTGGGGATGGGGTTCAACAATGGTCGTTCGAAGATAAAAAAATTTCTCCCGCCCCCCCCCCGCATACCCTGTGTGCGTTCGTGTCTCTTGAATTTAAAAGTAAAATCACACATGCTTATCCCCTTCTCTCTCTCTCTCACTCACTCTCTCTGGCTTCATACGCGTTACTCGTACGATCTTGATTATTGGTGTAGGCTATGTTTCCCTGCGTAGTAACATAGGTGTTGCATAAATTTACATGAGTTATCGGCTGCCTGTGAGCGACCAGGATGAATTTCAAAGTAGAATCCTCAGTCGGGTTCATTCATCGATTCGACTGGGATTTACAGAGTGCTCAGGAGAGTTTACACGAAGAGAGTATATGTGTAGTATGTTATATGGTATATAGGAGTACGTTATATATAAATATGACGCGGTGCGTATCTGCACTAAGCGAGTGGAGGGGGGTATGTGAAGCGGATACATGGTTATATGCATGCGCTGCAATGCGGTCGCGTACTGGTTCATCCTTTTTACCTATTTGACCGCAAACCACCCTGATCTTTCTTGTCGACCTTACTTCGCGGTAGATTCCCTATCGATAACGGTTCGCCATGGTTGCACTTATCCATGAAACATTACGTGGCAAACTGGTCTATATATACAGTATGCCGGCTGCATTCTCTTTGGCAATGTACATTGGAATGATGCACTTCGATAGCGTAACGGTCATTTGGACTGATCTGGATTTGAACGTTGCAGCCGAGTCTGGACCAGCTGATGCACTATGCAGTTTAGATAGGAGTGCATCGTATGTGCTGAAATTATTTTCCATGGAATTTTTCGTCCGTGCGAGATCAAAAGACTATTGTTGAAATTTCAGTCATGCGAAATATTTCTATGCCGATATTTGAACGCTTGCCAAAAGTTTTGGCATGTTCGAGATGTATCTTTGGTAGATGCACAGCATCCGATGGTACAGCGGACGAATAGACGCTGGATCTCTTCGTCAACGTACCATTCATGAGTATCCATTCCGTTAGGGCAGTCGATTCTTCACGAAGAGATACTCTTTAGAATTCTGTAGGAATTTTTCTTTTTTCAGGTTGGCTATGTATTAAAAAAAAACAACGAGCAGCTGAAAAAGCTCCTCTTTCCTCTCTTTAACGTGAACGGAGATTCGGGTTAATTCGCGAAAAAAGCAGGGATAATCTCACGATCATCCTGCGTAAGCTTATACTAGATAAACAAGCCTTAGCTATGGGATAATAATCCCACAGTGGGAAATTTCGTGATGAAAAAAAAAAGCGTTCGAAAGTAACAGTCATTCCTTGCTGGTCTCGCTTGTTCCTAAACGCGTTTCGTGTTTTTACAAACAGCAAAGACAAACTGCAACGCGATCCTTCCGAGGACCAGCGCGTTAATCATTTTACCACAGTGGCCTGCAGGCCTGTTCAAACACCATATCCGATATTATGGGCAGGAATAGACGTTCTCACGCGTACTCGCGCCTCTTGCATTCCGTCTCTCTCTCGCTCGTTCACTCAGACCGTCCTTTCTCAGAGACAGGGTGCGCCTGGGTCAACAAACAACCAGCCACCTTACGCATCGTTCCTCGTGCGTTATCCGCATCACGCGCGTTGCAAAAACCACCCACGTGTTTGCTTATACATTGGATTTTGTTATCGTTCATATTGTATGTACGTTATATTATAATATATTGATCCACTTATATACCGTACTGTACCTATTGGACTGTATTTTTTATGTTGGTATTATTGATTGATTCTGAAGATGCAAGAGACGTAAAATGATACGGGTTAATCCTGGTATAGATGAATATGTACGTAGGACGTGCGGATGTTGAGCTTGTGGCTTTCTAGGGACTTTTTTTTGAGGTCTGTCTACTAACCATCGGGAGCATCGACAAGTGAATGCACTTTGTCGGTGGGATGATGTCAGGTGCTTAGGGCGCTTTCGCAAGAGCGGAATCGCTTTGTTAAAGCGATCGCGCCGTCAGATTCTGTGGCCTACATTCTCTGGGTAATTCCGATGAGAGCGTGTGGGCGTCGATTTTTTAAAAGGACGCCTCCGTCCTGCCACTTGCCGCATCCCTTTCCGCCAATCTGCATTCGTTGATCGTTGCGAATGGCAATGAGGATGCTCCGTGAAATTTCACGATTAGCTGGCGACCCTTCAAAATGATTTTTTGCAATTTTTTTTTTTTGAGAACAATTAGCAGAACCAATGGAGCTCCTTAGACTTCACTGCTAATTGCTTATCGATATTCTTATTTCCATTGACTAAAGTTACGCCTGAACGATCGCATCGGTACTAAGGCTGGAGACTCCAAATTATTTGACGACAGGAAGGATCTTTGTGCCCGGTCGACATGACAGCACTGGAGCGCGTAATTAACTTGGCAATGAGCCAATTAGGACTCGTTTCCATTAGAATAATTCTTAAAAATTACAGGCAGTCACGGAATCATTAATAAAATAAAAAATGTTCTCAGTAGTTGAGATAAATTTATTATAAAAACTTGGGAAATTTCGTTATTTCAAAAATCATGTAAAATCACTGACACAGGATGTGTCAATTTTATTCCAGGTCGTTGCAGGCTGTGCAGTCTTGTAAAATTCCCTAGTACACTGTACACAAGACCTAGAATATCCCTATAAGAAAATTACACTAGCAAGTAGCAAGGCGGTAGTGAAGAGCAAGCAAAGTGGCTTCGGAGGTGGTCGGATTCTACGAAGGATCACGATCTCTATTCACGATCCCAGTATCGTTATCGATCTCTATCGATCAGTATCGATCCAGGATCTACGAATTCCCATGAATTACATCGCGAGTAATCAGGACAGTGTAAACCGTAAAATTCAGCTACCCGCAGCTCCGTGAATACACTACAGAGGTAGGTGGAAGCTGATTGTTAAATTGCTGATTGGCTGGTGAGTGTAGCGAATGAACGAGGTACGAAACGTGTGTGAGAGTCGGGAGGGGGAGCGACAGGCAGTATAGGTACGTAGAGAAATACCCTTAAGTGGCAAATTCCCGTCATTAAGTCGTTAGACAGACACAAGAAGAACGACAGCAGGGCTTAACTGCCAGCCTGTTAACTGGCTGCTGAACTTGATCGGCAATCGTTGACCCAGACCGGTCAATCGTAATCCGCCATGTGTTAACCATCCTAGGCCCTTCGTAATTTACGTAAATTACCGTCACGATCAATAATCCATACCCTGGGTAATTCATATCTTCCTATCTCGATCCCCCTGCTCTACTCTCGAGACACCCTGTAGACGATACGTAAACGTACAGCGTGTATAGGGATCCTTGTGAATTGACAAGATATTATTGAGTGCATAGAATCAATTAATTTTTTTCCTTTCAATAAAATCTTTGCTAGGTTAGAAACAGCCGCGTCCTTTGTTTCGAGTGACATAAATTTTTCTTTTTTTTTTTTATCTCCAAGTCATATTCTTCGGCATCGAATAATAATGTTGAGTCATTCATTATAATTTTGTTCCCCCTAAGCACCTGGTCTTATAAAATATATTACAAGCCTACCGGACCGATTCGGTCCTTGTCCGATCTTCTGCGACGTCAAATTCTCAATATACATTATACCACGTACTAATCCTGAACAATGGCTGCAGTTCATAGAGACAAATGTATAAACGACGTAGACGCCATGTTTTATACGGATAAGTGAGCATTGATAAGAGAACGTTATCCGCGCTCTGGAATCATGGTTGTTAACCGGTACGTTTTTCTACCTACGGATAAAGCGGTACCAAAATTCTTGGTACGTGGTCCAGCGCAGCATCCACGTACCCAAAGACTAATTCCACTGAGACCAGGGATCCACTGTCTTCGTGTAAACCGACCTTGTCGCCCTCGTTGTGTATCGAACCTTTTAACGGCTACGTTTTACGCGGCATGTTAATTAGACGGGGTCCATCAGCATCCCTCGGGATCCTCGAGGATCTTCAGTTTGTTTAACTTGCTTCGACAGGGCCGTACCCAAAGTAGGCGCTCACAGGGAGCGTTGAAAAGACGAACAAATAAATCGGCCACTGAACTCTCCTATCTCACTCGAGGAATACCTTAACACCGTCTACCGTCTTAGGCCCCGTTTTCATGAATTTTTAGTTCGTTGTCATTAGGTGGATTTTAAAAAAAATTTCAAAATTACGTATCCGAGCTATTTTCGTTCAGCCTATCTAACGTTCAGTATTTATGGCAATGCTGCCGATAGTAAAAGAGACACTAACTAGGCGTTGGCTATTCAGGCCGTGTTTCCATGACGCGACAATATAAATCTTTTGGCTCCATTCTTCTACTGCCGTTCCAATACGTATATCGCATGCGATCCTATTGTCGCTCCGCGACACCGTTACTTCCTATTAATATTGAACGACGTGACTGCCGTGTATGGTGATCAATCGATTTGCATGTGACGATTGTCAATTGCGCTCGTGCCAGTTAGATTTGACCTATGGAAATTCGCCTTATCGATCTTAAAATCCTCATTCGGTAACTTAACGACGCGCTAATAGACCCGTGTAAATCATTAGCACGATCGAGATCAAGATCGTCGTTACCATTGAGATTTGCATACGTATATACAGTGTGCGCTCTCTTACCGGATTCATTTACTGGCGCGTTACCCTTATCAAAGTAACACCTGTTGCACGCCAAATCTCTTTCCTACCATCGTTCATTCACAGCTTCAAAAATATTACTAATTAATTGTAAACGGATATTGCGTCAGTTGCGCTACCATAACCTCAAGAAAAAGTTCTCACTAATGGATCTTTTCATTTGGCTTAATGATTCATCATCGCGTGACCCAAACCAGCCACGCGACTCGTAGGACCCACCGTCACTGCTATTGCCATTCGCTTCTGCAAAACATGCTAATTGAACCAACAGTTGTATATATGTATATATATACACTATAAAGCTATACTCTACGCAGTAGATAATATACAAGAAACCCACAAAAAATCCGCCACGCGATTCGTTTTGGATTGTTCTTGCACAAGCAGAGTTCAAGTACGGCCATATATTTTTTTTTTTTTTTTCATTAACCACCACGGGATTTTCCATTTCAAGGATGAACGCGCCATTCGACGTGGTATCTCCTGCCACGTGATATCATAATAAGTTTTTCTTTCCCGGCATCGCGTATACGCGTGCACTCATTTACACCCGACCTATACCGTTAATTATCTTTATTATGACATTAAGCGTCAGACGTTATAAAACGTCGGTCTATGTAATTTAGAGTTAATACCCGCCATTTCCGATCCTACACGTTGTCGTCCTTGCGAGAAGGAGGCGACTTAACGCTTCGCGTGTGCACTCGCTCTTAAAATACGGTGGTATCGTATGTTTCAACTTATATACATATATATATATGTACTGGGAGAATGCGAGTTACGCAACGATGCGGGCGTGTCGGCAAATGCGAGTCTGTTAGTTTAGTTAATGAAGTGTAACGCTCGACAGTTTTTCGGTGTTCCCCTAATGCCTTGCGGATCCATGAAGACGCGGCCGAACGCCGTCTCGACGTACACCGCGAATACGGTGAGAGTTTTGAACGTAATGAATTTTTAAAATATGTAAAAAATTGTAGCGATAACAAAGTCAAAAAGGATAAACAAGCATGCGCTCTTTTACTTTAATTTTACGATTGCGAGGTACTTTGGCACTCAATAGCTTGTAAACTGGTACTTCTTTGTCTATTGTATTCGAGTTCAATTTACCGCCGCGGTACCATCTGTCATCTATCCCAGTGCCATCTCGCGTACCGATATGCAATTTTTTTTTAGAAACATTTCAGCTTGTCTCATTCGTCTACTGAACTCCAAGCGGGTTGGACGTGCCCGGACCGCATATCCCAATTCGACTATCAGTATTGTATAAGGATATATGCCTTATCAAATTATTTTATTTTAATACCAGGGGATAGGGAACATTTTTTAAACGGACCAAAGTTTTTACTTTGGCATATTTACGGTATGTCGTGTGTGTACTTTTTGAACGAGGTTTAATGATTCTGCGTAATATAATAACAACACACCAAATAGCGAGGGCGCTAATACAGTATCGAGAGTGATTATATTTTTTGGAATTTTTTCGGAACGTCAATATGCAAAACCGCGAATAGCAAAAACATCGATGATGAAGGATTTCCGTTTTTATTATGTATAATGACATTGGATTGGGTATACGAAATTATATCATTGACCGAAAGAGACTATTATATGCGAGGAAACCGGTAAGAGAGTAATATCAGGCACCTGTATAATTTTTGCATAATTAGATCCGGTCGTACATATGTATTGCCGAAGGGAAGTCGAAATTCTATATGGTAGTTTACAATAAGTCAGTTTTTTTTTACTTTTTGAATCAATGGAACCACGTAATAGCTTTTAAAAAGAAACGCTTAATGTATTTATGAATGAATGGATGGATGTGAGTGTTATGCAATTATCTTTGTATCCCAGAATTACGTAATATAAGAACAGATAGCCGCATGATATAGACTGTTTGCTATTTTTGCGATGAAACTTCCTCCTATATGGAGTTGTATGGTTTCATTATTTTCCTTATTTCAATAGACTCTTGAGATGCTAATTAAAAGAAAAATTCGTAAATCATTATGGTTATAGTATTCGTAATTGTGGTCATTTTGTTTTAACTCGTTAACTAATAAGTCCTGAAACGAATACCTCATACTTGCAAGTTTCTTTAAGTTTTTTTTATTTCGTTAAATTTTCTTTTCGAAATCACCATTTTTATTATTTCCCATTAATTATTTTCTTTTATTATTTTTCGCAAAAAGTTTGTGAAACTGTTAGATAGCCAATTGATTAATACTCTAACCTATACTTTGGTGACCTCTTAGACGTTCTGAACCCCCGCGCATAGCAGGGGGGGCTTCCCCCCTCTCGACGCACGAATCCAGACAGCACATATTCGAAGCGCAACCTAGTGGTTCCAGGAAAAAAAAAAACTATGAACTCTACTCAGACTTTAAGGATCATAATTTTTACATCGTCAAAACTGATTGCGTAGTTCAGGCTAAAAATGGTAAAAAACAAACATACAATACAAATAATGTATTACAGTAAACCGCATTACCCGTCTCCTTCTCTGGTTTAATAATAAAAAGAGACGACATACGATGTCCTGTGCTTTACAGTGCACGTGAACGACGACACCTATATGATGTTACCACGTGGATAAATACACGTCCGTGATCTTTATTTTCGAGCTGGAAGCCTAAAGTCCCTTTCTTGGCATGTGGCGACATAGCATTTGAGTGACAAGTGTCGCACCCTCCGTAGTACGTCGCCCTTGTCAAATAACCTAACCATGTATGCACGTATATAGATGTACATACGTGTGAACCCTCCTTTATATGGACAACTTTATAAAAAAAAAATAAGAAAAAATCGAATCGAGTAAAAAAATTTGTATATTTCTGTTGAAAAAATAATTGCATTTTATACATCGATGGGTACAAGCGACAAAATATTTCGTCGCATAATCCTCAAGCCTCGTTTAGCATACATTATAAGAGTCTAGATTTGTTATTCGACTCCCACTTTAGAATCTGTCGGTTGCAATGGAAACGTGCCCCCTCGCATTGTTATACTACGGAGTGTACGACGACGTTGGCTGTCAATGTCCAGTTCAATCGAATCACCATATACACACGTGCGTTAAGCTCAATGGAAACAAAGATTGAACTTCGTAGTTTCTATGGTGCGACTGTCGCTCGTTCAGGCAATAAAAATTCCGTTGAATAATTTCGTAATCCGTCATTAAAAAACTGCCACGTGACCACTTAACAGTGTCCATTAAGGCATTGTTTACAATACGAAATGATTTGAGGCAGACGCACTTTATATGGTTAGAACACTCTCAGGGAGAAGAGGGGGGGCTCCCTTGTTCGTCCCTTAATTTTTATCAATTGATGCAAGGAAATGGTCCATTATTCAAAATGGTCGTTCGCTCTGTAATTTCGTCTCTTTAATGCCCCACATACATGTAAACTAACTATAAAGAACGTACCATAAGAGTCGGTATCTCAGTCTCTGCTACTGCTCGGTGTACCAATGGCAATACGTGGGGACGCAATTACATGAAAACATCGTCTCAGTGCGTGCGTGTTACGTGACTTACGCAATGCCGGGTAAGACGAAGGAAGTCACGTAGGTTAGAACGTATTTCAATAACGTGCAGTGCTGCCTGGGACGAATCACGACAATGCATTTGCAAAGACGGTATTAGATATTTCTCAGAAAGGGATCGGGTATGCGTGCAGTTGCAGTATGCAATGTGCGTTCACTTTGAATGACCACATACAGGCTGATACAGAACGAGCGATACCAAAAATTTAAACCGTTCTGAGATGCATTGACAGAGGCGAAAATACGAGAAAGGAAGAGGGGATAGTAGTCAGAATTTTACTCAGCGGTATGTACGTCCTTCTCTTACTCAGGTAAACTCCCATAAATCCATCTCTCTCGCACTCACGGCAGGTATAGGAAGTTTGAAAATTCTCACGGATTTATTTATGATTTTCATCAGTCAATATTATCGTGTTCGATGACGATCACTGCATTCGATCTGAATAATTCTATCGGATTAATCTCAAGGAGCATTTGCAAGTAAAAGTAAACAGCGGCAGAAAAAAGATAGCGACCGGTAGGAAAATAAGCAACTATGCGAGTTATTGTGTCAAATTAAATTAGACACGGATCGCGTATAAATAAATGATACAAGGTTATCAATGATCCTTATATCTCTGTACCAGGTATGCTGCTCTCGCGCAATCTAATTAGATAATATTCAATTGTAAAATCCGAGCTATGTGTAACAAATCTGGCCTAGAAATTTACCTTGTATCAAGAGATTCAAGAGATTCACTTCTTACTCTTAATAATTCAATTCTTTTTTTTAACTCACTCCGACTAAACCATCACGCGTGCATCCATTGTCCGTGCGAGTCAGTAGATAATATCTGAGCATTATTTATCCCTTTATCTCAATGGCTTATCTTCGATTATACGCATTCTCACCTACGCAACATATATCCCATGTGTTATCTCGTATGCGTACACGCATGGGCCTCGGGCGCTCTTTACTATTGGGCTTCGACATTACCAACGCGTATACCTACTCGGCATTGCATATGGGATACGTACTCCGTGTAATTATCCATAAATCATATGGCTATTCCAGACGTCATACGTATGAGTAAAAACATATGTGGATGACACATATACATATATGCAAGCAATATAGTAACTCGCAATTGCGATCTCGTCGCGAATCGCCGCTACTGATTCTGTTGATTAAATTTTAATTTCTGTTACGGATATACGTGTTACCGATACCAACGCCTTCGTATGTGGTCATATGTGGAGAACTTCGGGGGGTGGTACCGACGCTTAACGTTCATTTATATTGGAATTCCGCCGGCAAAGGCACTTACAATAAATTCCGATACCACGGAATATAGCTATTATATATATATATAGCTTCGATCTAGTACAACCTCGTATGTGCATATGTGTTGTACTGTGGGTACTCATATGTGGTGTCTGTTACTAGATACGGAGGTCACGAACCGGCCGGTGGTCATTATACGTAACAATTAGTCCCATATAACCGTTTCCATTATCGCGCCGCTCAACAATCAACGATTAAGCTCCCTCGAGCTTAAGTCTCGTTCACATGTAGCTGCCTCGGTATCCAAACATTGTTTATCACATATGCGAAGTACTTTATGCGATATACATATACGATAGTAATACCAACGCGTTACTTACGTCCTTACGTATTATGATCGGCCATATAACCAACTGTGAACAATGAGCCACATACGATCAGATTACGTAAATTGGTCAGGAGACACCCCCCCCCCCCCATATGTGATTATTGTGACTCGAGTCGGTACCGACGAAAAAAAAAATCGAGTTAGGCATGCGGTTATGGTTTTGAATTTTCTCGTATGGTGAATTTACGGTGTTTTTTTTTAACGGTACTGGAATTCAACGATTCCATGTAATGAGGACCCATGGGATGCTGATAGGAGGGTTGCTTATAACGGTTGTCTGCTTGGTCAGATTTATATCCAGCATCCCATACATATGGGAGAAGGATTATGACGTTTCCAAGTAACGCCCCCATGGTTAGACGTACGTGTCTTCATATGGTTTTACCGTGTATACATATGTAGTACGTTGCGGTTTGTAAGGCTTGTATCATTCTGTCTTCCTTTCACGGTTATTTTACCCACAAATCTTATGATCCTTTGGCCGTGTATGTATAACTTAAAGATATAGGGATGCTGGACAGATGGTTTTACGTGTGTTTTATGGGTTTTCCAGTGGTTAGACGTTAGTTTGGATTTTAACCTTGTTTTTTAGTCCTATACGTACGAGCTTATAGATACGGATATAATTTTAATATATCACGTCACATTTGGTCCAGCGTCGGGTTATCTTTAAATTTCACGGAATCCTTCTACCGACCTGATCTATATTTTAAAAAGAAGCAAAACAATTTTGAACAAAAGCAAAACTGCCCACGAGTGTTGCCTTCTAACGAAGACGATGAGTCACGTGTGAACGGTCGAATTAGCGTCGCGACGCCTCTCAGGCCGATTATTCATAGTCACTCGAACTGGCGTCTCGCAAGGGACCCTGGGACCTTAGTCGAGATAGGCGCCGCGGCGCGCGACTTTTTCACACTATAGTAGAGTGAGCATCGCCAAGCATGAAACGTCGTCTTTGTAACGCGGCTACCCCATTTGTCACTTTCTCCCATGAGATTGTGTGTTTTTCTTGCTTTTTGCTCGACTCAACCGACCACCGGGAAACCAGGGTGTTTTCTATCCATCGGAAACATTTAATTCTGTACTAGACGTCAGAGGACGTATAGTCGACGTCAAAACTCTGGACGTCGTTTACTAAGGCTTTCCTGTACCTTGTACGGTAACGTAATGCTAAATCTTTGGTTTACGGCCGTGTCTCTTGGCTGTGATTTTATTTATGCAAAGCCTATTGAATGCTGATTTTCATCATGGCTGTCGAGCTAATGGCAAGGAGATGGAGTTGACTTAAATCAAAATAAATAATGAAATTATTAAAACTTCTAGTATCTGTATGTCTATGTTTGTGGGGTATAAATTATACGAGTATATGCATATATGTATATATAATAAACATAAATGACATGTGTGACAAACATGTAACAGAAAAAATTGAAAATATGTCAGTCTTACGTAAAGTCAATGGTTTTACATAAGAAATTTAAGGGTGACTGTGAAAAGTATGTATACATATATATTTGAATGGTGAATTATTCACCATTTGGTTGGCATGCCTGCGCGTATAATGATATGTCGAAAAGAGACATAAATAGGGGCAGGGCACTGATTGGTAATCCTGTCGCGGTAAATCCTCAAATAAATCCGAAAGAAAAAGGAAGACGATTGAGCAAGAGAAAACACATGAATCCACCATGGAGATTATGGATACGCATTTAACGTGGTTGTATTCAGACCCCATGCATGCTGGTGGCGATACAGTCCGCCCCCGCTCACCCCGGCGCATGTCCAGCCACGAAAATAATATGCAAACGAGACCGGATTCTCAAATCGTTCTGGAATAAATTTCCATTCGGAGAGTACTGGCGCTCGTGCGTTCCGGAATATTAAAGGCAAATACCACAACAACAGCAACAACAACGGTACACACGGCCGGTATCGCCGGTATTACGTGGTACGGTTGAAACGCTCTGTTATTGGAATTTCAACGCAATGGCAAACACCATGATTTTCTTCTTCCAATAAAGATTCCGGTACAGTGGTACAGTACTGGAAGAAAGTAGGGATGTTCGTAGAAGCTGTAACCTTCGTTTGATGAATACGTGAAAAAAAGTGTATTGCGAGAGAATGACGACAGGCTGGTTACATACAGAAGTTAGACCGAGGGGATAGTGTCGGGGGGACCCATTTAGATATAAGGCCCTGGCTGTCTAAGTCCCACCAAGCGCACGGAGATCTTGTCATTAAAGAAGCAATAACCTCGATTCTACTGGCATGCTTTTTTTATTAATTTTTTTTTACTCGTATTCCATACGTGGTCTTAGATTATTATTATGATGATAGACAGAGACGTAATCGACTGTCCGACGAATCCTGATGCATCTGTTAATCCCTGCGTTTAAAGCTGCCTAGGGGATTTTTAAATGAGTCAACGATATCAAAGGAACTTTAAGCGAGTCGAGATTAAAAGCTCAGTCGGTAAGGCAGTGTAATATCCAAAGTATAAAGAGATACGAGCAAAGTGCAGTAAAGAGAAAAAGGAAAACATCAAATACGGTCCAAGGGATAGAGTAATCCAAAAGGAAAAAAGTCAGATAAAGATTAACGAGAGAATTCTCTTTGTATCATCGAGCTTAATGCAAGTCAAAGTGAACCGAATGCAAAGCGCAAACATAACCTCACAAAGCCCGTACTGTTTAAGAGTAGTACGTACTTTTTGCTTTTGCACTAGAAACTCCGTAAGACGTGAAGTCGGGCACTTGACGCCACTCGAAGTTGGTTAACAGTCGGCAGTTGGCAGTACCTTGAACCCATCGTTCGATGTAACGCAGATCGGGCCCAATAAGGCCCTAAGATCTTATTCAATGACTCGTAGCTAAAGAGGCGTTACAATTTCTACTAGATTATTCATAGTCGGCTACTCTGATCTTGACACGGCAGTCTTTCGATCTGTCGGTTAAGAGGAACCGATCCCGGACCGATCCACACCGTATAGAGTGGATCTATAGATCGTTATGGGAGGGCCCCTTGTGGGTAGTACGAATCGTTACCGATTAGATGATCCACTTCTCTGGAACTAAAGATCAATTAGCTGATGCACCCGGTTACTTCATCAAGATATCATTTGTATTCGTTCCTTCTACCAGCTAGTCTGACTTTCATGTAAATGATGATGATTTGAGGTTCGATGAACTTTGAGATCTTCACGAGGCTGGTCCAGTACCACGTGAATTCTGTGGAACTCTAGTGGAATTGGGTCCACATGGAAGCTGGCCAGAACTGATGATTTAGCGACGTTCCAAATTCTCCAAACTGTAGGATTTTGTCGAGAAGCCAATTGGTAGTACTTACGTTTACTGGAGTTTGGCGTCCGTTCTCATTCACGAGCGTCGCGACGCGTCCGTAATACCGATTTCATGAAAATTTGTATGGGTGCGCTTCCACCAATGAGCGGGCGGTATTGAATTCGTGAGATTCAAACTGGAGAAACGGAATCGCGTGCTCGTAATCGGAGTCGTGCATCTCCCGATCACGTACATATATGTACAGTAAGGTAAAACGTATACAACATACAACAAATAGTGGCCTTAGGCATTCCTTGGTAAATTCCTTTCAGGTTGCATCGACGTTTCGCGCAATAATGCGTGCGTTCACGTGTTCGTTCCTCTTACGGTTACTCTGGTTGGTCGGCTGGCTCACTCGCTGGATGGTTTATTGGTTGGCTAGTTCCGTTTAAGAAAACCAAGGGTTACGACGGTCCGCGACGCAGTTGATTTTAACGACGGCGATATCGTCGCCAGGAATAAAACTTCGGCTTCGTTAGAACGGCCCTGGAGTAATCTGTGTATATTTATGATCCCCTCGGGAAAAAATTAGACGAATGGAAGGAAGAAGATGCTTGTTACAATTTTATGCTTCAAAATGTCACATTTTTACAACAGTTCGATGCATATCCTCAAATGAATATATTTTTTTTTTATTTTCAGAGTGATTTCGAGCCACAGTGTCATGTTTTTCGCGTGAAACAATTGAGAAAGCAACGACTCTGTCATCTGTGTCATCAGCCGATAGTAAAGCAGGCATCGTGCTGCAGAGGTAAGTGTCCGTGCTAAGCAGCGCATATACCCACGGTCGGTAAAGTAGGTAACCGCGCGTGGTTTTTACCGTGCGTGATACTACTTTACCGACATTTCCAAATAGATCGCGTTACCTACAAGGTATAGATGCAATTTAAAATTCTCTGCGCAAAGCACATCCAATCGGCGCACTTGAAGCTTTGAATTCTTCATCGCGCACTCGGATACATTCAACCTGATAATCACCGGGAGGAATTCAATAGTCATGACCTTTTATTTTCTCGTTTGTTACAGTATGCAAATACATCTGCCACAAGGCGTGCGAGGACAAGGTAAGTCCACACGAGGTCTGCCAAGCAAGCACCCAGTCCCCTCGCAAGCAACCTCATGGAATACATTGAGAGTCAATGACAGTACTCATCTGCGACTCTAGTTTCTTAATCTATTTCTCAACGTATGAATTATCCATTACTCGAATGCCAACAAGGCAGAACCGACATCGTTCTCGATATGTTCCCTATGATTGCGCCACGCATTGCCAGGTAGCACATGCTACCGGATCAAAGGCACTCCTTTTGTTTGAATTCCAATGAATCTCCTATTGTCTTATCAGGTGAGTAGCGACTACAGTTGGGAGATAGAGGAGGGACGAGGATACAGAGCCCAAAGGTAAACTAGCATCCCATGTGCCTGACTTTCATAAACCTGCCTTCGTAGTACGCGTCAGTACCAACGAATCAGAACGAAGGTATCCTTCCCTTGTCCAAAAACGACAGTACAAGATCCGATTCTTGCGGACGTTAAATCAATTTTGTAATTCGACAAGGTCCGGATCTCCCATCTCTTTGAGAGTTACGCAAGCCTCGTATATTTAAATACAAGACATAAAAATTCTTCGACGATCTTAAACTCTTCTAATTTTACACTAAACCAAATGATTTTAGTCAAGCTCATTTACGAGGTCCAACAATTTGCATCTTAACGTTCACAGCTCCCGGTTTTCTTATCTACTGGGTCCAGACCCTCCAGCCGCGCAGGACATTTACGAGAAAGAAAACGAACATAGGTCCCATCGTTCCTACTTCTCACAGAATGTTCCCTAAGTAGCAAGAGTACATCCTTATCCAAGACATTAGGTGTTCCAGAGTGGAATGAAAAATTGGAAAAATCTAGCGTCACTCGGTGCCCTCAAAAAAAAAAAAAATGGAATGGAAACGATACGAAAGATGGTCACTAGGGATTCTTGTTGCTTCGGAACAATATCCATACAACACACCGTCTTGGCAAGACACTGAGATGCTCCTTCGTATGTAATGCGGTGTGGGTTCAGTCACCGGGCAGGGCACGAGCCTTACTTGCTCACTTGCCTTATACCTACCTACCTTTATCATCTCTTCTACCTGGAGTAGGTACCCCGTGTCACGTACGTAATCCCCCTCTTCGGTGCAAATACACTCCAGCCCAAGAAACGTAGTACCTACTGCGCCAGGATGAATGTCGGACTTCAGGAACAACACGAGGCAGAAAAAGAGAATGAAATTGCAAAAGTGAACAAATATTAAAATTAACATTCGAATACATCGAGACACATTGTCAATGACTCGAAAACCATTGAATCGGAAATGTACATTCCAGACAGTCCATTGTCTAAAATAGAAAAGCGTGACAATTGAAATTTTCTATTTCCTTGAATTAACTCGGTAAACTTGTCATACCGGTATCTGACGTGCGTTGGATTAAAATCACGAATACGCCATTCGTATTGTATCTTAATACCCAAATGGCACAGGACGTTGGTACCATAGATATATGACATATCGATGTCATCGCGAAACTATGTGGGCTCGGTCATAGGTTTTTCTTCGCAAGGTTGAGAACCTCAATAAAAGACCTCAACCTTCTCTCCCTGCCATTCTGAAAGTCGTGTGCAGGTTCTCTCGGAGAGACCGAAGGAGAGAAAGGGAGAGAGAAAATCCATCCAGAATCTCGATGGCTAACGCAGAGAGAACGGTACTTCCTCGCGCGGAGCATCCTCCGGGAATGGCCATCCGAAGTGGACACCGGTTCGCTGACGCGTGTGAGCCAACTTCACGTCGGTAGGAAGTTGGCTCCAGGCGAGGAGACACGAACCTGCACGAAGATCGAAATCCGGCGCGTCCTTGTTTCCCGAAGATGGTCTTGCGCCTCGCTGACTGGTAACTACCTTCTTGAGAGACGTCTTCTGCCCCTGGACCAACAGCCTCCCAAAGAGACGGCAGATGCCAGGAACTACTGGAACGAGTGAGACAGGCTCGGGCCGTGAAGGAGCAAGCGAGACGAGTGAAGTTGCAGCGAGTAAGGATGTGAGCAATGCACCTTCCAAGGAGAGACTCTCAATACTCGTCTATCCGCAGCACCACGAGGCACGTAAACTCCCGGTGCACTGACCGTCGACTTAACCTCTAACGTATATAGACTAACGTGAACTTGCAGCCAGTCCTTGCCAAGTACGAAACTCCCGGTTGCCATAGGCGGGTTCCTTGTCTCTTTCGTGCCTATTGGCCACGTCCAGGACTGTAAACAGGCCGCAAGAACCGGACGGCGAAGAGGATGCTACTGGAGTCAGCTACCCAGGTGTGCCAGACGATATTAAACTGTTCTCGGTTGGCCAGCCTGGAAGGAGGTATAATGCGTGGAGTTTAGAAAAAAAATTAAAAGTGAAAAAAAACATTACCAGACTGGAATACAAATAACGCAGCAGTGCCATGGATACTCCATAAAGATTAATGGGAATATTATTCCTTTGAAAAAAAATACCACTGTTCCTTTTTTTTTATGCTTCTTATGAATTAATTTTTTTTCTCTCTCTTGGCAACCTTTACTGCCTCTTCACGGTTCTCGTAGAGTTTCTACTGCCTTGGGTTCGCCTTGGGTACAAGGGTTATACCCACTGTACTTGCCTACATTACTGATATTCTCTCTGCTTAGTAATGTACTCTACCCGCAGTACTACACTTAGTTCTTAGTACTTTAGGTAGTACGTACTAGTTTCGTGTCTCGGTTATACTTGTAGCTGGTGCTTGTTGTTACTGTACCAGACCGTTGCTTTAGCCACTCTGTACTCGTGTTTCACTTCTAGAGGGTGACGCTACTACCCGCTGCTACCAACGGTTGACAGAGTGACAGACTGACAGTCTCGCACTGTTCTATACTCGCGGTAGTTGGTGCCTATGGTGATAGCGATGGTACCCCTGCACCGGCGCTACACTACCGAGCCAGCGGATCCAGTCCGCGAAGCGCGCTCCGACACGGAGGACGTTCACGAAAACGATCCGGACGCTCAGCAATACTTTATCGTAGAGAATCGATTAGCCATTAATTCATCAAGTGAACGATTATCGTAATGTAAAATTAGTGACGGTGAAAATTAAATGTTCTTTTTTTTTTATACCGACGATCGACTAAATATTCAGAATGTAAACTCAAATTTCAATCTGATCAGTGTTGCTATGCCGGTTTCAGACTTTGAATGTTTGGTGCTTCTTTTATTGTTTTTTTTTTAATTTGGACTCACCTGAAATTTACAACACTTGAAATCGGTTATGGGATACCCTGGATAACGACAGAATGAATGGTCATATATCTACTAGCGAGGTATAGTCATTTTTTGAATAACTTTTTATTTATTTTATCTAACTCGGACTTGAGTACCGGGTGAATTTATTTTGCGATTTCAGGCGATACCTGTTTAGATGGATCTTGGTATGAGTGTTTTTGGTATGGGAGGGGGTATAGGGGGACGGGGAACTGTGATAAGGAATCCCTCTCTTCCACCCTTGAGCACGATTAGATAACGCTTGTTGTAACTGCGCTACTTTTTATGTATTTTCAAGCGTATGACTGCGAGACTTTGCACCAGGTATTTCACCTGGTGAATATTTCTTATGAGAAAAGTACTGGAGAAAAAATTAAAATTCGCTTCGATTTATCTCTTATTGCGCGTTGGCATGTATACATGCGTGGAAAATGTGTGTAAAAATATGCATGAGCGAAAAATAGAAATATCGTCCAAGTCTGAACTGTTTGGATACGATCTCAAGCAACACGATGCCCTGGAGTCATGCAAATAAATCGATACTCGCACTTCCGGGATTTGACGGAAGTACTCGCACGAACCGTCTTGCGGCTTCGTATTACTTCCAATATGCACGGTTACGTAAAAGGTATCCATGTGAATTATCATCCATTGCGAAAGCTCGTGACTGGACTATTAAAAAGTAGCTAGTAAAAAGATCTTTACGATTATTGGCAAGAAAATTGGCATAAGTCGGTATCAAATTACTGTATTACCATATGTGTATAGAGATTCTCAGATTATGGTTAAAAGTGACTGTTTACATGGTAAGAGAATAATGTGACATGCAGTTACCATGTGTATGGAGTATACGTACGTACATAGGATCTATATATATATCGTATGGTATACTATAAAGTATGCGTATAAATACGTCACAATAAATCACGTGTAATTGCGTTGAATTAATCGGCCTATTAATGAAGTGAAATTCAAATCACTGTTAAGCTATAGGATCCTTTATTACGTCAAGTCACTCCTGCTTGTTATTCAGTCTAGTTTACCCCGTCTCGACGATGACGCGAGCACGATTAAAACTTGGGTTAAGTCACTCGTTACTTCGTAGCGGCACCGTCAGGCTCTCATGGCCAATAGAAATTGTAGTTGATTCGATCGCCCAAGAATTCAGCCAATCAAATTGAGGAAACTGGCGAAATCAAATTATACGAATATTCCACGATTTATGGCCACCGGATCGCCCTGAGTCCCTACTTTAACCTTCGTCTCTATGTTAAATCAGATTTCTTTAAAAAAAAATATATATATAATGTATGCTTAAGCTTGGTTCACATTCGCGGCATTTCCTAGATAGAAAAGTCCCAGTGTGATTGCTATAAAAATGTATGAATTTGTTTAAAAAAAGAAATAAAAAATTATGCAACAATGACATTCGTCACTAGATCCTCGTTAGAGTCCATGCATAATTTTTCATACGTGCACATACGATAATATGCATATCAGTCGGGGTCGGCATCGGTAGAATTATCAGTGTGTAGTTATACGACCACGTACGTCTGACCAGACGTAACGTCGTCGGTATCTACTTCAGTTTTACAATGGCCGTAAGAGTGCACAAGCGTGTGCTAATTCCAGGTAAATCTCCTATCAGTACCCACGAGACTAGATTGAACCTCGACTGGCTTTAAAGTTGCGTGTAAACTTGAGTAATCATGCGTAGCGTTATACGCCACAGGTTATAACGTATCGTATCACACACGCGTTACCCAGCCTTGGGCTTTGTGAGTTGCGATCAACACATGCGAAATTATTCGGTATAACGAAGCGTTAATGAATATTGATGTACCGCAGGTATGCGATTCGAGGTCAGCCCCCATTAGCATTAATTAACCCTTTGGGACGCCTTCGAGGACCCTGGAGATAGTACGGATAAAAAAAGTCGAGGTGATTTTTGGAAATTTTTTTTCCACTTTGATCTTCGGTGCTCGGAACATGTGATAGTGGTGCATGGTGAAAGATATGTTTATATTAGGTAAGGTGAATAGGACGGATGTCACTCTTAGTCAATCTGTCATATACTGGATGCGTGTGAATTGAATACTTTTAAATTGGTCCCTGATCTTGGTTATGCGGGAAGCGCGTTGCGTTTTGGGCCTTATGGGACTGTTACGTACGCGTGTACCGGGCCCCCTATTAACCGGTAGAAATTTGACAGCCGACAGACAGTACTCGCTTCTGAACCCTAGGCTACTCCTAATCGCATTAAATTGTTTTGCTGTCCGCCGATCGGTCACGTATGGGTCTGCGACGCTTGGCGTCGCTTTATACACTTGCCCGTGAAACGTCGTACCAGACTCAGTCTGTCTGTACGTTTATATGATTAATTATAAAATTCAAGTATAGAGAAAAATTTAACTTCACCCCCTCTCTCGATCAAAATCAAATTTCATAAAATCGGTTGAATGACGTTTTATCAATTTCACCGAAGACGCGGAGCGTCGCGACGTCCGTTGCGATAATTTTTTTTCCTCTGCAAAAATTCACTAATTAACGATCTTTGTATAAATCAAACGTCTATCGGGCGTATCTGTAATTGAACCGATTAGTCCGGTCCCGCTGGTGGTTCGCGGACGCATTAATTAGTGCCGCGGTCGTGAGAGTTGCGTGGGCGGTTTGAAGAAATTCAAAGAAAGAGGAAAGAAGATATAACTTGGGTGAGAGTTAGAGTGAGATGGAAAATGGTGACTCAGAATCGGAGGGCGCACGCTGTGTATGACAAAACCGGTACCGGGTGACTTAACATGTAAGCCAGACACTTTGTACCTTAAAAGAGAAAGAATATATATATATATGTATATATATACATGTATAGTCGAGGTTTGTAGCTTCGTGCCTTCCTAAGCCGCTACACGTTTGTTTCGCTCGTGCGTGGTCACACATGTGGTCTCTTATCGGGCTACACGGAAGAGAAAGTTGGTTGAAGAAAGAAAAACAAATTTTGTTTTCCTTTTTTTCACGTAAAATCACACTCGCCTTATCTCATCGGACGAATCGGAGCCGTGCGTCGCTTTCGTAACAGGAAACCGGAACAGATGGCTAGATCTTGAAACGTGATAGGTAAAAATTTGCGAAAATTCAATTATTACGATTGTTATAACAATCGCGTCAAGGAGAACTGCCGGGAGTTTAAGATTCGTAAATAATTCATGGTATCAATTAAGAAGGTAAAAGCTCTCGGGTAGAAACATATTTATTCCGACTGGGAGAGCATCAAGGAAATCCGCCATTGCCTTCCACAATCCACTTTACTTTCATTTTCACCGACTCTTTGCTAGTTATGTTAATTTCTCTAGTTTGCCGACAATAATGGCCGCTCACCTAGACTATACAGCCTCGTTACCTATAGCCATGGCTTTTCTTCCTATTCGATCTTCTGCGCATGTTTTTGCAACCGATATATACATATATATAAATAATTATATTGTAAAATGTACAGTCAAGCACGTTAAGTAATTCTTCTAGCATCACTCTCGTTACGCTTCTAAACGCTTTTGAAACTGTGTGTATAACGTACACTTACGTTAAAAGGTGCCGGGCATAATTGAAGTCCGTGGGAAAGTCGAAGGACATTCGTGTATCAAGGACTGTATATATATTATGTACGTATATATAGTTATACACGGACATAATAGAAGAATCACGTACAGAGAAACCCGTTAAAGATCGATGATACCGATCCTGTAACGGACTCATCCTGGCCTTTGTTCTTGAGCGATAGGATCGGATAGGATCGGCTTTGGCAAAATGATCGGACCCCATTGGACAATGGCCAATATGTTTTATCGAATCAGATCGTTATCGCGAGACTCAACGATCTTACACCTGACACACGTGACATCGTACAAGCGTCAACATCGCACGATAGAGATCGGTCCGGCCACGTACCATCCGATCCCTTGACAAATTTATCGAATGTTAAGACGCCGCTTGGAAATGGGCCCTAAGGCTCTTCGAACGATAATCCTGAACAAAGTCATTGAGGATGGATCGTGTCTGGGTCTATGGCTCTCAAGATGGATGCCGTGGAACGACTTTTGGGATTAGAGAAAAATTGTTGTTTCTTTGGGTCGCTAGACCTTGAAGAAAAAATTATGCACGCTGATTGCGTGGTCCGTGTAGATTTTATATTTTTTTTTTCGGAAGATTTTTTTCTTCGGTCAAATATTTGCATGGCAACCTGACTTCGTCCCAACGTCTTCTGTCTGGACAACCTTGGGCTACCGCAACATTGGAGAACGACCGTTCCCATTCTCATACGGATCCTGCGGGTTGAGGACTCTGAGCTTTAAGCTTCGTTCACACTGGCTCTTTTTAAATTTTAATCGTCGGCGATGGAGTATGATTTGGATGGGAGCTAGATCTGAGCTAGGGCAATCTGGGTCAGTGTGGCAGTTGGTATCGATGTTTACGTAAAGACCTTATCGATCGTTGTTATCGCGTATAAATATATAAAAAGACTTCGTAGTACTACGGAACGATAAGAAGCCCATGCGAAGCATAATGAAAGACCCATTGACTTCGCGTTAACTCGTTATTTATACTAATTAATGACGAAAGACTTGATTACGTTCCATGTGGAATTTAATATGGTGAAATTTCAGAATTGGGCTATCGGCATTTTTTTATAGGGATTTATCTCATTTGATTTTTCTTTTCAATCGACTTTATTCACGCTGCATTCCACTTGAGATACCGATAAATATTTTTAACCTCGTTTCACAATAAAACTGCCTTTATTTTATGTCCTAACAGACTGTTTCATCCTTCGAGGTCTTCCGAGTGGCCAAAAGGTTAAAAAAACGATTTATTCTTTATTCTTATTCTAACGCAGTCCTTAAGCCGGGTTCTCAAGCGTTCAGAACTCTACCCACTTAGCCAGCCACCCACGTGGGTCTCCAGTGCATACACTGCCTTTATGTTTGCATTCCATCCTTTCGATAGGAGCACCTCAGTCGATACCTTAAGGCACGCACACATCGAGCGACAGGACGCACGACGCGGAACTTTGAGAATCGAATAAACACTCGTCTGGCATATATACCAATATATCTACTAGCTTCTTTCTATTCACTGGCTGAAGGTTCAAGATGGCAAAAAAAGAGACGTCGTTCTATACGATAATTACTCTGGGCAATGATGTCTGATCACAGATCAGACATCGATCTATTCATTCGCATCTCCTATGCGGTTGACGTCTAACGAATTAATTTGTCGTCGGGCCGAATCGGTTATCTTCGCGTCTCACTGGCAGCGCAACGATTCGAGATCGCTTCCAAGTATTAGAGACTCGATTAGAAATCTTAATGGAGCACTTTTAGTTGTTTATTTATTAATCAAACTTTTATTTGACATCCGCTATGCCAATGGCTATCGCATTCCTTTAGGGATTCGAATAACAGAACGTCAGTTTGACAGAGAAACAGATTCATACTTATGTTTATTACGTATCAGAATCGACTAACCTATGTTATTTCTATGTAGCGTCTAACCTTACGTTCGCTAAAAGCTTAGCGCGTACATATCTTTCTGTGCCATTACGATTTACCTTAACAGACACGAGCGCTGAACTCCGAGCCATAACATTCACACCTACAGTGACACCCACACGTATCGCCGGCTAATTCAACTGCACACGCAGCAACGAGGAGGCATAACGATAACGCACATGGAAACGCCTAGCCGACTTTACGACTTGAGCCAAGCCTGCCAACCATATTCGGCATAACTTTCACGATGATCAGTCTAATCGCTTGATCTTTCAAAAGTCTCAATATTTACCCTCTGGCGGACAAACTGGGTAGTATGCCTCCCAGTGCAATGTTTTAAAGAATTACATTTTCAAGCGATCAAATGTACGGAGTGACCACGTGTCTGCAAAATTAGGAGAATTGTTTGGAGTACGCGTAATGCGGATTTTTAATGCAAGTCGCGGCCTTTGAGTCGAGCAATAGGCATTCAAGAGCACTCTGGGTAATGTATTTAATCGGATTGTACGGGAGTGATCGAAAAACTGTGTTTTCATAGAGTATAGAATTTTTCGAATTTTTTAGTTCTTTGAGAGCTAAAGGAGAGTTTACGCGTGGACAAAAGTTCAGCCATTTTCAGTGTAAGTAGATTTTATTTGGAGAAGGTAAGCGTGTGAGAAAAATGTAAAATTGTCACGTGTTTTTTTTTATTATGTGGTAATCGTGTTGCTTCTCTGACAGTTATACTTACATTAGACTATTTTGTTGTACTAGGTAATCAACGCCGTGCAGACGTTATCTCGTCCAGGCGACGTTCCTTTTAAGCCTCTCCTAAATTTTCACGAATTCTACACTTGGAACCAAGATCATTGTCACAATTTAAAAGCAGAGACTTTTAGCTTTTAATTTCACCGTTTTAATTTTTAAAAATGTCAATTTTATATCAAGTTGCAGCAAAAGTATGTAGGCTTCGAAAAAAACTGATGCCGCACTTTCACTGTGCGAAATAAATACACCTTTTTGCAGAGATAAGCAAAACTAGTAAAATATTCTTTCAAAAGGATGTCTTTAGTTTGCGAAATCGCTCGGCTTTTTTTGTGTATCTTGTAATAAAATAAAAATCCGATGAAAAATAAAAAAAAACACCACTTTTTCCGACTTTTTTCCAGACATAATTGCATTTTACTTAATATTCTTGCGTAAAATTATTCTATCGTAAACGAACTTTTGAATAATTTGTATATCGCCCAGTTGTCCAAGAGGAGGACGCGAGAATAGTGTCCGCTAAGGTTTTAAAAACGGACGTCACACTGACAATGGATATGTTCAGCAGAAACATCGCTGACGGAGCAAATACATTTGATTGGTCAAATCTCACAACTGTTTCAAGATTAACGATCAAATGACCAATCAAATGTATTTGCTCCCTCAGCGGTGTTTCTGCTGAACATACCCAATATTAACAAATATTTGATTATATGTATATATGCACCGTACACTATACCAATCTTTATACTCGTTTAGCTTAAAAATCAGTGACATAATCATAGCTTAATACATATATATTAATTAGTCAAACAGTTTTTTACTACGGTGGAACGCTGTTCGAATTGAAATAAAGTAAATACATATATACATATGTCTACCACGTTATATACTTGTCATAAGATCCACCTCTATTAAATCAACAGTGAAATTGGGATTTCTCGTGACTTCACGTGTGTCTCTACGTCGTCCTATAAAATGCACGCAATACCGGCATTGTGTATCCCCACGTAGCGATCGGTTACGCAATAAGAAACACTTCGAGTCGTATACTCGGCGTATACCGATATCCATTGCATTTACTATAGCATTAAACAACAGATCCCCTCCTTTAGGATCCTGAGATACGCGACCCGCGACCCTCCTGATGTCTATAACGACGCCGACCGTCGACCGTCGTCGTAGCTCCTGGCACATGCGACGTACTGCCTGTCTCGTCCGTCTGTCCTTCGACTCTCATACCAGGAGCGCTGCCGTATTTTGTCTACAGTCGACTAGTGCACCCGTATTCGACCGCTGCTCTCCGAAGGAACCGGTAACGAGACAGAAACCAAGCTGGGTATACCAACCGGCGTACCTAACCTATAACTACGAAGCCAAGTCAACGCAAGAGTGGCGTGTAGAACGCGAGGTCATCGAGTAATGCTGAATCATTGAGAAGATCGGATATTTCATTCATCCGACGGATACATAACCCACGTGTCTTGATCGTTTATGGACTACCGATTGGATTCACTGCTGGATCGATATTTATTTATGGGATATTCACGCGATCGGTACTGTAGTTATTAGTGATTTAATATCGTGGTAAAGTGTCGGTGCTGTGTTTTGAACAATGTCGTAACTTCTTGCGCCAGTGATCGAAAAAAATGGAGACTCGATTAGATACGGACGCTTGGCTTTGCTACCGATCTAGGAGACGTTTATCTTACAGTGAACTAGTGCACTAGAGAGACAGATAAAAAGAGAGAGAGAGAATCAGTCTGGAAGTCACGTTCCGATCGTGAAGTCGTTCCGTACGACTCGTGTTTTACTCGTGATTATCGATTCGGTTGGTACGGCTGATTTTTGTGGCCGTTAGAACGTCTTTCGAAAAATGGTTGGATGGCAGGCGTCTCGTTCGAAACGAAGGAGTGAAAAGTTGGATGGCCGGAAGTGTCTTTGAAGACGTGGGCGGGAAACCAGTTGGACGGTGTATCGTGGATAAGTGTACCAGTGCTGTAGGAAGAGAATTCTTCGTCTTTATAAATGAGTTACGTGTATAAAATATGACGACTTAGTAAACGGTCGATTTCATTCATTCTCACGGAATAACCTAGCGAGTGTCACTTCTTGAACAAATTCATCGCGTCCCTCAGGATAAACGCTTGGTAAAGATCCTGAAGATCAAACCCGTGAATCTTTTGTGTATTTGCGTATTCGTGACTCACGCGAATTCCTATGGGAATGGTGTGTCTTCGTGTTTCTTAGTGTTTTTTTACGTTTTTCTTTATTTCTCTTCGTGTCGTGCACGGGTGGCTGTCTGGTGCTGTTTACGCATCATGAACCAAAGTGCAGTTCTATTTACAGTGCATTAGTGCGTCGCGTAACTTATAGCAAAAATTTTAATGGATGATTCTCGTAATCATAACGGTACCCATCATGGCGGATGATGATACAATATCCCAGTTTCCAACAGGAACATCATGATTCTCGCTGGAGTGTTAATCGAGCATATGATGCTGGAAGCTGTACGACCTTCACTCGTGCGTTAAGTGCCGCGTCACGGACTATTTATATATATATCCAAAAAGCCGGTAGTAACCAAGAAACTGAAACTGAAAGATGGCGGGTGAAAGAAAAAGTAAGCGAGAATAAAAGGACTGAGACTCTACGAAAGAAAAGGTCCGGCATATTTTTTATGAGTCTATATACACACGCATATACATACAAAGTACAGGACTGATGTTAAATTCTTATATATACAAATGTATATACAATTTCTCCAGTAATTTCCTGTGGGATAAGTAACAGGAATGACGTGATGTCAGGATGAAGGCGAAAATCGCTCCTAAAGAACTGGAAGAACTTTTCAGTGAGGTAATACGTCATTTTATGGATAATCAAGTCACCGACGATATAAGACACATCATTGTCATTGTTTATAACCGCCTACCATGACGCATGGAGACTGTTGTCATCGCGAAGCTGCAAATATTTTATTAATACGCCGAATAATTTTCTGAATTTTATTCCAATCGTTACGTCGCTGTTGCGTTACAGCTATTTCACATCGATAAATATAGGTCGTCGATCTATCCATGAACAATTTCACTAGCAGCACGTGGTATTCCTATTAATTCTCCCTCGTATGACACGTGTTATCCAGACAACTCTACTACGAAATTTCCTCGAGCATCAAGTACGTCGCCATGTGTGTTTCTAGTCGTTTTGTCCGGTTTTATAAATAGCTTCTTGTAATATAATGCATCACGGCTCTGATGATACGTACTTACATATGTACACACATTGTGCTTCGCGTATGGTATGCTCCCTCTGTTATATGCTCCCTCGTATATCTAACCGACTGCCACGCGACATACCTAAACATTTGTGTATATAAATATAATATGACTCGTGCAGGTAAATTTTTAGAATTCTTTTTTTTTAATCTTAAAATAACGGGCGTAGTCTCAGCTTTTTATCGTTCTTATTTCTGTCATTATTCAACCACGATGCTAATTATCAACGTGATGGATCGTTGCGTAAGTGCCAATTACCGAGCCCGAGGCTTCTAAGCCTTTCTTAGAGAATATTCGCACGCGATTCGTATGTTTTTCATATAGTACTACGTAGGATTTACGTATTAGAAAGTTCATTTTGTCTTCGTTTTCGTTCAACTTTGTAACCTAGAAAAATTTTTTCACGATCGACGATTACATCCTTCAGCCTGTATTTCCGGTTCAATGTTCGTTATTCCAATCTGTCGTTATCAACGTCCAGCTCGCGTTGGATACTGCTATCTTATCTAATCCTATCTTCGGGAATTACTCAAGTATTTACGTAGAGAATATTCGCTGATCTGTCTCCAGTCAAGGACGCAGATGGTTTAATAACGGAAATGACTGTACTCCATGACACCAGAGTCACGTTCAGTCATTTTCCACAAAGTGGAATGCGAGGCGTGTCTAGTGCCAATTGACCTTTACCAAGGCCAGTGACTCAATTAATATTTACGTGGATACGTAATTCTTCGTTTTCATAAAAATGTATTTTTTTTTAATTTTTGAATTTAAAAAATGTTTAATTTCTTACATTTATTTACAGGGCGCAAGATTTCGCGACACCTCGCAGCAGATACACAAGCAATGGCAAGCGGATCCTGCACGAGCATTCCCGACTGTGGGAAGTGTCGTGGGTGGTTCAACCTCGCCCAGTGGTTTACTGGGCCCGGGGGATGCGTCAACGCCGAATTCAACCCCTAGCCCAAGTCCCAGTCCGACAAACAGTCAACAAGTCACGGTGAGTGTTTTGAAAACATTCAAGCAAAGAAATTCCAACAGGGTGAATTTATATTGAGTTGATTTTCAAAGTTGTTCATCCCTTAGTGGCTTGCCTCAGGAATATTTTCCACATAGGGGTCGCGCATTGTATGGAGGGGTTGCAGGTAGGTCAGGAGGTCAGAGATTGTACGCGACTACCGTGACTTTATCCAGGGGTGCACGTGCTGCTGTTCCCGGGTCTATCGCCATGCATACCAACCCCTTATATCCAGTTGAAGGTTTCTACCCTTGTTTTTTTTTCGTCCCCCATATAATCTCGCCGCTCCGTACCCTTCCTGGCGGAACATTGTACTTCTCTATTTCTCTTTTTGCCTCTGGGTCAGCAGGTTGCGCAGCTTAATGAAAATCCATCAGCAAAATCCTATTTCGATTCCTGCTTTCCATTACGGCTGCCGAGCCTCCGTAACTAACGATTCCCCGACACGAACACCATTCCGCTTTGAGAATTACTACCCTTAGCCACTCGTGCGCAATGGCCCATACGTTTTCGGGCTTCCTTGACTCCACTAACGTATGTATACGTTCCTTTAAAGTCTATATTTCGTACTGGCTGGGTGGCCCGACTAAAATCTTTAAGACCCTGTATCCCATGTTTAGGGTTGCCCCATCTTACCCCAAACAAATAAACATCTCACGGGCGCTACCCGTAGGAACTTTTGAAACTGTGTTTTACGCCTTTGAGCTACGGTCCTGGAAATAGAAAGAAATTTCAAAATTTTCCAAAGTATTGCATTCTCTGTGACTATCAGAGATAAGGCTGAAAATTCGAGTTTCTCCGGTCGAATTTAACCGGGGCGCCTGGAAGTGTAAAATTTTTGGTAATAGCAGTTGACAGATCCTAACCGACCCCAGCTGTCAGTTGTCAATGGGCATTCGCCAGCAAGCTGTCCCGTACGCGTGCTCGACTCGTAAAACAAGGGCGAAACCAAGGGGTTAGGTTAGGCAGAAAAGGGGCTGATATATAAGTACGTACAATAAGCTGGCATTCCAGCGTAGCGTGTCTGTCGTCATTTGTCAATATTTGTCTTACTAAAGTATGACATGCGACCCAGTTAGACCTCAGGAAATCTCTCGTAACGCCATAAGCAATCATTTTTGATTCCCGAAGGGAATAAGGGAACGAGTGGTTGGAGGTTCGTTTGCGAAAAAAAAAGAAAAATTGCCAATATCGATGACGCGACTTCTCGCGCAGATTCACGCATGGTCCTAGGATCAAATTAATCTGGAGCAATATTTATTTTGAAATCCTTCAGCACGCGGCATCTGCACTGCAGCGTTTAGATTTATTTAGGATACGCCAAAGAGGTGGGGTCTCTGTTCAATCTCCCAAGGGTTGCTTACCCCTTATACACGCATATACACAACTCCTTACCTTCTTATACAAGCTTACACACAACTGCACCAGTAAAACCACAGAAGCAGAAACCATTAAGTTACCCGGCTGCATTTGAATCTAAATTTAAACACGTGGATACTGTCACTCAGGAGTTACTCCGATCTCGGTAGCGTAACAACCCTTTCCGCTGTTTGAGAAGGGGTGGACGAAAAAAAAAACTGGGGGGGGGGACCACAGAGAGTACGAGAAAAGAGGAGCAGGAACCGTTCGGCAATTTGAGAAATCTCAAGTGTCGACGATGGATTTAAGGGTCGGCTCTTATATTTTGGGGCGGATGGTTCGTTATCGGCTACCGTTAACCACATTCAACAAAAATGCATATACCGGCTTCTCTTGGTTTCCTCTTCTTGACGGGCAAGCTAAGTGCATCGAAATTTATGAACTCCTTTTCTTCCACTTAACCACCACTAACCCCCTCGGGCTGGGCCCAACCAATGGCTAGGACGGATCATTTGATTTATGATACGCTATCGGTTTCGCGTGAATTCGCAGTCTCATCCTGGGGTGGTGTTCGACTTTTGGTATTGGCGAGAGAGAGAGAGAGAGAGAGAGGGGGGGGGGGGTAGAGAGCGAAGGAGGGAGACGAAGAAAGGGAATGGGGAATAGCGTCTTCCGGCGTCGCGAGTCCCGTACCTCGAGAGTCAGGGCCGTAAATAGCAGCGGGGGCACCGTTCGAGAGTCGGAAGGTACCCTTTTTAATAGGAGCATCATTTATTATAAACAGTACTGGGAGAACTTTGGCTATTAATATACCAGGAAAAACGAAATGGCTCGGAACGAACTGCGTGTTATTATTATACGGTACAGTAAAGTTCCGCTTCCGGTATCTTGGGGCTTAAACGGTTCCCGTATATCTCAATAAGGACGATGCTTCGTTTGTTCACCTGTAACGAAATTTTCGTCGACACCTGCGCCATTTTGGTACACGGGGGAGAGAGGCCGAGTGAGATAACGCGGTGTAATTGAAAACGCCTTAAGGAACTGCGTCACGAAAAGACGCGACCGTTCTATTTTCCAAATTGAGCCGGGAGCCTATTAACCAATCGTGGCCAATCAAAAAGCAATCGAGGATCAAGGACGCGGCAAATGACCTCGGGATTATTTACGAATGTATCCAGACGAATAAGATTTTATCTCGTACATCTGATACGAGATATAAAGAATTGCGCATCTTCATTTTTAAACGTTACCGACGTTCCTGGCTTATTTTTTAAGCGTCAAGCAAATCACGGCAGGACCAATGAAATGGCACGGGAATCGATAAGGGTGCGCGAGGGAAAAAAAAAGGTTGACGTTAGGTAAAAAAGAAGTTTGGAAGGGAAAAATAAGGTTGGTGGTTTCAAATCGTGGCGGGAGGTCTTCTTTTTTTTTCCTTCGTTTTCTTCGTCAGGAGCAATCGCGGTGCTGCAATTGCGATTACAGACTCGACTGGTAACCATTTGTTAGGAGATCATGAAAAGAGACGTCCGTGGCAAACGAGTGGTTCGGCAAAAAGAGGCTAGGAGGCAAAAAGGAGGAAGTTGATGCAGAGCGAGAAGGACAAAGCTATACGAGGGATAGCGATGGAACTACCCGCAGGGGGCGCTTCTATTGGGACACTGCGCATGCGCAGACTCGATTCCCCTAACCTCTCCTGCTCGTCCGACTACTAAACGCGCTCTATCCGAGTTCTGTCGGCTTTTGCCTTCGACACGTTCTAGTTGTTTTATACCCACCGGGTGACTTGGTTATGTAGTCATTGCGAAATGATATCTCCTCGTGGCAGTCATCGCGGTCTTGATTCTCGATGACGTAGAGAATCAATTCTAGATGACGGGGATCAAAGATGAATCAGGGAACGAGTTAACGGTTAATACGACATTTGGCTTAATATTCGAAGGTCGCTGATGTTTCTGTGAAATTTAAATGACTCGAATGATTTACGTGAAACGTAAAAGAAAAATTAAAAATTTTTTAACGACCGTCAAATCCTATCGAACACAAACAAGATGTTGTCGACTGTTCAGTGCGACGGAAATTTCTACAATTATTACGGGAGACCTTTGGTGAGTCTTTTTCTTTTCTTTTACAGTTATTTTTCTTATATGGTCAATTCATGTGGAATTTCATTGAAGCTAGGCGCTTTTTGTTCATCAACGGTCTTGGCTATTCCAAGCGTTTGTGTAGTCGAACGTATCGCGCCATTCGTCGCCGCTTTTGCGTCATTCGCTATTCTCGTCATTTATCGCATAAACATTCACGATTAACGACGCCGAGCGGAATTTTTGAACGGACTTCGCTTAGCCACTTTCCATATAATCGCCGAGTCTCTATCCAACGATTCATATTATTTTATTGTGACCGTACTGTAGATAGGCGTCGATCCCTGTAATCGTAACTGAATGTAGAAAATTACAACAACAAAAAAAATATCGCACATGTCAAATATCGCCAGTGTCACGCGATGCCAGCAAGCGAATTAATCGCAAGCCACGCAAGGCGATCCGCAAGACGCGACGAGAAACGGGAGAACCAGGAAGCGTACCGGGAACTTTGCCGAGCAAAAGCGGCGACAATGCAGCCCACGAGTAACACTAACTAAGACCCATAGAGTGTTCGCGGAAGCGGAATAGCCGCAGTTGTTATTCCCGTTGTGAGTCTTCGCGCGCGAATACGTGCTATCCGTGTCTTTGCCGGTTTTTCTTCTCGAGTGTTTTCGAAAATATGCACAGAAAACAAAAAAGTGGTGAAAATCTTATAGCAATTCACAGTGGCTTCGAGCGATCCTCGCGTAGCAGCTATATACACGAGTAGCGGCATAATTCTATCGTGAGCGGAAACAATAAAATTCTTCATCGCGATCCAAGTCCATTTTGAAACATAAAAAAAAAATATAGGCATTGTGTAGATTGGAAGAATTGTTTTTGTTTAACAATAAAATCTCTAATCAGACTTTCGCTTCAATGTGTATACGTATACACAGCCTTTAAAAACGCGGTCCTTATCAACCGAGGCTCTTAGCGTGGGATCTAAATATTTTTTTTTCACGGAACGAAAGATACGCGAACCCGATTAAACATGGCCACCTCGAAGTCTTGGGTATCGATTACCCAGAATATCGATAGTGGCCCAGGGTTCGACCCACTTTGACATTTCGGCGAAGCCTTCCTTCCTCCTGTGCCCGGAGTTCATATCGTAAACTGGCAGTCGTAAAGCAACGAGGGGGCGAAAGACGAAGTTAGGTTGTTTAGGGCGCGAGGAAGAAAGATAAAAGACAAGGATGAATATTGGTTGAAATTAGTACTGAAATTTAGGACGCACGGTACACACCGCCACGACAGTGCTGACCTAATAAGATCGCAGAGTGACAGCTGTACTACAGTATAGATTGGTTTATTTAGTCGCGCGTTGCAAACCGGCCCTATGGCCATTGACGCTAATTGACGCTCCCGAGAGTGAAACTTGAGACAACAGAGAGATACGACGTACCAACGTTCTGACGCCTCCATTTTCTCTGTGGTATAAAATGATGGACGGTAAAGATACAAACAAAGAGGGAAAAAAAAGTCTACGACTCGGTATCAGGTCAATTGACAGAAAATAATAACGAAAAGTCTTTTAGCTATGTTATGACGTAAGAAAATCGTCTACGTCATTTGTCTATCGAAACGTCAGTTGGCAAACTTTTCTAGCGGACGATAAATCAAAAATTTTTTCCTCGCCCCGTCTCTCAGTTCCTTTTATCGATACGGCCCTATGTTTCTTTATATCGTCGCGTGCGGATGATATTTTCAGGTTGAACTTTAAACGGGACAAACAAAACGTGAAACGCCCTGTAGCCTCTGGAACGAAGCCAAACCAGAATCAAAACCACCATTGGTTCGTACACGGGGAAAAACGAGGGTCGAAGATTGTAGTTAGGAGTTACAGAAATCTCTATGCACGGTGCTAGAGCGTCCAGAACGTATAGTATTTTATAACCAGCTTGGATTTGTGCCACTGTATAATCCTCGTACCAACTTTACGATGCCGCATTGAAATTCATATCTTCCTCTCGATACTTTTTCGCGTGTTGATGGAATATTTTAAAGCAGGACAGCATTCATTAATTATCCCACCGGGCTCCCGCTCTCTCTACGCGTAGCTTTGTTATTTCTTCTCGGGCAATTTTAACTGACGCAACCTCGCAAATCGTCATATCGTTTTCATTATCGAACTCCGCAATTCGATTATCGATATACGATAATTCAATAATCGATTATATAATTTAAATTAAAATATCTGTCCCTATACGCGATTAACCTTGACGATCGATACTTCAATTAAAATACTAATTGATCTCACGTACGTACCCATGGGTTATGCTTCTTTCCCGTAATCTTTCCTCACTCCTATTTATAATACCAGTTCGATTCAATTCAAACGTAATCACTTCCCATGAGATCAGATCACGTTTAACCTGTAAAAAGCAGCCCCTTACGTAATGGGAAACGACAGGAGTTACGACTAACGCACTATTGCAGTGCGTCCAAGGTTTCTGCGTATAAAGTCAAGGTTTACGTCTTTACATTAAAGATCAGGCATTCTCACTTTAATGGAGGTAATAACTGTGACGTCATAAAAAGCAAAGTACGATTACTTTATATTCATATGCGCACACATATACCGGGTCATTCAGTCCAAACGGAGCACCCGTTAACCCGTTCGTTTCATTTCTATGGTATCCATGGCACCTTCGGATGCTGCGTTTTTCTTGAATAACCCTATATACATATATAGACACTAAAGTAGATTCCACCATCCAAATTTTCGCTGTTACACAATAAAGGCATCTGCGACGCTTGTCGCGCGCCTTCCACCGATTTACGTTAGACAAGCAGCATCGTAAGCGGTTTATTGACTAAGCGTCGTGACGCCTACGCGTGCCAATGAACCGATTTGAATGGAACAGGCCCATTCATAAATTCCATAGCGGTAACCCACGACGAAAATCCCGCTAGATATACTTCATCTCGTCTCCTTCCCCCCCCCCCCCCCGCCCCCCACTTCTCCTCCTCCTCTCATCACCTATCACTGTGGCAACTATTACGTCCACTATATATACTTAACATAGATACAGTATATCCATACTCCTTCGAGATAATACCGTGATATGCTATACTTCCTGGAGAGGTGTCAGGGATCCTGGAGGGACCTTCCTGCGGGCACAATATCAGACCTGCGTGTTACTCCTACACGCCCGTTCGTCTCCATGGCTACCGGCTGATCCCATCTCTCTCGCTCTCCCGGTAAACCACCTTGTACCCTATCTTGCTCCCTCTTACGTTCCCTCTCTGATACTCTCTCCCGCACTCTCTCTCTCTCTCTCGACCCGGGATGCTGCGGGGTTTCATCCGTCTATCCACCCGCAGCGTCGGGGCGGCTCCCGTAAAGCGTAGTCGACTGATCCCGGTTGACCCAGGTCGCGAAATCATTTAATGAAATCGTACGTGCGTTTGGGTCTGAATGACTTTTGAACTCCTTGTGAATTGAACTGCGAAGGCTTGTTGTGTGAGAATTTCGTGAATAAATTTTCATTACGGGCGTCTGGCCAGTAAGGCGGCTCGTTGCGGTTACTACTAGATGACTGGTGCGATTTTGTGTTTTGTTTGTTGAGAATGCGTTATAGATACTTTGTTTTTCCAATCTCGAGAGATAACGGTGATTTGGAGAATCAGGATTATTTTGAAAAACTACGAGTGCTTTATAATGCCGTTGTTACAGTCGATCGAGATACGTGGTCGGGAGATGAGATGAGCCTGTGGGTGGATGTTCTTGATAGGTGATCAGGAGATGAAATCTTATATGTCGACGTATGCTACACGCACGGATCCGTGACACGTGCTATCTCGTATCTACTTATGGAATTACCTGCGATTAAGATACGAGGAGATTAAGGGAAACGCGCTGCGGTTTAACGACTGAGAAATACGACCGCATTCCTCATTGCGTCTCCGCATGACGCGACGTCATTCTTACCTACTTACGTCGTAGGCTCGGAATTCAAAGAGAAATTTAGTATTGGGACTGTGTACGCGTATAGCGAATTTTTATGCAAACGTTTTTCTTTTTCTCTCTCTATTTTTTTTTTTTTTGTATCCGTATACATTGTATGTATATATTTATGTATATATTAAATTCTTTATTCGCGTCGCGTGCATTGTAAACGACGAAAATTCTACGATATCCCATGGAATAAATGTATTCCGCACAGGAATTTCCGTAGCGGATCGAGTGCGGCGATTGCGGTCGCTCGAAAGTCACGACGCCCTGCCTCGTGCTTTATTTTGTCGCGGTCGCCAACCGTGCGACAGGAACAACCGGTCCGTTTGGACGTTTCGACAAGTGAGGACTCACGTGGGAGAGAGAGAGAGTGAGGGGGGGGGGAGAGAGAGCGAGAGAGAGACGTGTATACTCGGGTCGGACGGTTGAAAGAGTAATAAAGATTTATTGGTAAAAAGAAAAGAGGGAAAGGAATATTATGGATAGAGGATCGAGAGATGGAATTATGAAAAATTCAAATAGTTCTTTGTCGCGCGGTTGGCTACGCGCCCGTTGCTGTCGCTATGGCGAGATGCGTCAGGATAACGTTAATAATAATAATAACAATAATAATGACGTGGAAATGAGACACCTTAAGCCGCCCTTACAAGAGGAGACTGAAACTCTCTTGCACCGTATAGCCTTTACCGTATGGCACACTGCGCTACACATTGAGAGTGAGGTGGGTTCATTCTCTGAGATCGTTAAGATTGAAATATCCTATTGGCATCGTATGACCGATTTCCTTTTTTTTTTTTTTCTTTCAAGGTGAAAAGTTTAGTCGGGTCGACAGAGATAAGCGTTATCGTTCATTTTTGGGTTAATCTTTATTTCTTCTATTATTATGTTGCAGCACAACAGCTATGACTCTCAGTCGAAGAGTTCCAATACGATGGCCAGAGGGAAGCAGGTGAGTCGGACGGAATGTACCTTTTTTTTTAATTTTATTTCTCGTGATGATCCTTCATGTGGTTATCGTTAAGAATAAAAATCCGGACGATTCGGTTTAGATTTATAGGAGAGATCGCAGCCTCCGGGTGCGAGCCTCGTACAGGCGAGTGACGGCCGGTATAACTTTATATCATCTTAGATAAGAGACTCGCAATTTGTCTTCTTTCCCAACCTCGTCTCTAAATATTTAATATTGAAGTAATCGGACCGCGACGACCAGCGCCGCGACGTTCGGGACGCTCCGTCGTCGTATAGCTACCACGGCGATTGCGTCAGCTGGGCCTTCATTTATTCACTGAGAAAACATTTCGTCGTCGCGGTTATTTACATTTGAAACGGCGACTGCGATACGTAGCGTGTATGGTGCGCGGGAAGCATGTTTCGCAAGCCGGAGCCTTTATGCAAAAATATTCGCTGGCTGTTCGGGTACCGGGTGAACCGTCGGCCGGTTCCAGGTCTGCCGACACCGACGATAGTCCGACCGTCGCGGCGTATTAGCGAATTTTAAAGCGAGGACTCTTGACATTTCGTACTTGGTCCAAGAGAATGTCTGGGAGATTGTGTTCTTTTTTCTTCGTCTTCTTTTTTTTCTCTCTTGACTTTCGTAAATTTCTTTTAGTTTTTTTTTTCTTCTGTGCCGATCCTATAAAAGGAGGCGACATCTCGCTAAGAGCGCGACCCGAAGGGAGCCGAACCCGTTCGTTCGTGCGTCTTCGTCGAGAGGACGTTTTCGGTCGCAATTAGAATTAACCATTAGTAATTACGATTGTTAACGACAATTGGCGTTACGGTAGCGCCGTTTTTCGCTCGTTCGAACGTGACGTCACTCCCCCTCCCCAACCGTTCCCCTGACCACCCTCCTCAATCTGCAAACAATTGGGCGATTAATTTCGCAATGTATTCGCGTCCTGCGCGAATTCACGCGAATGCTCAATGTCACATTCGCAAAATTTATTTTGGACACGCACTCACGCGAATCCATTATGTCTGCCCCAATAAATTTCCATGGCTTTTGCGTGTGTGTATATATTTATCGTGCACCGCGCGTACCCGAAAATCGCAAGAGACAAGGAGGCTCCTGACGAAAGTATTAAAATTTTCCAACAATGGCTCCTGGCAAATTGAAAATTTAACGATATAGCATAACGGTCACGGTGCTTTTGCCGTGTCTAAAAATACGTTTATGGGGTCATGACGCGTCGGGTTCCTTCGCGGCTGCAGCCAGCCCAGCCAGCCGTGCTCTTACACTTGCACCCCCTCGTGTTCACGCGATCCTCCAGTCTCTCGTATACGAGCGTAAAACAAAAATAATCATAACTCCATCTGACGTGTATAAGTTCGCGTATGAAATGACTATTGCGTCGCGTGCTCGTGGAGCAGCTGTCCTAGGTATTTTGCTGGCTTGCACTACGTGATCCGGAGACCCATAACCTTCGTGGCACTAATATACGAGTATACCTACATACATTTATATATATATACAGACAGAGGGTCCCAGTCTTCTTCCTTCCCCCGATCGGTAAAAGGACTAAGTCACGTATATTCAACACTTTTTATAGTGGCGGTGAATAAAAAAAAGAAATTAGAGTAATTTCATCCATAACGTATCGTATCTCCACGCATCGTCGCCGAGGTTACGTTTCTTTTGCTCTTCACTAGTTTTTTACAATGAGAGCGATCCACTCGAGATTATCTTCTTTATTGGGTTCGAGAGTGTGCCCTTGAAAGATATACCGATGCACGAGCAACCCCTTCGAATGGTTTTTTTTTCAAGTATCCGCCGAAGGGTATGCACCGGGTTAATTTACTGGCAACTACGTACCTGAAGTGCAGCACTGGTATGCGTGCTGTGTTCGATAGATCCGAAGTTAGCGGCGTTCTAAGTTACGTGACGTTACGTAAGCGCAGGTAGGGAATAAAAGCGGAAGGAAAATATGCATTAAACGGTGGCACAGCAAGGCTACCGGGCGCTGGGATGATCCCGTGCCCCAGAGACAATAGAAGCCAGTGTCATTGTAGAGCGACGGACGAACGCAGGGCGTACGGGAACTTCTGGACGAACGAGAGGCGGCGTCTTCTTGCGGTGACGGGATTAGATTTGGATTGTTTGGCGATTATTCGATAGTAGCGATAACGTCATGAAGGAGACTTTCGTGATAAGAATTTTGTATATGCCGAAAATAGAGAGGGTGAAAATTTTGAATTTAAAAATTTTATGTTAATCCTTGTGAATTTTTACGAAACTGAAAACTGAAAACGTTTCCAGACCCAACCGATGAGCACGACGCCACCGCGGACGCCTGGCGTCGGTGCTGATGCTACCGGCACCGGAAGCAGTAAGGGCGGATGTGTCAGTGAAGTTATGGAATTGTGTTACGTGACGGAAAGGATCATTGCTCTCTGGTACCGGGAAGATGCTCAGGGTGTCCTGGAGCATGCGACGAACCTTCTTCGAGGGAAGCACGCTAATAATTACATGGTGAGTTCGTGATCCTCGGACTGTCATTACTTTGTAACTTCCTGGTCGCGAGGCGCATCTTGCCAGTGTTGCTTTTGCTGGTGTACTTGATCGTTCTGATGTTTGACTACTTGGTGTCTTTTAGATCTTCAATCTGTCATCTCCTGGGAGAACATCTGAACCTAATACTAGGGAGGCAGGATGGCCTCAGGGTCTTGCGCCAAGTCTGGAGAGACTCTGCGCCCTCTGCAAGGAATTGGACTCCTGGCTGAACGCTGCACCCAATCGGGTGGTCGTCCTGCATGCTAGGTAGGATAATTATTTTTTTTTAGAAATCATATCTGTTTGGGAAAATCTTTAATATATATATTTTTCAATATTATTTTAGAGGCAGCAAAGAACGTCTTGGGGTCGCCGTGTCGGCTTACATGAACTACAGCAGCATCTGCGGAGGTCGTGATCAGGCTCTGGATAGATTCGCCATGAGAAGGTTCCTGGACGATAAAATCGGTCCACTTCACGTTCCGTCCCATCGGAGGTAAAGCTTACTTGTGAACGGACCTTTATGAACGACTATGAATTTTTACTGATTTCTTCGTATTAGTGATATTCATTAGAACCAATGTAAATCCTTATCACCAAAGTCAATTAACATCAGTAGATACTGCAATGGTAGTCAGACACAAGATCAAAAGGCATTCGGGGCCTGATATAAGTATAAGTGGAATAAATTAAGGCCCTACCACTGAAATATCCACTTTCTGTTAACATCCGGTCGATCTCGTTTTCTTATAAAGTTGTCGTCAATCAAGCTCCCACGGTGAGCCTTATTAAGCGCGAAGCTGTTCGAATATAGGGGGAGGGGGCCCATTTAAAGGGCCTTATTCCCTCAGGCTGTCATCATCGCACAGAATACGCGTGCATCCACTGGCTATGGTACTGATTACGAGACCTCATAAGCTTCTCGAGATGCACGACACGTAGCTGGCATCGGTCCCAACGAAGAATCAGTCTATACTCCATGGGACTCAGGGCCCATTTACTACGTCACGTTACGATACCTCCAAGCATTAGCATTTCATTAGCGTATAGTTATGCGCGTCCGCTCGTGAATTTATTACCAAGATGACACCTTACAGCCGTGATGCATATTTTTATTTCAATGACCCTCGTGTAGCCAATCACAATCGTCCATGCCTTCGCGCAGACACATACGTTCCATAACCATTATCGTTACTTCTTACCCATACGATAAGTACCTCGGTAGTCTCTTATCAGGATCCTTACGGATCGTTATTCCAATAACGCCACGTGTCCGGCCAATAATAGTTCGATATTCGTACAATGATCTATAGACTTCATTGTCATGGCTGTTATTATTATTTACAGATACATCGAATACTTCAGTGGTCTCTTATCGGGTTCCCTGAGGATCAGCCCTTCTCCACTCTATCTCACGCATCTCACTGTACTGGGCGTTCCATTGTTCGAGCCTACAGGCTGTCGAGCCTTCCTTAAGGTTTACGAGGGACTCACGCCCGTCTACACCTCGGATCTATATTCCGTGACGAATGCACGCGAATTCACAGTCAATCTCGGCGGCTTGAGATTACGCGGTGACATTCTTGTAAAGTGTTATCATCGGGTCTACTCCAAGCAGAGTCGAGAGGTTATGTTTTCCCTGCAGGTGAGTCTTTTGAATTTTCAATCACTAATGACGCACCACTGTTATACCCTGATGTTTATAGGTTACGATTGATTTCTTTTTTTCTATTTGTCTCATTTTAATCCTGTGCAGTTTCACACCTGCGTTATCACTGAGAACGTGGTATCGTTCCCGCGATCTGAATTGGACGTTGCCTGTGACGATCCACGGTGTCCGTCGGACAGCGTTGTTACCTTGTACTTTGCTACCGACGCCAGGCGTCAGGACGGTCCGGTACCAGCACCTACGCCAGCAGTGCCTCATGCCTCTGCCCATCACGATCCTATACTCCATTGGGATAGTTACACGAATCTCGAGATAAGCGACGACGGTGAGTCATATTAATATAGCAATATATATACGTATATATATTTAATTAAGTCCGGTTATTATGAAATTCCTCAGTGAACGCGTAAATAAACGAGCCATAAAGTCAGTATCAAATTATGGTTCATCCGTATAGGATAATGTGCACAGGAAGCTGATAAGATTTTTTCAATCGATTTAATGGACGATAATACAAGGTAACCTTCTGGCTATCGATAATTGGCAGAAGGGGGTGGGTCGTGTGAGTGTGCGGGGGAGGGGGTTCGCCGGTAAATTCGGAATAGGTCCGCCCGATGAATTTAGACGGGTGACTAACGTCGCCGGAAATACATCCTGCAAAATAGAGGTGAACAGCTTGGACGAGGAGAAGAAGGTGAAGGAGGCAGAAAGAAGATGAGGAAAACGAAGGAGACGACGAGGAGGAAGAGAAATGGAGAGGATAGAAAAATATATGAAGACCCCAGAGCGAATGTCTGCTCGCCACGTATCGTTCTCTTGGTATATATGCGAGGTCTCGAAATAGATCAAAGGTCAGACCCAACGATGCACAAGGTCTGCGACGACCAGTACTTGGAAAGCGCAACGACAATCCTAGATCACAGACCGGCAGCCATCTTGTGGTGAATCTGAGAATGAGATCGTGAGAATAACTGAAGACAGTCCGTAGGTTAGCTTGATAATTTATGTTCGGTCAATTTGTCACTTGCTACGTTCGGTGCTAAGTGGATGAATTCTCAAAGTCATTCATCCTCGGATGGCGGGAATTTTGAATCCGACCAATGCCTCCTCGAGTTGTGGCTACGTTCGGACCAGGGTCAAGGCATAGATGGTCAATATGCGAACTCGCTTCGGGGTGCGACAGTTATTGGAAACGCTGACGCCAAAATCGAGATCGAAAAAAGGTCGTACCGATTTGCCGCGAAAGCACCAACCTATAGATAGATATTAAGCTGCCAGTGGGAAATTTGTTCGGGTCGAACGATGCGGTCCAATAAAGCTCTGACCCAAATTGGCGTCGATGCTAAATCGACGTCGTTCGTTACGGGGGAGGTATATCGGGGACGTCGTTTCGATGTACGACGTCAGGTTCGAGCAGATTGGATGGCGTTCAGCTACAGTGTATATATGCATACACACAAACATATACACCTTTATGTCGATATACAGGGTTATTTAGTTTAAACGCATCGGGACAGATTTGAATCTTGACCTGCCTTGACCTCGTTCTATGAATATTTATTTTCTAGCTCGACGTTAACCAGCGCATAATCTCTGTAATTTTCACATGTGAATCACCTATCAAGAAACTGGTCCCTTTTAAGTATTCATATCCTGGCAGCTGATCGTCCCTCGATGACATCTCACGAAATGGCTTCATGCCTCCTACGTGCCTCCATTACCTCTTCGCCGTGTTCTAATGTACTTGGTTACGCCGACATGTATTTTCTAATCGGCCAATAATCGGCGCTAATGCCTCCCAGCGTCGCTACGTATCTAGAAGGCATCGCAGTCTCTCATGGATTAACTCTCTGGTAGCATGTGCTTGGTTGTGTATCTCTTTATGTAGTTCGATAAATGTATAGTCTGACTGTTATATATATATATATTTGTATATATATTGATACATATATATTGATAAGCATCGATACTTTAGCATATCTAATTAGTGTATCAAAACTACACAATGCTTCGTGCGGTGCTTGATAACTTGTATGTACTCCGTACCTTAACTACATAAATGGGACTTGTGTATTGATCCCACGTAGGGTCCCGCCTACGTTCATAGTAAGTCGTCGGGCATTATAGACTCTATGGGAAACGAGGACCCGTGTTTATGGGACGTTTAAATGATCGTGCGGTTGGGAAATTACGAGATGACGGGGTGTGTACGTCTGAAAGATATGCGAGTGCTCCCACCAGTGACGGACAATCGCAGGATATCAGGTACGTTCGTGGCAGTTTTCAATGATTTTTTTTTTTTCGACAATTGCGTACGCGGCTTTATTCGTATTATTTTAATATCTCATGGGAGATCGCTCGGATCGGTTCGATCTTCCTTAACACCTTCTCGGTGCCAGTAGGCCGCGGTGCGTGAATCGTGGTGGAATGCAGGAATCTAAAATTAAGAGCGCGCCCTCTTGAGTCCCAGGGACAGCAGGAGGGAAGGCTTGAAATGCCTTAATTTTTTTAACTTCACTCTTTCAAGTCAACCGAACTCCTCGTTACCGACTTGTTCGATTTTTTTTTGTAACGCGTGCTCGGCTGGTAGCTTTTCGAATTTTTCTTTGCTTGGAAATTAATCTTATCTCGCAAGGTATCGAGGCGAGGCTACTGCATGGATTAGGATGAAATTTATTGCAGACCAGATCAGAAATATTTTTTTATTTCGAGTCTGTACCGCTCGCGCACGATACTGACTCCGTGGCTACCGAATGATAACTCCGATAAGGGTTTGACGTAATTCAACCTGAAATCCACGAACTATGATAAAGTACTGATAACGACTTCGATTTGCTTCGACCCTGCGTGTCCTTGGTTTGTTAAAAATAGGAGGGTGATCGTAAAGAAGACTCTGGTCGTCCTTTCACGCTGGCATGATTTTGCCTTGGACTATGTGGCAACATAGATGAACCAGCGACAGATGACTTGATGACAAGGATGCCCTTTGTCACGATTCTCCATACCGCGTGTACGCTAACTTTACCGTGTGAATAGTTCGCACGGCGATATTTCACTTGCGTGTTTCGTAACGCGTACGTCACGAGACGATCGGATCATAATCGGAAATGAAGATCGATGTAGAATCAATTAATGATTTCGTAGACAGATGTTCAGTAGTCATTGCTCCGTCTTCGTGACGCGAATGTCGTTGGACACAGGGTGCCGGGCTGATTTGAAAGAGGAACGAAGATAGGAGTTCAGGAGGTGAAAATAAATAATTATACGTTCGGTGAAGATGCGCAAAGTCAAGGGTTAGTCGCGGCCATATTTATTATTGTTGAGATAAAAAAAATGGCCTCGTGCATCGAAACCAATGTTGACGGAGAAACAAGAGGCAGAAGTGGTGGAAGGTGCACGCAAGGGAATTACCTCAAACAGTGGTGGGGTACTGCTAGGTTATTCCTGGCGTTGGGACGCCGCGGATGGGGATCGGGCTTAAGCTTTCACGCGATTCTTCGACGCCACTGCCACGACTATACGGACAACCTCAGTTCGATCTGCGATCCACTCACGGACGCCCTGGTCTACGTTCTCGTGAGAGGTCTGATCGTACGTGCCGTAGGTTGGCTGTCGTTTTTTTCAACTTCCGGTGCCGGTCAGGATCAGGATCGGTCTGGACCGTGCGACAAGACAGAAGATCATTTTCGAGAGTTGTTAGAAGTGTCTTATCAGGAAGATTCGAGTGAGTAAAATCCATTGACAACCGAGGGCGGGGGGGGGGAGGGGGTTGCCAAGGAAAGCAGGGTAAGAAAAATGGTCTCTAAGGAATTTGAAAAATTAATATTTTCGATTGACCGTCTGGTTACCTCTGCGTGAGTTTCGCGATCGAAACGGAAAGATTATCGCTGCTGATAACGGCTGATAGATCGGTCGATAATAGGTACGTTCGTTGTAATAGATTATTCGGTTTATCACGATCAAACTGGATTTATATACACCGCGACGCACTATGCGGATTCCTCGTGCCGAATAAGAGAACAGTTTTGGTGATAAGGGAAAGTACCTAGAAAGTCGTAGGAACTCTTTATGTCGTTACTGTAAACGGATTAAAAGCGGTCGCGAGACATCAGTTAGATTTCCGGGATCGATGAAAGCCGGTATACTACCGTGTTGGGTTTTCTTGCCTTTATTGGTCGGCTTGGACCTCAAGCAATTTATGGTACAGGAGATACACTCTTAGGTATATCGATTAATGATTAGTAGTAGGAGATGACGAGGTAAGGAACAAATTCTTCGAAAAAATAAAAAAATAAAATGTCCCTGATGGTTGAACAGTAAAAAAAACAAAGAGAGGAAGGAAAGTCTAAACAAGCATAAGAGGCGACTTGTACAATGGGACTCGTTTTGAGTGCCGGAGTAAAACGGCGAGAGAAGCAAAAAAAGGCGAAGGAAAAAAAAAGATAAGGAGGAGGTTGGGGCATGAGTAAATAATGGTGACGTAACTGCAGGAAGACGTATTACCGAAGAACGACAAGACAATAGAACGTCCTTCTTCTCTCTTTTTCATATATATTTATCTTTCCTCGTCCCCACCGCTCCCCCCTTGCTTGTCACGAAACAAAAAGAAATTTGTCAAACTGTGAGAAAAAAATTAAAAAAATTCCAAAAATCTCTACACCTTTTTAACGTTTTTTTTTAAACGTTTTTACCTGATCGACAAAAATTTTTGTCTAATCCTAACTGTACTTTGAAACTCACTGTAGTCACGGTATAAGTACCTTCGTCGCAGGTCAGCTCCGTTCTATGGCTTTACGCACGATTCGCACGTGTCCTTGTCCCAGATTACGTCGCTAGGAATATAATACTACAAGTTGCCAGTTGGTCTGACCAACTTTGTACTATCCTCATTACGTACCGGCAGTGGAAATAGCAAACTTAGGTTAGCCAGAGGTAGTAGCAAGTGGTAACAGTAGGTAACGACTAGACGGTACCAGTAGTTGATACCAGGACCAAGTAGAAAAATTATGCGCGTAGTCAGACAGGCCATAGAGCTACCCCTATGATAATTCGTGAAAACTAGAATGAAAAATTCCATTAATATTTACATATGTACATATATTCACACATGCTACAATGCAATAACCTATCTAAGGTGCAAGTTTGATATCAGCAACGGCATGCGTAACGGCTGTCAAGGTGCGTGCACACGCACGTGCCTCCTCCCCATTAGCATTCACAGCAAGAGTCACGTATGAGGTGCATGAAAACATGTACGTAAGAGCATACCCGTCACACCGAAGGCGCGAATTTATGCTCGTTACGTATCGCGGCACGCGTACCAAACTCACAAGGTGTAAAGAACACATAGGACAATGAGAAACACGTAGGTAAAGCCGAGCGGCATGCGTACTCATATGAAAAAAAAAAAATTATAATCATACGCAAACTATACCATACCTTATCTACTATTGTCATGCACGCTACAATAAGCAGACATTTACTTTTGTCAAAGTATATTGTTTATCGGTATTTATCGATAGATCAATTTTCATCAATTAAGTGCATCATCGATAAATCTCAAACTTGCTTTGGATCAACGTTGCAAGTTATTGATCCACATATGTGTGTATGCAATACGGCGAATTATCGCGCCCGTGATTCATCATCAATGGTGCCGGTAATATTTTTTCTCGATAGCCAATCCTTCCCACGAGCTAGCCAAAGATAATCGTGTGTGTAAATCGCATATGGTCATAGCACATACGTCCACGTATCGAGTACCTCGTATAAGTACATACACGTTACTCGATGGGTCTGACATGTTCACTCTAAATATCTTGCCTCTCTATTAAGGAAATATACACACATGCCATGTCGCGTATGGCATATGTCTATATATCCATATAGAATACCGAGTCGTATACGGGGGTCCAGTTCAGTCTGAGGTTGCCGTAGAAGGACTGGCGAACGGGCGGTCCGGTTCGACCAGCGCTATAGCGACTGGATCTTTCTCTTCTTTCGTCTTTGTCTTTCTTCCTGCCTTGTATCTCTTCTTCTCTTGTCTCCGTCCCCATGGCATAACGCGGAGAATCCCGCACTGGCTTTACCGCAGGAATAACACACGCTACCCACAACCCCCTCCGACAATCACTTTGCGTTCGCCAATCGGGATCGTCGTGCGTTTACATACTGTCTTATGTATAAATAGAATATATATGTATATATATCCACATAGAATAACGTTATTCAAACTCCTGCGAAACGCATCGCACACGCATGCGAAATTACGTTCGTTTCTCGTGCATAGATGCAATGACGTCGTAGGTCCGTGCCAACTTCTCAAACGTGTGAGCGTCACGGTGACCGGTTTCGCCCGCGAGAGATGCTGCGGATTCTGCACAGTACCATTTCTCATCTGGTACCGATCGGACGAACGGATTATGGTGATTGAGCATTAAGTTATGGTGATTGTCAATCGGTGTTACCCGTTAGGATTTGGAAATCAATTTTGAGGACTCGCTCGGACCTCAGGTTGGTGTGGTGTTGTAAATTTTGGTCTACGGTGGTGCCATCTATGTATCATCGTTTTATACATTACACGTTGATTGGTATGTGCATATAGAACGTGGCGTAGAACGTGGGCGTGATAACTGACCAAGAGAGCCCGATCGCTATCGGCTCTATGGGGGTCGTTATAAATACGTCTAACCGGTAGATCCCATTTTTACCGACGCCTCCACGCTCCTGGGGCCGTCGTACCTAATCCGGTGCTATCGGCGGACGAAGAGACCGAGAGAGAGGAGAACGAAGAAAATGGTATCGGACGAAGATGCTGATGAGGGGAAAAAAGAGAGTAAAGATGCAAATGCAATTCTCGACGGAGCCACGCCTCTGTTTTTCTTCCTTTTTTCTTCTTTTCGTTCTCTCTTTCTCTCTCACTTATGTCATTACTCCAATGAAATCCGCCATGGCCACCCCATCGCCCTCCCCCTCACTTCCCCATGGCGTCTCATGAATCTTTATAAGCTTGTCAAACTGGTAATTCATACGTCCTTTCGTATCCTTGTCGTACACTTGCGTGTCCTTTATGTATCAGAGTTACGCGTGTGTGTGTGTATATACATATATAGCGTCATTTTTACAAAGCATCAAAAGTACAGCGGGATGCTGTCGAGTCGATGAGCAACGAAAGATCGATAGGTTCGCGTGGACTTATCGTAGAGAAAGTGAAGAGAAGCCTACAGTCAGGCGCGCCGGTATGACGTCGTGAGGCGGGAATTTAATTAGCATATCTACCTTGACAGGTAACACCGGTTACCTGGCGCCCGGCGACGGAGAATGTCAGTAAAGGCACAAAGGGAACCCGTATAGTCGCACGGCATTATCGCACGTGCTTGGTGCATCAAATTATACGCCTTTGAACCCCATTAGAAATTGGCCACCCGGTAGATATCAATAAACCAGAGGGTCCTCACTGGGTCCCTAATTGATTCGGACCACCTTCCGGTGGGTAGTACCGTCAAGGCTGTACCAAGGACTAGCCTGCGGTAAGTCATCTACGAGGGGCTATCATTTGCGTCAATAAATTCCAGCGTGGTCCATACCCACTCTTATTTTTCCGTATGCTGCATCTGGATGCAGCTGCGGGGCGAACGCCGAGCACTGATGAGTATTTTCATACACGCCGTTCGATTATGCGGCTCGGGCAATTGCAAGGGACGTCGAAGAGCAATGGCGCAAATGAGCTCATCATTATACCGGAGTCCATGAAGATGCTCCTTCCATCACGCGTACCATCTTCCTGACATTATCCTTGTGATATATATGTGGTATATATTCCAATCGGGGTTTCCTGAAATGTTTCGGGTGGTCGAGTCGAAGTTGACGAATTTCGAAAATCGGACTTCGCTACTCTTTACGCGAATACCTGTATTACCAAATTTATCGTGCGTAGAAAGCGTCGAAGTTACCTACCGATTTTGTCGTGACGTTTCAGTTCCTATATGGATAAATAAGAAAGCAGAGAGTATGTGGTTTCGCGACCACATATGGAAGTGAGCGGTGGTCCATGTGCCAGTCTTGATCGGCGTCGACGAAAACGTGAATGATCGCTGGTCTTGCTAATGAGTGTTGCCCGGCGGCGCTGATCTCTGGGAATTTTTTTATTTTTTTTTTTTTTAATTTAAATTGCAACCGGTGAACGCGGGAAAATAATCTGTCTGCGCGATCCGCGCTGGCTGCTTTCCAAAATATTCGTCTTTACAGTTTTGCTACATCCTCCCGTCACTCGGTGTACGATGACTGTGTCGCGGGTAAAATTAGTTGTCATTGACATAGGCCGGTTTGCTTGGGCGTTGTGTAATTAGGGTGTTCAAATAAAAATGATTTACGATTAGCTAGATAAAGTTTTTCGAGATAAGGGAGAATAAAAATTTGCATCTAATTCAGACCAGATTCTACGTGGAGTTCGCGATACTTCGTCAAGCCAGTCTGGTACTTGTGAATCGTCCTGTACACTTGGTTCTAGTATATTATACTAGCGCACTATACTAGCTTGTATACCGGGTGGTTTATATATATCCTTCGGGCGATGAGCCTTGCAACGGGCAGGATTCCGAAGGATCCAGTTCCTCGAATAAAAGGATACGAGGGTCGGGAACGTGAGTCATTGCCACATAAAGATCCTTCGGGCTAATACGAGTCTGTATGATGCACGATTTCTTTTATTTACTGTTGATAATTAATCGATATTATCTTTTGGAATTTCGTTCACCCTTTTCTTCTTTTTTTCTCCACGAAAAAAAAAAACGTAATTCATGATATATACGTGTCTTGGTGATCATTGTCAATATTAACATCCGCCTGTATCTTCGTTTTAGACGTACACATGGGAGTATCGCTCTTCCAGGAATTCGAAGGTAGAGGAAAGAAAGTAATATGTAAATTTACCTGAAACTAGGTAAAAATCGAGAGCGAGAGAGAGAGAGCGTTCATTTCAAAATCTACTGTGGAACAGTGCAAATATTTAATACTTCTTTCTGCAAACTAATCGCGAACCTTACGTAGGCAAGTACTCGGATCCAACGGCGGACGAGTGATGCTGCGAGAGAGGAACGCATTTTACAGCCACTTAAAGAAGACAGCTTCTGACCTAACCTCACTCTCTTTTTTCATTCTTCGTATTACCACTCTCTCGCTCTCTCCTTCTTCGTCCCGTTCGTTCTCTATGACGCCACGTGACTCCTCCTTACCTCCCTATCTTCCTTCTACCTCCTCCTGGCTCACCGAGACGGCTTCTCTTTACGAGCGTAATTTTCGCGTTCTTAATACCCCGGGAGAACGTTACACTGACACAGTAGCAAAAACTCACTGCAGATGCTCAGTTACTCCTGAGAGCACTTGAGCGTCTGGACAGAGTAGATCTATCAGTAAAGAGGAAGAAATAAGAAAAGTAGACGTAGCCAATCGAGAGCAACGCCCACGAGTGGTACGATGCACTGGAAGCAAGAAAGTCAGGATTATCAAGCAAGACGGCTTGTGTGGATGAAGCTTAAAGATGGGTAATTCCCGTGGATTTCAAGTTGAGCTACGATAATTCACCCAAAGGAATTCTCCGATACGTTCTTTAAGATTGTTGATTGATTTTTTTAAATCTGCCACGGTCTTTCATTAGCAATTACGTGGATGGCCGTGAGCTGCTATTATAGGCAGTGAAAAAAAATTTAAAGCTCCTTGTTAAAAAGTTTCCGATGCGAAGACGCTGCCCTTAACGGTATACGGGATGTAACCTACCGCAAGGCCTACGCAACGCACGCGTCCGATTAGGCAACCGTGACATAACGCGGATTAACGCTAAATTGGTCAACCGTCTCGCTGAAAATGGCTTGGGCGACTTTAATTCCCCGCCATTTTGTTCCCACTTCGTTCTTCAAGAATGACCCAACTTCCTCGTCCGATATGATGATATCAGTTAGACACGAGCGCTCGAGCGGTATGGTTGCCTTAGTTGTCGGTGCGTGCGATAGAAATTGTATAATTGTTCAGAACTACTTTAGTGCTTTTTGCGGATAACAGGAATTAATTTATTAATTAATGCCTTTGTTTCAGAAGGTCGTGAGACTCCACTCTCACCGCCGCCGCCATCAACCTCTTCGCTCCAGACGTCCCCACGTGGCTTGGGGTACACCTGCGGTCCTATAGATGGCTCCCTATACGCAGTGGTGCATCAGGGTGCTGGTGGAGGTGCTCGGGGCTCACCACTGACAGTTTCCATGGACAGTGGCATAAGCAGTGCGCCACCCCAGCGTCCAAGTCCACCGGAGCAAGAACCGGAAACTCAGGCCCACGGTGATCTCGACAAGCTTCTTTACGATATGATGCTGACCGTAGAGGTGAGACTTTAATTAGTCCCGGTCAAAGTCGTCAAAGTCCGAATAAATCGTTACGGCAATTACCGATTGTAATCCGTGACGGTGAAATCGCTCGATCAAATGATCATAATTCGTTTCCGCCCACTGTCATTAAACCTTATTCCGTTTCGTTGAATTTTATTTCAGTCCATGCCCGATCCACCGGCCGACGACTACAGAGCCGAGAAGAGCGAGAAGATGTACATACAGGAGTCCTCGAGGTCCTATGGGAATTCAGTTGGCAACACTGGGACGCATCCTTCGAATTACCTGAAGGACTCATACAGGAGTTACAGTCAGAAGGAAGCCAGTCCCCCTTACAGTTCAGCGAGCAATTATAGCACCTTGAAGAACGACTACAGCAGGGATCCATTGACCATCAGGAAGGAGACCGTCGAGAGGCGCGAGGAGATCAGAACTTTCGACCTCAACTTCCGAAAGTCACCGGACAGAAAAATCGAAACGGAGTCTTACAGGAAGAACGTCGACTCGTTCTCGCCACCGTTGAACATCGATTACATCGACGAGGACATACCTTATCACGCGAGACAGACCAGTCAGCCCTTCACATACGGTGCCACGTCTGATATGATCAAGCATCAGAAACTCTCATCGCCCTCGTTAGTCAGGAAAATTTCCGTGAGGGGCGCAGCACCCGTCGTCGACCTCGACGACATCCTCGGGGAATCTACCAGGAGACCCACCAGTCCTCTGAGTCCCAACACGCCGGATCCGCCACCGGAATTTGCAAATGGTCCTGCGAAGAATAACGGGGAACACGCGGACGGGTGAGTTCTGACGATGACGCTTTAACGATCCGCCATTAAGATTGATGATTAATAGGGATTTTTTTTTAATTCAATTACATGTGCCTTCCGTGAAGAATGACTAAAAAAAATGTTTATTAATATGTCGGTTGCGGTCACAGATAATTATACCGCGGAACGGGCTATATGGCGATTTCATGTAATTTTGCAATATACTACGAATAGGGTACCGCAGAGGGATCACGTATGTGCAAATATGTGATGTGTACACGACACTGGGGGGGGGGGGGGAAGGGAAATGATTAATACGTAATTGGTTATGTACGTTGCGTATATCTGTCTATGGGTAAGGTGCGTCTTGTACTCTTGTCTCTTCTCGTAACATTATTATATCCGAAAATGGTAAATGCGGTCGTCGTGAGTCACGTTGGCTGTAGAGGCGAACCAGACGCGTTCACTGGTGACGCCGCGACGCTGCTTTGCGTCGTGCGCCGCTTTCTGTATTCCTTCTCATTGTTTGGACGTTGTCCCGCAGGATTTATAGGGAAAGCTCGATACTTGTTTCAGATTATATTTAAACTCTGCGGTAGCGTTAAAACAAACAGGAACAAGAGGGTCTCAGTGTATTCACTATTTCTCAGATTTCATCTCGCGATTGCTGCCTGTTGCTGGAAACTCAACAGCATGCAGATGAAAGACAGCGAGCTGTACGCAGCAATCGGAGCTTGTCGATCTCGATCGATGAAGCGAATCGGCTGCCGTATTGGCGATTCAATAAACAGTACGACGTCTGATGACGTAAGACGTCACTCAGTTTTGTAGGGAAAGAAGAAAATTAAAATGGCTAAAGAGGTCAATGCTTTGCTTACCGATACAATTTTTTTTTATTGGAATAATTTTTGAAAATTTTACGTAACGTTATTTTCTTCGTTACTCGCGATTCCAATGAAATTTATCGTACGCTTCGGGTTTCTTCGGTTGATTCTCGAAGTGGCAGGTTTTTATGATAGTGACGAAAAAAGGGTGAGAAAAAAAATGCGAGAAACAGGGAGTGCGAGAAAGCTAGTGGCGGTAACCTCGACTATTTTGAGACCGCAGCCGCCCTCTGACATAATTTTAAATATAGCAACGACTCGGGCGGTACTATAAGCTGCCCGTCGTGGAGCACGAATTCCCTTAAGACTGTCAGGTCTAAGGCTGCTGCTTTTATCCTGGTGTCTCCTGACCGAATTAGAAAAAGGCCTAATGCCCAATGGATGACGATGGAGAGCGGGACCAAGAATTCTGAGCCAACGTACATAGTGATAATTTTGACAGCGTCAAGAATGAAAAATGGAGACACTTCAGAGGTCGTATTGGATATCGCGTTACTGATGCTGGAGATGCGACGTAGTTATGCATCTCTGTGGATGGATGCATCCACTTTGTATAATCAGCTGTTTGGTTACAGCGATGACCCAACGACTCACGTCACTTCCAGAGAATTCTTAATAAATTGACATCTGAAGAGGATGCGGTTATTCGTGAATTAGCCATTTTTATTATGTAATTGCTGTTAACGATAAGATGATAAGCTGGTACGATTACGTGGAAGCATCTTGCTACACTCATTTCAACGTTATCTTGACGTGTTCACTTATATTTAGCTTGCCTGCTTGTTTACTCTGTTTGTATGATTTCGAATCTAAAAATAGAATGTGACTTGGGATGCTGAATGAAGTGACCCGTGATCTGACCCGATAGGTACGAATCGATGACCCTTGACGATCCCATCAATCAGTATGTAATTACGCGCGGCTACATTATTCCACGAATTACTTTCGTGACGACCTGGTTATCGTCTTAACGATCCTTTGTTACTGAGATGGACGCAAAAAAAGTTTAGTTCCTGTGGATGGGTTAGATCGTCGGTAAAGAATTTCGGGGCGTCGGTATCCCGTTGATATTTACCTACGCAGTACGTCATAAGTCAATTTACGTAATGTACATATAGTCGGCTCTCAGTTGGGGGTAATTGAATTTTTTTTTTCTTCCTTGAAACTTAAATCTAGTCTACCACGGATCATTAAACCAGGCCCTGTGATTCTTACAGTTTGTCTTGGCTGCGGCAACAGCAGCTCAAGTTGGCAGCACGCAGAGACGAGCGGAGTCCGGGTAAACAATGGCGCCAGGAATCCGGGAACCGCGTAATTGGCGAACTTAGAAGTCTTCAACGTGGACGTCTACGGCACGACGGGTACGCTAGCGATTCGGCTGTCTTGGACGATGACGATGACACCTGGACACCAAGCTCCATCACGGCTCAGGTAATAACGATGAGCTTTAAATTAGTTTTTTTAGTCGGGATTTTTTGTTGGGGATCATTAAAATTGAGTTTTTATTTCAGACAACAAGAGCGGCGCCATATACGTCTGCACCGGCCAGTCCTTTGCTGCCACAAAGATCCAGCAGTCGTAAGTACAATGGTGCCGGAAGTGGACCTTTGACTGGAAGACCACGTGCGGAGTCCGTGAACGAACGACCCTTCGTCTCGGTAAAACGTGGCTACGAGTTCCGGAAGTACAGCGACAGTCAGGTAAGCATTTTTGCTTGACGACAGTGTAAGGAGTTTCCAATTCGCCATTGTTGTTTCTTAGAGTTAGAGATTTTTGAGATAGAGAAAGAGTAAAAGAGGGGAGGGGAGGGGGAGAAGAGTTAGAACTAATGTAAATTGGTCGCAGCTTGAAATAGTAATTAATAGTATACATAGCATGTTGGCTGAAAAGAAGCGCTTGGCTCGAATTCCAGAGCCCCCCATCATCCCCACGCTCAGCATTAGCGGCAGCACCCTTAGGATTAGCCCTGCAGCAAACGTTGAACCGGCATGAGAAGCAACAGCAACAACAGCAGCAGCAACAACCGCCAAGACCGGAGTCGCGCAGCGACAGCTTCGCACGTGCTGAATCGATTCTTCGCGAGCATAGAAATGGCATGAGCAGCAGCAGCCACAACCACAGCAACAACCTGAATGGCAACCACCCAGCAACGCTCCCACAATATTCCCAAGAGACATCCAACGCCATTAGCAACACTGTTAGCAGCAACAGCACCATTCCTCAGTATTCACCACCCGCTCGACCAGAGTCCCGAACTCGCAATACTTTCCAGAATTACTCCGTGAAGGTCACTGAAGCCAAGGACGTGATAGACGCGGGATTACTCGCTGTTGTCGATCAGGATTCCTCATCGACCAGACAGAATCCGGCTGATCCTCTCGTGAGCCTCATTCAGTCTTTGGCCGAAATTTCGCCCATACGCTCTTCATCCACTAACAAGAGCGACAACCACCTTCACATCACCTCCAATGCAACCACAACCACAAACAACACCAACATCGCAACCACTAACAGTTCCCCTAATCAGTCACCAAAAGCATGGCAGAGCAGCCAGGTTTGTCGCCTTGCTTCGCTATCCCTTACCCCTTCTTGGCCTTGACATGAAAATCTGGCATTTAAATAGAAGTCTTAGGTTTTCTTTTCTGTTTAAATAACGATTTGTTTTACAACTTTGAGTTTCGCATCCCGGAGCCTTGCACTGCTTTGCATTTTTTTTTTATCATAACGATTTCATAGTGTTTTTATCATTTCTTTTTTAATATCGCGACTTGAAATAATTGCTTTTCGATTATACCATAAGATTATACCATAATCATGAGTCGGATGACTCTTTCATTGTGAGTGATAACATGGAATTGTAAAGATGATTAGGCTATTGAAAATTTGATTGTGCTGCTGGTGTTATGGGGTTTTCGGGTTTGCAATTTTATTGATTTTTACAGTCCCATAATGATTCGGTGTCATCGTGGAATGAGAGGAGCGTCAGCCCCGGCAGTGCCGGAGTCGGAAATGCATCCAGACCTCAAACTCCTGCGTTTCCGGTTCATCCAAGAACGCCGTACGTGAACAATTCCTCGCCAACTGTTACCTTCGCTGCTGATCGTACCTACGCTACCTCGAACAATATCAATAACATTGGAAATTACGGTACGAACAACAACAATGACAATAACGCCGGAAATACCAATGGCAACATTATCAATAACGGAAACTATGGCGGCGAGAGAACAATCTACATAGATGAGCGTAGAGAAATTTTAAGAGAGACGGGGTTGCCACCCAAGAGTCCGACAACACAGCGGTAAGTTCAAAATGAATTTTAGATTTTAATCTTTCAATTTCTTTTTTTGTTTTCTAATCATTATCCTCGTGATTTTCTACTCGTTTACCTGCGACGTCGTTCCGATATCTCAAAGCTGCGGTATTCCTCGTTAAAGAAGCAAGACTGCAATTTTTTTTGAGATGGTTTTTTTTGAGATTCAAGAAAAAAAATATCTTGAATAAGATTTTCATCACGATGATAGGTGACGATTATCTTCGTGATTCTAGACGCTTGAGTTTCCCAGCAAGCGGGCAGCTTAAACAAACCCATAACAAACGATGGCCGCTCACTAACCAATCGGCGTCGTTCGACTATAGGTAATATATGCATAAAAATGATAACGTGTGGCCGTATCGTAATTAATCGATACCAATTAATTCTCGACTGTATCTACGATGCACCGTAAACGTTGTATGTCATTATTACTAACAGCATATGTATGCACTGATTTCAAAAAAAAAAAAAACGAAAAATTTGGATCGAAAAATACTTTACTCGACACAGTAAGAGCGACGACAAAAACAAAAGGACAAGAATGGACGACAATCAAGATTTCCTTGCTTGGAATTCGATTAAAACTAAAATAATAAAACAAATCACCGTGTGTTTTTTCCACTCTATGTTGTTTGCTTATATCCAACTAACAAAAGCTTTTGCATCTTCGTTAATCGAACGAATACGAACGAAACTACCATTGCAGGGAATGCATCGATGGAAACTCTTTTTAAATTTTGTACTGATTATCTCTTCTTTCTTTTTCTTTTTTCATATACACCATATATCTCGTATCATCTTCGCCATGTGATTTCTTACTATCGCAAATGCATATATATCTGTTTTTCAAAGATGTCAAAATAAAAAAAATGTCGCACAATCTATTGCACGAGCAACCACTCAATATATTTTCTTAATGCACAGTCTTCGAACGCGCGTGTCTCACTTGACGACCATTTTGAAAATTATTTTTAATCTTGTTTTTCCTTTTACTTTTTTGTCCTTACAGCAAGGACCGACCCGTCTCTCCGATAGGTGAACTCACAGGCTCCCAATCTCAAATAATTGGCCGCAGTCCAGGTACCCCGACGCAAATTGAGTTCGCCCAAAGCCCAAAGGTAAACACGGAGTAGTGATTAGTCATTTCAAGAGAAATAATAAATCTTCGCTATAGTCTATATTTAATTTACAGAGCGCAACTTCCTACAGTTCTATCAACAGTGGCGGCCAATCTTCGCCCCAGGTTCAATATTACGGATCACGTAGGTCCAGCGTTCATTCGAATACCGAACCTCAGGAAGTTGCCGACGCAAATGTTAAATTCGTCCGAGACACCAGCAGGATCTGGTACAAGCCGAATATTTCACGAGAACAAGGTAAATAAGAAGAAATTACAAAATTTAATAATTTTCGCATTCAGTACCGTCATTCTGTCATTGCCAATCATTCTAATAAATTACAGCCATAGCCATGCTGAAGGACGCAACTCCAGGTACTTTTGTCGTACGCGACAGTAATTCGTTTCCGGGTGCCTTTGGATTAGCCTTAAAGGTGGCGACACCACCGCCAGGAGCACCCACCAGCCCCAGAGATCCTTCCAGCGAACTGGTCCGCCATTTCTTAATAGAACCGACAACCAGGGGTGTACGACTTAAGGGTTGCGCGAACGAGCCGGTATTCAGCTCACTGTCCGCTTTGGTTTATCAACACAGTCTAATGGCAATGGCGCTGCCTTGTCAGTTATTGCTACCGGAGCCTGAAGCTGCTGCCAGAGCACTGGATTCACCAGGTGCCAATAGCACTCAGCAGTTACTGGCTCAGGGTGCTGGTAAGTGAAAATCTATTCCCGTAATAATTTAATAATAAATTTACTATTTCTTGACTCTCAATAATTTTCCCCTATCTCTTCCAGCCTGTAATGTGCTTTACTTATTCACAATCGATACCGAATCCCTGACTGGACCTCAGGCTATCAAAAAAGCAATCACTACGTTATTCGAACAGAAACCTTTGCCGACTGCCACGATAGTGCACTTTAAGGTCTCCACCCAAGGCATCACACTGACCGACAATGCACGTAAATTGTTCTTCCGCCGCCATTATCCCACGAACAACATTAGCTACTGCGGTTTGGACCCAGACGAACGTACCTGGGACTTTGTCAGTGAAGAAAATAGACAATCACTCAGTGCGCAGTAAGTAACAGTATTTTATGAAAATATATTATTACAGCGTATAATGTCCTAAGTCGGACGTGATGTCCAGTTGAAAGTAAAATAACGACATCCTGTTTTCTCTGGGAACCAGTTCCACGCATGTTGAAACGTATATTCTTTGTTGCAGTCGGTGCTTTGGATTCGTCGCAAGAAAACCAGCTCACAAGTCGGACAACCAGTGTCACGTATTCGCCGAGCTCGAACCAGAACAACCAGCTACGGCCATTGTTAATTTCGTAAATAAGGTCATGATGGGAAGTGCACTTGTCAAAGCGAATATCGTATAAAATTTCGAAAAATGTCAGTACGTCACTCAGTTCGGTCATTCCATTGAGCACTGACTTAGTCAGCGGTTGATCGTTCAATGACAGTAGTCAACTGTCATCGAATGTGGGACAACCGTGCGATTTCTCATGGAGAAACGATCGCGAGAACTTAAACCCGTTGCTGCTTAGCCATACTTGGTAGATGACATCATAAATAGCATCAAGATGGCCGTCACACGAATTTCCTTATAAGGAAGTAATAAAATGCTGACGTGGGGAGAAGAATGAAAATACGAAATCCGAGTAAACGAATTATGCCTTATTCCTCTGGACGCCTGACGGATAATTGCGTGAACTATGCGTTTAATCATTTTGCATAGACTCAATGATAAATCCATAATTCAGATCCGCATGTGTGCCTGCGGTACAGTAACATTGTAGTTAGACGTTTGTCGAAGTAACTGTAAGCAAGAACGTTATTGTTATCGCTATCACTATCATTATCACTTAACGTAGCTATTATTCTACAAAATAAGGTACGAGCGAGAAGTTAATACGGGCACTTGCGCCCGTGCTCCTTTTGACTTATGGGAAAAAGGACACAAAAATGGCGATGACCTTAGAGTAGCACGTAGGAGAAATAAAAGTAATAAGTAACCAGGGTTCGAAAGCCTTAAACGAGCGGACGCCATTAGTATTCTCGAGCCAGCCTATATCAATAGATTTTATTCGAGATATATGATATAGACAGAAATATATTATATATATATATATAGATATATTTAGATCCGAGAGAGAAAGAGAAAGAATGTGACGTTATACCTGGGTCTAAAAAAAGTATAATGAGAATACAGAGCATACTATATCGTTATTATTATTATTATTAAATGCTATTATTACTACTACTATTACTATTATTATTATTAATATTGTCATTATTATTAATCTTATCGTACCTATATGTATGTATGAAAGAATGTTCATAACTGTACATAACACTAACTAAGCGTAAGTGTATGAATATTAAGTTCCAATTAACCGGCGAGGCCCAGCAACTACAAAACGGCGTAGACCGAGGAGAAGAATTAAAGAGAGATTGCGAAAGTGAGGTACACGGAGAATAGATAAAAGACGAGATATTGAAACGCGTACAGCATTGAAGTAACACTGAAGTAAAATATCCAACGAGCTAACCATAGCCAAGCCATGCACGGTCTCATTACATAAACCCCATTATGTTCTTGCCATTTTTCGTCGCTCGTTCTCGCAATTAATTTTGTTAATTACCGTTAGTCGCATTACGGCGCCACCGTCCAGAAAATGGCGTAGGACGAACGCTTTTGGTATTCGAGCGAATGGTCAATGGCGTCCGTCGTTATGAACCACGAACGCAGTCAATTATTACGAAAAACGAAAATGACGATATTGAGTGACAATGTTTCCTTGAGTTTCACATTATCTTTCATTCTTTTCTTTTCTTCGCTCCTTCGCGGTCCTTTCTTGTCATCCCTTTTCTTTTTGCTGTTGGCAGTTGCGACCACGCACTTTCATATGGTCGATACCTATGTAAAAGACACTATGTTACGTTCTGTCCTGGCCTTTTCTTTGTCTTCCTCTTCTTGCGTCCTACGTGGCGATTCAATGGCGACGTATGAAGGGACGAAGAAGCGAACGCTGCACGTGCTAGTCAAAATTCATGCTGCTCCGCAACGAGGGTTGGTCATCGAGGAGGGCTATTTGAAATGATAATTTATACATGTTAAAATACTTAAGGCAGTGATTTCATTGCATACACGGACCGACCATTCTTGCGAATAATTAGCTAACGCCGATTTGGAATTGTATCTTTCCTGTTTTCTTTTTTTTTTTCTACGATTAGGGTAATATAATTTTTATCGGTCGATCATGACTAACACTGTCGTCCTTGTCTTTGTTAATTTAACGTCAGTCACTATTAATAATTTTACGAACGAAGAGAACGAAAAACCCCTTTACTCCCTACGTTTACGCAATCAGTGTATATCGTTGTATACCGCGCAGGTATTAGAGTTGAAACAATAAACGATATTTACTGCGTACCCTGCTACGTCGTTATAAATTTTACAGTGATTTTGGATATTTTTATAATCATTTGAAACAAGGTAGAATCTTCGGTTTTAGGGTAAGTATTTTATTTTGTAGAATAGGTAAACAGGGTATCCTAAATTTTGAATAATTAATTTTCTACCTCTGATCACTACGATAGTAATCATAGCCCTAGTGTACCTCGAGGGTATTGAAAATAGGCATTACACCACAAACGCATATACCTATTCCGTTTCGTTGAGGTAAAAATAGAATAGAAAGAGAATAAGACGCGTCCAAGAGTTTGATGAAGAGACCCTTGAAGGAATGAGTTCGTCGAGCTCCTGCACCTCCTTACATATTTAGGCAGTATTCGGCCGGGTCCCGGCAAGTGCTGCTCCCTAAAGATTTTTTGAAATTCTTCAACTTCTTATACTTCTGTTCTTACTTTTTTTTTTATTCGTATTCACATCCGAATTTTTCTACTGAATGAGGAATCTTCTAACACGCTATATCTCATTTCCTAATAATTACTGTATCTTGTCCTATAATTAGAGCATAACACTGTTAATGTGTGAAACATCAGGAATACTCGAGAAGGCAGACATTATATATCCAGTTCGGAATGTTGACGTAGTAAAGAGGAAATTAAACAGTTAACGGCAAATCTACTGACCTACTGGGAAACCGACGCATAGGCGTCCTCCCGTCAATCGCGAATTCTTATTTACTACTGTTGCTCCTTTTCTTATTCCTTCTTTCCCTCCTTACGGCAGTATTTTGCCTATAAATAATACAAACGTATCTACACTATCTTATACTCAGTAAGTACTATATGCTTTGTTAAACTGAAAATTTGGCCCATCACCTATATATTTTTACTTACTTCTTCGAAAGAAATAGTGAAGAAAACAAAGTAACAGATGATACGCATTACATTCAGTATTGATGGTGCTACGTATTTTGGTAAAAAAAAAAATAATAAAAATAAATATTCTTAACATCGTATTACGATTACGGTACTTGAGAATTTTCCGTAAAAAGGGTAATAGCCAGTTTACTCGCTAAAGGTAAAAATATACCAGAGGCAATGGCGTCGGCTGTACAAGCACCGTTATCATTTGCCATTGGCAAATGGAGAAACGATCGCATAGTCATTATTGGTCCTAAAGTAGAGGAATGTACGTGGGCCTTTTCTGGGACTCATACAACAGGATAATACGTTTATATATATATAGACGTTTGTATACCTTAAATAGTGAAAGAGAGAATCTCTGCCGCCAGCGGGCTCGTGGAACTGTCATTTTTCTTTGACGTCCAACCGGTCGCCCACCGATCGTTCCTCAAGGCTTGAGAATGTTCAGTCGGTGAGGAACCGGCGAGCCGATCGTATCTTACTATATAATATACAGAGACAGGAAGATCATGGAACACAATTGTTCGATCGTGAAAATCGGTTTGTTGTTTATTGCTTTATCGGCAATTGTAAATGAAGGGATAGCCGCGCCTGAGAGAACGAGAAACGACAATTATACCGATCAAAAATCGTTATCAGCAGAAGATTTTGTTTGGAGTGAAAGGTTCGTTGATGAAATTTTATTTTATTAATTATATTCCTTATGTACTTCAGTACGATATAAAAGGATTCAAACAGTTTTTGTCCTACGTTTAAGTCAATTTATCCGACGAAAAATTGTCGTGCGGCTGTCATTGTCAAATTATATTTTTCCTTTTTCTTTTCCTTACGAAAATGAATTATAATGTTCACAAATATAATTTGAAATACATTTTTATTTGTGTACTAAAGATCAATCGTTATCGTGCAGAGATGTTTACTATGATAAAATTTACTTTATTAATTAATATTTATATATAGGTTCGATCTAGAGGGACTTTCGCCGTTTTTCGAAGATGAAGAAACGTGGACGGAAACTGAGGAAGGATTGTCAAAAGAAAATTTAGAAGACAAAGAAAAGGATACGTTATACTATCTTTTTCCAAACATTCGAGCATTCTCGCTATCCGGTTTAATGGAGTCGGTCTATACTATCGTCACTTCCGGTATCAGTACAATCGTCAACAATATAGTAGGAAGCGAGTCGAAGAGTGTAAAATCACCTGGTTCAAGGGTCAGCTACAAAGGTCATCAGCTGTTAAGAATAATACCGAGTAACGATAAGCAGGTCCTTGACCTTGAAGAATTAAGGGACAACGAAGTGGAAGATCTTAAGTTTTGGACGCAGCCAGCCAAGAACAGGTTTGTACTTATATATATATTCAGCACTTTAATGATAACTGTAAAAAAATTAAATTTCCCATTATCATCGATTTCAGAACAACTGACATTGTTGTGTCTCCTGAGATCATTCAGGAAATGAAGAACTTCCTGAAGAGTCAAAAATATGATTTCAAAGTCCTTATCTCGGATCTTCAGGTATTTTAAGAAATAAAGATTAATATGAAAATAAAAGTTGTCACACTGTATAAACAGTTAAATGATTTTATCTTTATCATTGGCCCACAGAAAACTATCAGCTATCAGAATCCAAAACTATCAAAGGAACAGCGCGAGGATTTGGTCAGTACGCAGGGTCACTCGATGACCTGGAAACGGTATCACCGTTATGGAGGTAATGAGTTACGAACACTAAGTCAAAAAAAATTATGTTTTATCAACCTATAATTACCATCTTTTTTTTAATGCCTTGCAGACATTCTACGTTATCTAGAGTATCTTGCGTTCAGATATCCCAGTCTAGTAGAGCTCGTTACGATTGGTCATAGTTTTGAAGGTCAACCATTGAAGCTGGCGAAGGTGTCAACTGGACCGACAAAAGATGGAGACACTAAGCCTACTATTTGGATTGATGCTGGTGAGTTATGGTTAATAACTAGAAAGGTGTAATAAATCATGAGGATTTTATATCGATCAATCATATTCTCATATAAGATTATATATATTTATACTGTATAATTTATGCTGTTCATTAACTTATCTGTAATAAAGATAACATTAGATGTCTGAGGTTATAGTTCAATCCTTTTGTGGAATGACTGTATTGGCCTACTTGAATCTAGGGCAATCAGAGATTCATGTGGATCATTAAATGAGAAAATACTGTCTTTGTAAATGACTATACAGAATTGATGATTTTTCGTAATTGCCTAACAGATAATTGATTTTTATTAGGAATGCATGCACGCGAGTGGATTGGATCAGCTGTGGCGACCTATATACTCAGTCAATTGGTAGAGAAGAATTCGACCTATGCAAAGTTGCTGGAATCATCCGATTGGATGATCTTGCCAGTAGTCAATCCTGATGGTTATGAATTTAGCCATACCGGAGACAGACTTTGGAGAAAGACAAGAAGCAATCATGCAGATAATGACAGCGAAGCTAGGTGATTTGAAAATGAGATTAATTTTTTTTAATCAGGAAATTTATTGTTTGTAATTTTTAATTATTATGAATATTATTTATCATGTGTTTAGGCACACGCCGGCTGGATTATTTCATCTAGTCTCTCATTACACCAAATGGTTTTTTGCACGGTGCGATGGCGTCGATCCAAATCGAAATTTTGGATATCACTGGGGGGAGGAAAAATCTGGTGCTGCTAGTACCGATCCTTGTCACGAGACTTATGCTGGTCCTCATTCATTTTCCGAACCTGAAACACGTGCTATGGCTGACTATATTTTGGCAAATCGACAGAACATCAAGTGAGTAGATAATTTTGAAAATAAATTCAAAAAATTTTATACAAATTTTCAAATTAATTACAGGATGTATTTGACCCTACACTCTTACTCGCAAATGTGGTTAGTACCTTGGGGCTACACGAAATCGAGACCTTCCGATTTTTCGGAATTGGCAAACGTTGCAAGAAAAGCTGTTAATGCAATTGCGAAAGTTCACGGAACGCGATATCAAGTCGGCGCGTCGCCTGATCTCCTGTATCCAACTTCAGGTATTTAGAAATATTTGGATCAATGGAATGGGTGACATCGATTTTTGAGATTTTACTATTTTTTTTTGTCTTTTCTAAATAGGCGGCTCCGACGACTGGGCTAAGGGAGTTGCTGGCATTAAATATTCATATACTGTGGAATTGCGGGATCGTGGGACTTATGGCTTTCTATTACCAGCCACGCAAATCGTACCGACTGCCAGAGAAACGTGGGCTGGGATACGTGCAATTGCACGACTAATCACTTGCAATTCCTAAGATAAACTTTTAAGAATTTAACCAACTGCCATGGTTTTAATGTATCAGTGGAATTGTTAATGTGCAGAATTCAGACTTTGAAAATTCTATTCCTTATCGTGATGCGATAACGATCTCGATGTATATACGTAGATCAACCGCGCCATTGTAAGGATTCAAGTGAGGGTCACAGGTTTTATCAAAATTAATTTGATTTTTGATTTCACACGAAAGAAAAGATATCCAGCGATTCCAAATTTTGGAATCGCACTCTATTCTCAGGAGGACTGATCAAAATGGCTTAGATGCGTATATACCTGTAATTTAGAATAAGTAATTTTAATTAATTATAATAATAAAAAATGTGCGTGATACATATTTAAATTTACATTAAATAAAGGAATCGCGTCGTTTCATGATGATTGTCAGTGATTCGGTACAATTTCTTCCATGGTGCAATTCAAAGACCCGTTTAATAATGATAAGCTCATTATCATTATTAAAAAATGTACTAGATAATAGATAATAGATTTAGAAACATTAGATACTTTAGCTCCTATCGTAATCAAGTGATCCAAATAATGAGATTTTTTAAAAATTTATCAATTACGATTTGGATCTATGATGTTAACATATTATTTATATTTATATACATTTCTAACGTATAATTAAAATTACATTAACCATTGTAAATAATCTGTCACTATGAATCTTATCTACAGATGAAAACTGTCAGTATTCATTTGAAAGTCTTTAAATTCAAATTCAATCAACTTTATACAAACATCAATATTTTTCTCTTGCTGTAAAAAAATTAAAAATTCACTGTGGCATTCACATCGTTACTTCTTGTAACACCTTGCAACAGAATCATGTATAGACATTTAGTAAATCAGAAATCACTTCGTTACAAAAGAAACAAACATATGTATATGTAATAGCAAATGAACCCGACACGGGTTTTTATGGTAATTAAAATTTTTATTTATTAATTACCCATCAAGCCTCACTCGCTGCTATAATCAATATCAAAATCTCAGCCAGTTTGACTAATGTTATACTTGCCAATGAATTTTATATCACACTTCATCCCTTTCATGGAAATACACTTATCAGCAATGGGCAAGATGCTTTTCCTGGACAATTTTCATTTTTTTTCTGGGGATTTCCACCCTTATTAGGTTTGAGTCATTCTTGCGCGGCTAATTATGGAATCATAATTGTTATATAATATAATTATTATATATCGTTGTATATTATTATAGGATATAATTTTGTTTTGCGTTATGATTTTTGGTGATGATTATTTATCAAATTTACGATTATTGAATGTCATTATATAAAATTATTTATTGGAAATTATTGAGAATTTTTTTACCTATATACTCTCGTCTTTCTTGATCTGCGTGTATCCGTTTATCAGATATTGTGTCAGTAGGAATATGAATTTTTATTAATAATATAAAACGCGCATCAAGAATTGATCATTTTTTTGTTAAATTTGGAAACTGGATTCCCATATATTTTTGGGTAAATATTTGATGAGGTGGTCAAATCAGTATAGTAAATGGCCAAGCAATAAACAACGTGCCTGGTAGAAACTAACATACTTTTTAGTAAGCATCATACAACTAGAGTATTCTGTAGAAGGGGTCAGACAAAAAACAAGTAATTTTTTCGTTTTTTCATTTCCAGGGGAAATACATCCACCAGGGGGATGACAAAGCTAAAGGGGAATTAGTTTCAGAGCCAGTATATGGGTAAATATTTAATAAAGTGGTTCGGTAACGGCATCTCAATTTTTCGGAAAAATTTTCGGGACAATTAGGTTTTCGAACTATCAAATTGCTGATGAGTAACCGTGTTATTCAGAACACAGAACATGTTGTGTTTGGAATTTATAAAATTATTCATTTAGACTAAAAAATCAGCTCAAGTATGGAAAATGAAAACAAACAGATATTAGATGTACGCGAATGTTAAAAATCATATCATTGTCACGGTTTAACATGAATGGAAGACAAAACATGTTTTTTGTAATTCTCCTGGCCCCTAATTTTGCAGGGGAATGTCGCCAGGGGAATCACGGACTTACCGTTATATGCTTAAATTATGGGTCAAAAGTTCAGAAATAGATTTTACGCTAATACAATGTTGTTTTGTCTTTCATTTTACATTCGATAACACATCAAATATTTTAGAGCACTTTCGTTGAATAAAAAAAAAAACAGTGGAATTACGAAACTTACTGGCATGTACGACTTTCCCAGTTGAAGACCAAGCCGCGACTAACGCGGACAAACCATCTCCAACCACTTATACGTGTTTTCAAGCTCAGATCAAATTATGTAGAACCATATACAATATGGTCATAGTTGCATAAATTGTGTCCGTGAAAATTGACTTATACTTACCGGCAGGGGAATTACTCCAAAACACGGAGACACGCAGGGAAGTCTTACTGACTCAAAATTGAATAAACTTCTGTTAATTTCGCATATCTATAAGTACAAATCAAGTATCAGAAAATATATAACCGTAAGTTTCGTTTTGGTAAATCCAAAATTTTCATAATTAGCTCGTTCTTTAGATGAGAAAGCGGGGTCAGAGAGACACCAGGGGAATGACATTTTCCATACTTGAGCTGATTTTTTAGTAGAAATGAATAATTATATAATTTTCAAACACAACGTTCCGAGCAACACGGTTACTCATCTGCAATTTGATAGTTCGAAAACCCAATTATCCCGAAAATTTTGCCGAAACATTGAGGCGCCGTTACCAAACCACTTTATCAAATATTTAACCTCTTAACATTTCGAAAAACGCTACTGCTGATAATATTTTGATGTACTTAAAAGTAAAACTCAATTATTTTATGACTATTTGTAATTACTGGATTTTTGCGCATTAATCAAAAGGCCCCAATGACCCAGACTAGTTTCTTATCTTGATTAGAATGCCGATCAGTTCATTGATAACAATTGGCTACAAGCCAACTATTTTATATACGTTATCGTAATCGAGAGACATGATTTTAGAGATTTTTCTAAATTTTATCGAGTCTCAGTACTCATGAATTGCGATGGATCGATATCTCCGTATTTTATCAACAACGAGATACTATTGTCGGCGTAGTACGACGGAATCAGAGTTCCATTAACAAATTATAAAAATAAATCAGCCATCATACATACCAATGATTACTGTCAGTATTCATTATCGCCCCAAAATCAAAATTCAATGAATGGTATATAAACTCCTCAATTTTCATTTTCTTTCAAAGTTTAATATTCGCGATGGCGTTTGCGTCCGTATTCCTCGGTTTGCTCCTGTGTTCCGGTAATTAATTTTTCAATAATTAATTACCAAACCAACCCATAAATCCAAAAGTCATCTTTAAGACGTCTCAAGGACAACCTTTTATCCCATTAGACGTCTCAAAGACGCCTTTTCGAGATTGAGTCTCCTTTCGATACAAATCGAATCTCACTCGTTATAACAGCTATTAAAATTTCAGCCAGTTTGGGTAACATCATCCCCGCGGAGAAGCCTCATGTAGCAGTTCATCCCATTTTCGGCAACCCACGTATTACCAATGGATTCAATTCTTTTCCTGGACAATTTCCTCATCAGGTTTCACTGGTCTGGGGATGGCCACCATTTATTAGTATGAGTCATATGTGCGGTGGCTCCATCTTGAATTCGGAATGGATCCTGACTGCTGCTCATTGCATCACTGGACTGCCAAACTTCGGTACCAGTCAAATACATGCTGGAAAACATGACGTCAGCGCCAGCGAAAGTACTCAGCAAATTTCGAATATTGCCCTTCGTATCACTCACAAAGACTACGCAGGGTAAAAATTTGAAAACGTTCCAGCCTGTAATCGATGAATATTTATTTTACACGAGGATCACAATGTCTTCTGATTGCAGTGGCGTCGCTCCTCACGATATTGGTCTCTTTAAGCTGTCGACGCCCTTAGTTCTGAATGAGAGGGTTGCTCCTGTCAGATTACCCGCCCCTGGCGTTCAGCATACTGGGATTGCTGTACTCTCAGGATGGGGTTCGACTTCTACCACGAGTTCATCGAATATGCCTGATATACTTCAATTCGCCATCATCCCCATTGTTGACAATGACATCTGTCACCATTCCATTGATTCTGTGGTTGCTTCCGACGTTTACGTAGACCCTGGTAATATTTGCACTGGACCAGTCGGAGGAGTAACATCTGCCTGTTCTGTAAGCTCATAATAATTGTATATAGGATAGCGATAGAAATTGATTTTTTTTTTACATTTTTGGCAAATATTTTTTTAGGGTGATTCCGGTGGTCCACTTGTTCAATACATTCACGGCGATGATCCTGAAATCATCGGGATTGTTTCCTGGGGAATTACACCCTGTGGCGTCACTGGAGCAGCATCCGTATACGTTCGAGTTTCCCATTACGTTGATTGGATCAAAGAGAAGATGGCGAACAATTAAGTTACACTGTTTTGAGGATATCACTTTTTTCTGTACACAAATAATTTTGAGGGATGATAATGTTAATCAGTTCTGCAATCAGTGTTGTTAAATAAGATGAAAGCATCTGAGGTCCATTTCCTTTTATCTGTATATACATCTCGGCCTTTTTTGACGACTGAGACACGTGTTTACTATTTATAGTTTTATTGATATAGCGCAAGTCGATTGTTCTTTTTAAATGACGTTAGTCACGTGGGATAATCATGTGCGCCAGTTCTCAATAAATGCAGATATATGTTTATTTTTATTTCTTTATTTCACTTCTAACGAAGTTCATAATACTCATTGATTGTGTCGTTCAATTTAGTAATGACGTATGTGCTTTATGCTTTAGTGCTTTAGTGCTTCAGTGTTTTAGTGTTTTCGTGGCATACGATAATACAATGCTGGGATAATTCATTTACTCCAAAATGGCTGACGAGGGATTAAAAAAATTATTTTATGATTGATAATCAGCGATTATCAATCACCCAATTTTAGCAGGTTAATTTAAAGACGCATATTTTAATGATAACTTCCTGCTCGCTGTTCAATTTTGTGTTAGATAGTAGATAACGATTGGCTACAATTTAAAATATCTACGTGCGTTATCGTAATCAAGAGATAATTGATACACTCATGAATTGCAATCGATCGATATCGCTATACTCGACATGGTACGATAAATTACGCTTGGCGCGTATACAATCAGAATGAAATTATCTGTGGCTGTTCGCCTTATTTAACTATTATTATTATTATTATTCGTATAATTCATCGTTTCTAAATTAAAATTTAATCAAATTTCAAATTTCAAAAAAGTTACAAAATTCACTATGGCGTTCGAGCTCTTGCTCCTCAGTTTTTTCTGGCGCAATGCTAATTAATATTTCATTTATTAATTACCCATCAAGCCTCACTCGCTATAATTGTTTTATTTAGTTTTTATTATAATATCAAAATTTCAATCAGTCCGGATGAATCCATACTTGCCAATTAGTTTCGTGCTGCACTTCATCATCTCTATGGTAAATGCACGTACAGTGGAGTCCGCTTAAAACGACGTGCAAGGGACAGGGCAACGACGTCGTATTAAACTGGCGGCGTAATAATCAAAATGAAATGTTTAGTAATTTATTTATATAATATTTAAATCAAACATAAGGGGGCAGGTATGATGCAATATACGGTCGATTTTCATAAGCGGAGTCGTGATAACCGGACTAAACTGTATTACCAAGGGATTGGATAGTCTTCCTGGACAAATTCCTCATCGGATTTCGTTGCTCTTTTCCAAGAGCGCCACCTGTAAGTTTAGTACATTATTCGTTAGTGCCATATTATATTCAAAATCGGGGGATCTATGTATATCTGCTCGTTCTGTAGGTTCATGGAAATTGCGTCTAAAGTTGGTAGAAGGTTTTTTCTTTTTACCAAACATTTTTTTTAGACTTGTTCTGGTACCGTATTTTGGTAAAAAAGCGATAAAGAAGTTGAAATCATTGAAATCCTTTTTTCGGGTATTTACCCTCTGACAATACTGAAATATAATCTGTATTTGACCCTATTTCGTTTTTCATTGATTGTATCATTAGCAAAATTATGAATCATTAAGTTTTACATTGTTGGGTATATCGATATGTTTCGTATTGATTTTTAATAACTAATTGATTTTTAGATTGCCAGTTGCGTCTTTAAGATTATTCTGTGATAACTTCTGAGAATCATTTTACTTTTATACCTATAAACCTGTATACTCACATTCTTACTGAATTGCGTTTGATTTTTTCTAAGATAAAATCTCAACAAGCTATATCGCATTTTTGCGCAATAGCATAAGCACGTTACGTTATACGCGATCGATTTTCATCAATAAGAAATTTTGATTATTTAGGAACCGATCGTTGTCGCATCGATTGATTTTTCATTATCGAAATCCTGAATGGACCGACAGTGTCGACCAACGGATGACGGAAAATTAATAATAAAGATGACGAAAACGATAATCGAAATGAAACGATCGATTAACCTTATTTTTAAGAGATACTTTTCTTATCGTCGCGTATAGAAATGGGATTGTTGCAACCTTGATTTTTTATTTTTATTTTTTTTCATCATTGAAACTGTCACTCGCGATAACGATGCACTCGAGCATCCTATAAATCATTGCTGCTCCAACGTCAATTTGTCTCTACCAAAATGGCAATCAAAGTGATCGCTTTACTCTTCGTCCTAGGATACGTGGCTTCGGCCGGTGAGTGATATAGTAAAATATAATTAATTTCTAAAAATGCAAAATTATTTTAAAAAAATGTCTTCAATAATAATACAATTTTAGAACTTGTCCAATTCGGCTACAATATTCCTGAATTGGGACTCGGAAGGATCGTTGGTGGTAGCGATGCAGGAAAAGGACAATTTCCGCATCAAGTATCCCTGCAATGGGGTATGCCGCCTCTTCAAAAGTTGCAACACTTTTGCGGTGGCAGCATAATCAATAGTCAATGGATTCTTACTGCAGCTCATTGCGTGACGGCAGTACCAAGTTACGGGACTTTTGTAGTAAAAGCCGGAAAGCACGTAATTACAAAAATCGAAGATACCGAACAAACGATCAATGTATCCAAGACATTTGTGCACAAAAGTTACGGAGGGTAAGTGTAATTAAGGCGTTTTTAATTAGCACATGAAAAATTAATTAATCCCTATTTTCAGATCCGTGGGACCCTGGGATATTGGATTACTGAAATTGAGTTCTCCACTTAAATTGAACAAAAATGTAGCCACGATTAATTTACCATCTTCCGGAAGTATCCCTACTGGCAATTCAACCCTATCGGGTTGGGGTTCAATTTCCAAAACTTCAAACAGCGTAATGCCATCCACCTTGCAACAACTGGTTTTACCTCTGATCAATGAAGCTAATTGTAAACGAGCTCTAACACTTTTGGGCGCACCCGCACCGCACAATACTAATGTCTGCACAGGACCCCTTACCGGTGGCTACTCGGCCTGCAGTGTGGGTACCATAACGATTGATTTGAAAAAAGTGAAAAAACAAATCAATTTATAATTTTTGAACAAATTTTTTCAGGGTGACTCCGGTGGACCACTCATTAGGAAAAGATCAGACGGAAAGAACGAAATCATTGGTATAGTGTCATGGGGTGTGGTACCATGTGGTTCCGTCGGTGCACCATCAGTCTATACCAGAGTATCAGCCTTTAACAGTTGGATCAGTTCGATTGTTGGTAGTAATTAAAACAGACCGTGAATTAAATTAACAATAAAATGCATTGAAAAATATTTTGACACTTATTAAACCTTAAATTCAATTAATGCTTATGGACCTCCAATTTTCTGGAAGAAATTTCTTTCTCCACTTCCGGTAGCACTTCAACCGGATATCAAAGACGTAAAACCAGTCTAATCGAATAAGTAATTAAGAGACAAGGTCTGCAAATGGTTCGCTGGCTCTGTCTAGTTCCTTCGTAAAATATGGGAACTTCCTGTTCCGCATTTCTCATTGCGGTTTCCGTAGGGTCGCAAATGCGTTCTATGAATCAGTCGAAGATCGTCATTAGTTCAGCGATGTGTAAAAAGATTGTCCTGACACTTTTAATTCTATCAGTCAAAATATGTTCAGGGATCAATGGTAAAAATTTGTTTATGTAAAGGAATATATTTTTTAAATTAATCATTAAAATATAAAATTACATCAGAAACTCACGTGACGCCGCCATTAGCGGAAAGACCGACCAGGATAGTTGGTGGAAAGAATGCAGAAAAAGGAAGACATCCGTGGCAAGTTTCTGTGCACTATGGTGATCGTTCACGTGGATTCCCACCAAGGCACGTATGCGGTGGCAGTTTATTGACAGCCGGCTGGGTACTGACAGCAGGCCACTGTAAAACCCTGGCGCCCAAAAGAGCTTCCGGTCAATTTATAATATTGGCGGGAAAATACAAACTCGGCATAATGGAAGACACCGAGCAAAGTAGATTAGTAAGAAGAACATTCGTATATCCAGAATATCCAGGGTGAGTGTAAAATAATAGTTATAGAAAAATTAACTAACTGAACCATAAATTAATAAAAATTAATTAGGACAGTGGCGCCTCACGACATTGCCTTAATGAAGCTGGAACGTCCATTCGACCTGAATCCATTTGTTTCCACGGTCTCTTTACCCTATCCCGAAATCATTCCTACTGGAGATGCCATGTTGACCGGATGGGGTAGTATAGGCAGAACGAGAGCTCCGGAAAATCCGGAAATCCTCCAGGCAGCCATTTTACCCATTTTAGATTACTATACCTGCAAACGTGCTCTGGACAAAGCTCTTCGCCGAGATGGTCGCAATCCTCTTCATCCGACGAACATTTGCACGGGACCGTTAGACGGGAGCCTATCGGCATGCAAGGTCTGTTGCTCACCGGCCCTGACCTAGTGAACTGTCTGACTAACTTTATTCTCACCAGGGGGACTCAGGCGGTCCATTGATTGTAATAAACCCATTCGATCAAGCTGAAGTCGTTGGCGTCGTATCCTGGGGCTTATTTCCATGTGGCGCAAGAAATGCACCCTCCGTATACACCAGGGTGTCAGCATACGTTACCTGGATTCATCGAATCATGTTAAATTATTGATCGGGCAATTTAAAATGAAAAAAATAAATAGGATATTAACCGGAAATTTAATGATTATCTTTAATTCAAAGTATTGTATTATTGTAAATGACCTTATCTCCTCAAGTTCATTGACCTCGCGATGACTCCTTCCTGTTCACTCTAAATTCGTCTCAGGCGTTCGTATAAGTCGCGTCACGAGGTAGACGGTAAAAACCGGTTCTGGCAGAAATGCGAATTAACCAAGTTTTGCCAGGGACTCGATCTGGCTTTAACATCGCAGGAAGATTCTCCTTGCGAATACAGCTATTATAAATTTCTACCGTTACATTCACATGGTATATTGTACGTAGGCTAATTACATACGTGATATAGATAATCAATATACGTGTGATATATTCATGGTATATTTGATTTAATAAAATACAGTATAAAATAACACGTTACTTGATTACTATTGTTATGCTTATTATTATCGTCATTATCATTATTATTATACGTATATATAGGATATTTCGAGGCTCCTAGCCAAGCGGAGATCGAGCTTAAGAATGCTAAAAAATTATTTAAGTCTTCCAATGATTCCCATTCAATGGGCAAAGCAGTACAAATTCATCATTTACCTAATTTTTTAAAACTGATTTAAATAAAGGATGGGACAGCTCTATGCAGTTTTACAGGCCTCAGTGATGACTTTAACAGCTGCCAGAGCTTCTTTGGCAGTTGGTATGATGTAATGAGCTGGTAAAACGAAACCATTTCTACCACGATCTCGTAGTTCGATGGTGTAGGTGTACTTGATTTTGGGAATTGCCTTTGCCCAGTCGTCAGAACCCCCTGAAGCTGCGTAAAGGGTGGTAGCGCTGTTACCAACGGTGTAAACACTTGCGGATCCACCTGCAGCTTTCATTGCGGCTGCGGCTTGACGACCCACGCGTTCCAGGTCAGCGTAATCAGGAGGAACTTTGCGATCATATCCCCAGGGATACAGGATATACTGACCATAGCTATGGAAGGTTAGGTATGCCTGGAATAAAAAGAATTAGAGTAAATAATGAATTTTCATTACGATCATTATTAGTAATTTTTTTTAAATTAATAAAAAAAATTCAGAGCATTATATCTGTTGAAAATCGTACCTTGAAGTTAGCTGCACTGGTCTGGAAGAAGTTCTCTATCGCTTTCGTTTCCGGTTCGGAAAATGGTCCAGAACCGCCAAACGTCTCTCGACAAGGTTGTTTACTACTACCCTGACCACCCCAACGATAACCGAAATTTCTATTCAAGTCTGCACCTATGCAGACGCCACCCTTTTCCGGGCTGCTACGGTTTTTACGCCACAGTCGGTCACCCCGGAACGTGTATTCATACCTGAGGATGAATTTTGTCAATTACGTGGAATTAAGCCACTTGGATTTTTATATTTACCCATCTGGATTTACTACTGGTAAGATATAATAATCCGCTTCGATTTCCTCGCTATTTTCGACCAAATGATTTATTATGTACGTCACACTCGCTGGGCTTATCCACTCCCTTGCATGTATACCGCCATCGATCCATAGTGCAGGTACATCCGGTTTCCCATTACTGATTCTCAATACCTTTCGATTGAACATATAAAAAATAAATTTTTTGTAAATTTATCAATTATTGATTAATTATCCTGATTGGCAAACCTTAAGCGGTCGTCCCTCCACAGAATTTCCAATACTCATTACCGAGCAAAGATCGGGAAAGGTTTGAGCCAAGTAATCGAGATAACCATGAATATCCTCCAGTCTGTGATAACTGCTCCATTCCATCCGATGACCTGATAAGGTTATCACGAATTTTTCAATAGGAAGTAAAAAAGGGAACAAACATACGGAAATCTCTGAACGAACGTTTGCCGAGTTCAGATAATATTTTTTTAGATTTATTTGGATCTAGCTGAAATTTTGGGTAAAGAAGGATTCCTGAATTCGTCAAATCATTGTGTAATCATGCGCGTATGATGAAGCTCACCCTGAAAATGCCAAGGACCACGTCTACCGGCTAGACCAGTAGTAGCTACAGGGTAACGAAGAAGAGGACGAGGAACTGGATATCTAAGGCCTCTGACTCTGCCGACTACCTGCCACCAAGCATAACGCGCTAGAAGAAGAAACGTGAAGCTGCGCTGCAGTTGCAGTTGCAGTTGCGTACTGATATAACGTAAACTCATGAGACGCTATTAGACGCGCTCCTTGATATAGCTGTTACGTGTTAATCGAATTAATGACTATATTCTCGATCATGCCATAACTGGGTTACTTGGTGAAATCGTCAACGAGTAGTACGACAACCTCGTCCTCTCTAATTTGCCTAGCCGATTTAATGATTTAGCCAATGACAAAACGCATGCAGCGGAAACGTGCTCTGCGAGGTACGTCAATCGCTTTCGAATAATACCCACATCGTAATTCGGTCCGTTTTATTTACATTGGTCACATACGTGATACGATATACAATTACGTGAAAATCATTCAATGATTATAAAACTGGATCGTGTCAGTGGAACAAGTGAAATTAGTGGCTGTTGGGATAGAAGCTTTATTCTATATTAATGATTAGAAAATAATAATAGTAGTTGATAAAGCCCCAGGATTAATGAACAGTTTTTTAAAATAAATTAAAATTTGACTTTTCAAACCTTTTCGACCTGCCAGCTCTTCCATCTCTTCAGGGGACGGTACAGGATTTTCCGTATCTATAGCTTGTTGCAAATCAGGTATAACCACGTCGAATTTGACTCTTCTGTCCCTCAGGAAACGGGATACCCGTGGGATAGCGTCAGGATGCACAAGAACGTCCAGGGCCGTATGATTACCAGACCACATAGAAATCTCTGGATAACGAGGTACCGATACGGATAAAGAAAAGAAAATTTTCTTTTTAAATTTCCAAAAACTTATTACCTCCAGTCTCTTGAAGATATTCAACGAATTCCGTCTGTTGTCCAGTAGCCACGACCCGCCACACTTGGGCCCCCTCGTACGTTACCCTTTCTTCAGGAATCTCGACGGCCCTGACGGCTACGGAATCGGTAGGCACTGCTGCCTCCGCTACAGGGACTTCCAAAGTATCATCCTGATCCTGAACTCGCCTCACGCGTGGATGTACTGCTGATGCAGATGGTAAAATAATCAACGCACAAACGAGGAATACAGTGATAACGTAGGGACCATGTCTTATGGGGCCCCATAAAGACCTGGAGGGATTCATCGTCCCGTACTGACTAGCGACATCGGAGCGGGTTCCACCTTTTATAATATTCAGCGAGGCGATCGAACTCGACTAACGGGACATGACGAACCCAACTTCTTTACTCCTCCAGCTATTTCTCCTATGTACTCGTCCGCACCTTCTGAATTCGCGGCCTCGAAAACCTATGTGGTTACACGTATGGCATACTAGATCATATGTGGACTGGATAAAAGCCAAGTTTAGGAAAATCCTGTATGGAAACATATATATTTTTTTTAACATGTAAACAAAATTTAAGGTGAAATTTAAGGTTTTGGGATAATTCATATGCGGGGTAATATGTGGCGTAATGCATATGTGGTTTAATGCATATATGGGAAGACACACATGAGATAATTTTATAAATACGAAGAATGGAAATGATGACTGCTTTACTGCGGATGATAATTAAAAAATATATAAAGGAACCCAACGAACCGGCCACGACCGCCCTGTACTTTTCCGGTTGCAGGAGCGACGCACTCGTCGCGACGGCGACGCGGCCGGGGCCGCACTCGAGCGTCGACTTCCGAACGTCCAAGTCATCGGCATCGTCGTTACACAGGGCGGCGACTTAATACTGGCTAACGGTCCAGAATTGATACGCGACGCTCTCAGCTAATTGATAAAACAAACAGTGACGAAGAAGAAGGAATCATTCACTCATCAGTCAACAAACATGAAGCTGCTTCTACTCGTTGCTCTCGTTGGGATTGGAGCCTCGGCCATTGGGGTAAAGTACACCTTATATTTATACTGCAATTCCTCTATTACGATAGAATAATTTATCATTGAAGATGATTTTCAAAAAAATATCTTTTTGTCACTCAAAAATCGACTGGCAACTAAAAATAGGACTTTTTTATATTACACCCCACAATCTTTTACAAACTCTAGGACTTCTTAAGGGAATAAATGTATATTATACATATATATATATGTAATTTTTTGAAAATTATTTTCTCTATTTTTTTTCAACAATTACATTAAAATACTAAGGAGGGTGAATAAATCCCATTGAGAAATGATTATATCAAGCTAACCTAGCGTTTCTCGCTTATATGCGATGTAAGGCTTCGGCTCCAGTGTTGCCGTCACGTATTACTCAGAAACACATATGCCACTCACATACGTATATGGGAATACGTAACACACTTCCGTCCTCTATATATCATACATTCTCAACCAGATACACCCACACGCATGTAAAACAAAATGAAAATTAACGATGAACTGCGCTTCGCGATATCATTCGTTATCACATGTTCCAGATATGATATATATGTATACATGCATACAGTGAATTTTTTACTTCTTCCGCCCATAAAACTTTTTCCCCTTTATCTCATTCTTCTCCTTTTACACGATTCTTCTCCACATATTCGACGCCCACGCGGTAACAGAACAAAGTGGTGAACGTCTTAAGAAATCATTGTGGCTATCAACTCGTTACTCGCGTATGAATATGTGCAGCTTGTGAAATATATGGAGCAACGATGACGTCATCAGTTAAAAATCATCAAATTTCTTTATTCGTTTTTATGTACTCGTACAGATTTCTTTATGGGTTCGATCATTTTTTTAGGCTACCAGCTATGAGGTGACCGAACAAGTTTATCTTGATATAATGATCGATGATTATCCGGCTGGTAGGATAATCATTGGTTTATTTGGCAAGATTGCTCCTAAGACCGTCAAGAACTTCGTGACTATAGCCACAACTGGCATTAATGGAAGATCTTATTCCGGTTCGAAATTTCATCGGGTCATTAAGAAGTTTATGATTCAAGGTGCGTTTAAGAGGTTGATGATGAAATTATATAGAAACGTAATTTTTTATTAATGAATATTCTTTATCGTATGTAATTTAGGTGGTGATGTTGAGAAGGGTGATGGGAGTGGTTCCATCAGTATTTATGGAAAATATTTTAATGACGAAAATTTCGACGTTAAACATACGGGACCAGGTTTCGTCAGCATGGCCAATGCTGGAAAGAATACGAACGGCTGTCAATTCTTTATCACGACCATCGCGACGCCATGGTTAGACGGACACCATACAATCTTCGGCAAGGTACTATTAAAAAAAAAAATAGAGATTGGGCAACTTAAAAAAATTTCTTCTCATTCATTTTTTTCTCGTTTTTCAGGTCGTCGAAGGCATGGACGTGGTCTTCAAGATCGAACAAACAACAACAGACACAGAAGACAAACCCATCAGTCCCGTTGTGATTCTCGAAAGTGGAACAATCCCCGTGACGGCGCCATTTTTCATTTCCGACGATCCATACGAGTAAAGAACGAAGGCCTTTCCGTAAAAAAGAAAATTGAGAAAATTTAGCCATATATCGAAATCTCGTTAAGAAAGAAATGACAATTCGCTTGTACATAGTAGACATAGTTATTTTTGGAAACAGTTTTATTCTTTTGAAAATTCTTCTAGCACCAAAGCGAACCTACGTGTACAGTCCTTTGACAAATAAACGTATCGCATTTAAGTAAAAAATTTGCTATATCCGTACAAGGGACACGCACAAGTCATACAAATCAAAGTCAAGGACTGTACAGTAAGTGTGTATGCGTAGCGTATCTATACTCTACTTGTCCTACATATCTCATCCCCCTCATAAAATCAGTTTTCGTTCTAGTAGATGATTAGGTGCACGCAAGTGACTCTCAACCTATCCTGACTAAATGATCATTCAATGACCATAGCAGTTATTACGTCAGAACGCAAGAGAGTCACTGATTGATCTGGTACAAGTGCACGCTAGTTATCATTAAAGCTATACCTATATAGTATAGGATCCGGTGTGTTCCACTTGATACCAAATACTCTTTAGTAGCATAGAAAAGCTCTCGTAGTAAATTACTAAGTTTTATTTCATACAGTCACGCGTCGCTTATTGATTCATTATCTAGATCATCGTTCTGCTTAATTTCTATGGTCGAACGATGATGTTGACTGTAGTAGTAGCGTAATGTGTAAATTCGATTGACGCGACTTGCGTGGCTGTACGAACGAAAAGACTGACGTAGCTCGCTGATATTTTCAAATTATATCAATTCACTTTCGCTTTTCATTCATTCGATTGTTTTCACGATGACAATCATTTATATTATACTCTTTTGGAGATTATACCGTGTAGTTAGTCCTCCCGAAGTATTATCTTTAATCAATATATTATTATTGTTTAATGCAATAAAATCATTTGATATGCATAGAATTGCTTTTTTTGTTCTTGTCGTTCCTAATTACTTTTTTTTTGTAGTTTGACCCGTAGTCAAATTTGATGATTTGGCTATCTTTGACTTTTTTGTTCTTTGAATTTTCAGTGCTTGGGGATGGATCAGGGCTACGGCCGTACCTTTGGGATTCAGTTTCTCGATACTCGCATTCTTTCATTGGATGATGAAGCAGCTTGACGTTTGAGAATCATCATCGAGGAGTCATCTTGTTAAATTATGGTTAACCATTCGATATGGTTTTTCGAAAGAATTGTATCGTGCACAGAGATTAATCGAGAGATTAATAAATTAAGCTTTGTTATTGAAATCGACATTTTTATTATCCTAAACAGTCTAGATAAACGAAGTAAAAAATGTATCATATTAGTATCATTACATTATATTTGATTATAGTTATTTTTATCGTAAAACAGTAAGAAAGACCGACTACCGACATTGTGATAATTACCACTGTCGGTAAGACAGATTATTCACCGTCTTTGAGCGCCATCTAGGAATCGTCAGTTTAAAGAGGGCGCTCGAAAGAGATCAGGCATCGCGACGGTAGGCGTCTGTCGATGCATCAGTAGCTCGTGGACGTCGGTCCGCGCTGGTATTGACTGTAATAATGTGTATATATATATACCTAACTATATTACCATATTGCATTTCTCGCATTGCGTGGCTTCAACGGATTTTCATCCCACGCGCAAAATCTTCACTAATTTAAACAATCACTTGGTCCGTTCGATATATTTAAAGTGTTAAACTCAGTGACAGTGTGAATGACGATTATCAGTGATAGCCGTATATTAGTAAACACAGAGTACAAAAGTGCACGAAGCTGTCAAAAATACGAGTCCATTGTGAATGTGAATCTTTTAATTCCCGTGTACAGTGAAAGTGATCCCTCGGGATGAACTGAAGATTTTCACCGAGGAACCCAGGTGAATCATTTATTCAATAAGCTGGCAATAAAAATTCGCAGCTCGATACCGGCTATCCTATTACAAGCACCTACTGAGTTGACAACATCCTTTCCCTTTTATTTTCCTGGATTGTCAGTCGGTATACATTTCTTCGTTCTGAATACACGTCAATTAACCCACATATACAGGGTGCTCCAAAACGAAGCATCACAAATATTTTCTGGCCCTAGGAACAACACTGATTCACTTTCTCTTCGATACTCCGGTACGTCATCAATAATAAGGGTAGATTGTACGACCCCATAATATATTTTATGGGGGAATACGATTTACGTTCTTCACCATAGAAACCATAAAGTACTATAGTATAAGGGTGACATTTTCGAGATTTATATACGTCCTGAGATAATGCCGAATAATCCGGCTACAGAAAGATCATTTTTGATCCATGAAACTTTATTAATAGAATTAATCCGATAGTGTTTAGTATTTGTATTTTGCCGGTTACATATTCTCACATCTCTTTTTTTTCCCAAACGATAAGAACTCCAGATACCAGAATACTTCGGCTATAACGCCACTCTCAGACGATACGACTTTTCGCCGTGCGTCGTGTCCGGCATTGTGCCGTACATACCAAAGGATTCACCGTCTAGCAACCGGTGTGAACGCGAAATCCTATAGTACGGCTTCATGCCATCCTCTGGTCAATTCAGTGACCTTTCACTCTGGTTTTGTGCATTCGCTGTACTAAACTGTCAAAAAGTGTGATAGAGGTTCTACTTTATGGACGTCGAAGAATCGGCATTTCTGAATATATCCGTTTAGCGCTGTGTACATTTGAAGCTGTCGACGGCGTTGTGCCATGCAGGATTGGAATGGGCGCTTTAGCGACAACGACAGCCGTCCACGGCGTAGGTCGTTACATGCGAAGACACCCACAACACCTGCGGCTATTTCTAAGTACGGCGCCATGCTGGTCAAGGCGCACTGCGAAAAATCATATCGTCTGAAAGATGTCTGAGCGACAGTGTCTGACTATAAGCCGTCCAATTTGAGTCATTACTTGAAAGTTTACTTCTTGTAAATTGACCTTCTCACTACAAGGAATGATAAGGAAACGACACAAAGACAGGAAATACAAGAAAAAATGGCACGTGGGTAGGTGCTACGTGTTTATGTATATGTAATTCATTAGAATGAAATGGCGAGCGAGTGTGTGCTCACCTGTCGATAACAAATTCTCAGTACATTCGCGCTCGATGCTAAATTGTCGCGAATAACGAGAGCAAAACGTTCCAGCATAATAAATTGGACAATAAAATTAATTTTTTAAATTAATAAAATGCAGTATACCATAGCGACCATAAAACTATCAGATTTCCGGTAATTGTCGGATATTTTTTAATACATTTTGAAAACCCAATTGTGCCCATATATTTTTTCTTCCCAAGGCTGATACCACCATGACCCACAGATCACCCTACATTCTCTTAATTAACACCGTAAGGTTGCGTGTCACACGCACTTTCATGCGTAATATGTAATACACGAAAAAAAAACCACGTGCTTGACACCGCGTGTAATCACGCCCTTAACAGGAATAGATAATATGTAAAATAACAAGATTCGATAATAATCTCTTAATGTTATCAATCATATAAATTAATTCTAATAATTTTCATAAACGATGTTATTTTTTATTATTTAACGGTGCGAGATTTATTATTATTATTTATTACCCTTTCACTGTCGGCGCAACACGAATGAATTACTTATAAAAATGAAAAAATCAGCATTTTAGTTTAATCACAGAAAGATATTTCAAGGCGTATGATAAATTGATTTGCAACGATGACCGCATGATATTAATCATCTCATCTAATCCTGGTAACAGTATATTCTCAGAATCAAAGCGAAAGCTTATCAATCCCAATATATTTGGCTGAGTCACTAAATACACAGGAACAGTAGTATTGTACGATAGTCTATTCTATTTCGGTTCAAGGGGGTTATTTCTCGTAGGAATTATCGATCTGTCAGAAATGAAAATGACTGACCTCCAATAACTTGATATTAGAATAGAAACTTTTAGGAAAGAGTGAAAGTGAAAAAAAAAGAAGAAGAAAGTAATCCACGATTAATAAAAAAATTTCCCGCTATCATCGCACGGCAGCCTCTATCTTTTTCCTATTGATAATAAAATGCTGTTAAATGATGACCTATATGTTATACAATCTGATATTGTATTCCTTGTGTCCCGAAAGTCTCTGTTTACGCACGCACCTGCGCTAACGTCAAATTCGGACAATCGATGCGGCCTACTTTCGTCTCAGGCTGTGCCGCAGTAGTGCGGCCCATCCTATACAATCCCATCCCCATGAAACTACGTCCTTCATTCACATCAAGCAGCACGTCACTACGAGCATGCACGTTAAAACTACCGCACCCTTTTGATGCAAGAACTCGGGAAAATTTGTAAGGAATTGTAATTTTTATTTATTAAAAAAGGAAAAACAGTTATACGATTCCGTAACGTTTATATGACGGGATCTGAATACCTCGATATACATTGCTCGTATATCCAAATTTTAATTCATGAGAGAGAACACTTGCGTAATTAAAATACGACATGCTCGCGTGTACGTAACGCGTAAACGGAAAGCGTAACGACCTTCCGGAGTGAGCGGATTTAACGTGATGATAAATAGTTTGCATTATCGGATCTTTATAAATGATGAACCACGCAACTACATGTGCGATTCTTGTAAAGTCATTAAGAACCTATGACTAATTGTAAGTGTAGCTTCCCGGAAGGGTAATTGCACCTATGCGCGAACCTTTAGGAAAGTTCTTTATTTTTACGATTAATTAATGCAGGTGCGCCGTTAACCAGAAGGGTTAGTCAATTCGGCGTATTTAAAATTTCGAGAAAACCAGTTTCTACGTATCGCATACATATATGTAAAATTAACTTGTTCGGAGTATTACGTCACTTCTAAATGATGCACACAGGAAGTCATTAAAGCTCACTCTTTTTTTTAAGTTTGTCATCGATAAAATTCTTTTAAAATTTTACAGGTCGTACAGACTCGGGGATTAGAATGGAATTTTTCATTTCGCAATCGGACATAACCGTTTCTTGAGTAACGAAATATATATCGACTTTTCTTCTGCTTTGAAAAGTCACCTTGTTCCTTTTTGTCTACGTGCATTTTGCAGCAGCTCTAAACGTGCTGTGAATCCAGGCTAAAGTTATTCGGGTGCAATGCCGTCTTCACATCGATTTGCTCTCACGTTGCAGCTGCGGTACTTTTTGCTGCATGTGCAAAGCAAAATCAAGGACGAGGGGACCAATTTTATAATGAATCCTTTCTGTTTTCAGGAGTCTTGGTCTAGCAGACCCAAATTATGGGGCAGTACTGGCTGAACGTGGCCCTCCTCAGGGTCATTCTTCCAGTGACCTTAGTCGGATGTGAGTCCATGTTTTTTAACCTAAAAAAAATCTAATGAGTATCCTTTTACTTTTTTCTTTCATCAAATCCTATCCCCATTATTGTGTTTGTCTCTCTTTCTCTCTCACGAGAAATAATAACGTGCCGGAACGTTTGCAGTTGTATCAGATAGGATTGAGTGACGTCATGGAATTAAAAATAGTTATCGTAATCGCACACTGAATTACAACGCCTATTGAATTTTTCGTAAAGAGATTATAATTCATGCACGAATAAAATAATAGAATTTGCATAATAATATTAACAGCTGGAAGGCACATTAAACGTTTAAACACTATTAAGTGTCAAATCATGAGTAAAACATAACTAGAGAGAAAAAAATTGGAGTTTTATTCGAAACTAAAATAAAATGCACGGTACTTGGATGATTTTCTCAAAAGTTTTCGTCTAGCCGCGACAAAACGTGACTGATATCGCACGAAGCGACTTCTAATATTAGACAAGCGGAGCTACAGACGTCGGTCCACTCTGTATTGCATTTCGCGTCTATAAAAATTGTGTCCAGTGTTATTCTCGCTGTACATAGAAGCTACATAAGTATAGCGTGTTATGTACCCATATCTATAAACCAAACAATTCCATGCGATCTTAGGCGTCTGACCTTTTCCTTTTCGGCACTTCTCTTTCAACTTCCACTTCATGCTTTCAGATTGACTCCGCTTCCTCTGACCTTTAGCCCCCGACGCTTATTAATGTGGGTCGCGTAAACTGACTTTATTACATGCGAGATATCAAAGATTTTTATTGTCTCCTTTTCAAATTTTATAAAGAACTTTCGCCATATGAAATATTATCGATGTTTTCATTAACTTCTAATCAGACTAAACAATGCTACCACTATCATCTATACGTATTGTTCATCATAATAATTTGATATGGAGAAAAAATTATTGTCCTTTTGAAGAACAACCCACGTTCTCGAACGTTGGAACGCGATTGGATATGTGAAAGACCTGGAGAATGTTACCCACGTGTACATATATATAGATATATAGGTATACATATAGATACTTAACCTATGGTTGTCTCACATTCGGACTAAACCGGCTGTACATACTTCCTCAAGCGTGAAGTTTCCGCTGGAAATTGTTGGGCCAGCTTAAAACTTCTAACGGGTGTACGTTCAAGTAACGATAGAAATATTTTATTTTACATAGACTATTTTTGGAAATCACGTACTCTCGTAATAACTATTTTTCCGGGTCTCTGGGTCATGTCAGGGACCAATCTCTTAAGAGCGGATTTCCTAGTGATAACGCGATGCCTCGTATCCCTTTTAATTTTGCCGTCGAGACGTTACGAAGTAATTAACATTGCGATTCTAAACGGGTTCGTGCTTAGCATTAATTATGTACGCGCATGCAATGTACGCGCCTTGCATCGATGCTACAACAGTGACATAGGACGGTTAGGAATTTTTATGAAAATTTGTAACGGTTAAAAAATTTTTGTTCAAAATTCTGTCCAATTATCGATCGAATTTCGGAAGACAATTTTAGGGACTCATTATCGCGACCCACATTGTATTTTTACGATTTACGAGTCTCCTGACTATTTTTACGATATCCCTCCCCCGCCCCATACCCACGTTGTAGTATATTAGTTTGTTTATTCCGTTAGTCCCAGAAATTTGAAATAGCTTTTTTTTTTTAAAAACATGTTGGGTCTTTTTTGGATTTTTTTTGTTCTCTCACCAAGATATTTATTATGGGTTGTGCGGATGCTCGAAAAAGATACGCGGTACAAGGTCTATAAATTATTATAAAATTTTACCAGCTACAAAGTCAATCTCAGATTAGATATTTCAGAGATTTATTCTTGGTTACCAAACACTGAGCCCTAAAATTGTAACATACTGTCGACGCCATCTTTTCCTTTAAACTCACTCCCCATGCTATTCTTGTACTTTCTCGGGAGGAAGAAGTTGAAAGCAATTAGGTCCAGTCGTGCCATCAGACGGTACACGTAAAAATAGCACATGACCGATCATGTCAATAGATCAATGACGAGGTCAATATTAATAAAAGTGTAAAAATAATTCTTTCGAACAGGCACAATATGGAGACCAACCGGTCTGTCACTGTTGTACTTGGCATTGGCCCTGTACTCGCCAGTAGTACCAATACCAACACACAAAACGATGAACGGACACACTGGGCACTACTTGAAGGCCTGCATCTGTCTGTGCTTCCTGGCCAGCATCACTCAGTTGACCTTTCACATAGTACTACTGGCACTGCCGCCCTACGGTCACATTCTTGAGAACTGTAAGTATCACTAATATCATACAAAAAAAAAGTGTATCCATTAAAAATAAAACTTTGACCTCCTCAGGCGAATTTTTGGAAAAGCTCTTCAGGCACATAGGACTCGTGAGACTGGACGGTGCATCAGCGTGGGAGGTATTTTTCTGGCTGTCGTCAGAGATCGTCGCCCTACCTGCCGTGCTGACGATTTACTGTATCTGTCGTCGTTTGACAAGACAGCTCATCGGCGACGATGATGAAAGTTCATCCACGCGACGCTCGACGAAGAAGGCCGATGACCGTTCGAGCAAGATCATCAATTTCCTCGGCGGAATTGGGACTTACGTCGTTTTGGCGTCGCTGTGCTGCGCCGCGACTTTAAAGCCCTCCGTCGAAGGGTCCATTTACTTCCTGGTATTCATCGGCGCGTCCACGTGGTGGGCCTGTCATCGAGAGTTGCGCAAGGGGTTCGGAATTCTCTGTAGGATCTTAATGGTCCTGGTCATCGTTCATCTCCTGGTGATACTGACCTATCAGAATCAATGGCCCCAGGAATTAATACCCCTTAATAGTACCTGGTCCCGATACTTTGCACTTACCGCAATCTATCAGTCTAATTGCACCGCGCCAAGATACGTTGATTACATCGATGACACCCACTGGACCACTTATGGATATTCTCTGAGGCTCTTTTGGCTGTACTACGTACTTGCTCTGCAGGCCCAGTACCTTGCTAGAAAACCGGTAAGCACACTTTGGGTTTAGCCTTAACATCTGTCCCGCGTATTAACGGTTACTGACTCTGCTACCTCATCGCGATTGTAACTAACCACGTGTGGATGCCGACGCAAATATTCAATTCATTGACCTCTAACTGGTAAAGGCTAATTGTCAAACCTTAATCGCTGATTTCATACTTGTAACAACCCTTGAGCGCTTTCGAGGCACTAGGCACTCGGTCGCGCGTTGCTTTTACTAACTGAGCGTTACAGGCGAAGAAAGTGACGAACTTCAGTGGGAAATTGGAGAACCTGGACACACCCTTGTCAAGGCACGTTTCCATCAGGCGTAGGACACCCTCACAAAAATGGCAGTCGGCCAGGCGAAAGGTTCGCGTAAGGGGATTACGAGTCCTGCATGATATCTTTTGGAACGCACTGTTGATTTAATTAGATTTATATCGACTTTTTTAGGCGCCGATTTTTGTTGGTTTTTTTTTATTTTTTATTTACAGAAACGTGTAGAAGCCAATTCGATTTTTGCCTGCGTCGTCCGTTTTTATCGATTTTCTGTTTGTTGATAGGCTTATGCATTCTTACTTGCAGCGTTTGCATCCCTGCACTGTGGATATTATTTTTGGATGCTGCTATGTTTAGTTTGCATTGTTTTAGAAGACGCCCGTCTCGACGCCGACGCTGGCCAACGAGCGAACACCCGTACGTACTCTATTCACACATGAACTCTTGTATTTTATATATGCGTGAACGAGTTTGAGCTTTTGTACATAGCTTTGATGATCGTCTAAAACATTCGTTTTTCTAATTTCGAAAGAAAAAACGCTTGAATTTTCTTTCTCACAAACTTTTGGATTAACGGTGGTGGCAACACGGATATGTCGCATGAATCACAAAATTTTAGTATCATGACAAACTCGTATTGTAGATCCTGGTACTTTGATGGATTTAAAAGAACACTGGTCAATGGTAAATTAAATTTATGAAGTTACTAATTTATATATATAAACATTATCATTTATTGTATTACAGCTCATACACTTTGGATCTGGTCGTACTGGATTGCTTCAGGATTCTACCGGCAGTGTCATAGTGCAAGATGGTCATCACGATGACAGCATTCAAATGCAATCGCTTAGCGAGGGTAAAGATTAAAAATAAAAAAAATAAAAACATATTAAGACAAAGCATATGTTACTGATGAAAGAATTTTACTATCAGGTGTCCCAGAAGATAAACCAGGAATCATCGAACACGTCATCATGGCTGTTTACTCGATTTTCCAGCTGGTCGTTAGTTCATCGTATCTCGCTACTAATATTATTATGATGGTATTAAGAAATATTAAATAAAATTTTATTTTTATATTATTCGATTGAGATTTATAATAGGCTGTTCTTGATCTTGCAGACCTGGAGTATCATGTATCACAGCTGGACGACCTTTGCCCTCTTGCTCTGGGCTTTGATCCTCTGGATGGTACCAAACAAAAGGGCTTCCATGATGAAGTGTTCGCCGTTTATTGTCCTTTATGCCACTCTTCTACTTTTGGGACAGTACGTGTACGTAATGGATCTTACTGAAGAAGAATTGCCAACCGTCATTCACGGCGTCAAAATGTCGGAAATTGGATTTTCCAAAACAGAACAATTGAGTCGTTGGCATCTGATTGTGAAGGTTTGTATTTGAAATTCCAAATTTTATGGACGTTGCTAATATTGAATTTTTGATCTTATATTTTTTTTTATTTTACAGTGTTTATTCATGACCATGTTTTGGGTCACAATGAGACAATACATGGCTGAACGTAAGCAGCAACGACGCACTTCCGCCTTGCGCGATATGGTTGCGCCGTTGCACGTTTCCGTTTCTACTGCCACTACAGCCATGAACCAAGATATACCGGAAATTAAGAGTCAGTTCATGAAAAGTGTTGGTACAATTGTGAAAAAATTCCTGACTAAATTTTGGATTGTCGTTGTCGTCATTATGTTGTTCACTAGTGGTATCACTGGAGAACGCATGACTGTCTTCAGAATCATTTATATGTCTCTCTTCTTGTTTTTTGTAATCATCTTCCAGGTAATACAGATATTCTTTTGTGTGGTAATTTATATCAATTTGACATTCACAGGAATAACTGGCTTTGTTTCTAGATATCTTGGACCGCCTGGAGAAAAATGATATATGGTTTTTGGATAACTGTCATTGGTTACTCAGTGATTATGCTAATTCTTGTTTATACTTATCAATTTCATAATTTCCCATCTTACTGGGAATATATTTATATCGACAGAGATCTGTAAGAATGTCATACTTTTATGATTACGTCTTTATGCTGGATTTCAATCATTTTTTTTTTCTATGTCTTTTTTCAGTCAAATGGACATTGGATTAGAAACTTATGAGACAAAAGATCTATTTGTCCGATTGTTGACGCCAACTTTCTTCGTCATCATAACCGTCCTGCAGATACATTACTTTCATGAAGAATTCCTCGAGGTTACCAACATTGAAAAATTAGGGTAATTCACATAAACCTAATGAAAACTCGTGTATATATTTTCGAGTTGTAATTTTTGGAATTTTATTCTTAGAACTGCAAGTCTTTCCAGGAATGAAAGCCTTGGCCACTCGCCAAGTACGATCCCAATCGCTTCGCCTACAGATGTTGCACTTAATGAACCAGAACCCGAACCTACCATATACACCCTGAAGCAATTAAAACGTGAGTGACATTAATCAAAATTTATTTTTAACAAAATTTCCTTGACATTCTCGTATTTTTCAGAAATGTCAAAACTAGAGAGAAAAGCTCTCTTTCAACGTATTTTGAAGCATTTTATAAATTTTTACAATTACATCTGGCTGTTTCTCGAAATTCATATGCAAAAGATTATCTTCGTATCTCTGGTGTTACTCTGTATAAATGACGTAAGTCCATAGCATCCTCAAGTAAGATAAATGAAATATCTAATATTGGTTTTTGATATATCTTTTTTGTAGGTCTGCGCAATCAATTTCTTCTTCATCCTTGCTGTCGTGATCATGATTAACTTTAAGAGAAACGTACAAATAATGGCGATCAACGCAATGGCTGCTGTTATAGCATCGCTAATGGTGATCAAAATGCTTTATCAAATCGAATATATCGATCATAATAGTTCGAACTATAATTGCTCGGTAAGCAATATTATTTAAAAAAAAAAGAAAATTGTCTAATTTGTGAACATAATTTTTTTTTAATTTTCTAGCGCACTGATGACGGTCAAAGTCAATATGCAAGTAACAACACTATATACAATGTGGCGGAATGGATTGGTATGAAAAAGGCTGAACATGGAAAATTGCCTGATCTTTTAAAGGGATATATTGGTATAGTAACAGTAACGACATTGAGAGCCATTATCAATGTGCGACAATGGTTCTTCAGGCAAGAAAGGGATTTACCATTAGAAACTCCCCAAGTCATGTTTCCCCATATAACAAGAGCTGAAGCAGATAGGGGTTTACCGGAATGTCTGAAATTTTTGTTTAATTACGGATTCTATAAATTTGGTTTAGAATTTTGTTTGATTGGAATAGTAGCACTGATCGGTACCAGATTAGATTTTTATTCAGTACTTTATGGAATCTGGTTAATAATTTTGTTCTCGCTGAAGAGAAGAACGGCGTCAAAGGTTTGGCCATTTTTCAAAATTTTCACAATATTCCTATTGCCGGCACAGTATATTCTTGTGGTGGCACCGCCGACCTGGTTCTGTATCGGTAAGTCAACGAACCGGGATGCTGTGATGCTAATCTTAATTAACATTGTAATTGTTAATAATTTTTCATTGCAGAATATCCGTGGAGTGATTCTGAAATGCTTAGAAGACTACAGGAGTGGATGTATTTTCCAGATCCAGATTTTCCCCCAAATCCAAAAAAACTTATGTGTAATTATATCGGATTCTTAAAAAATTAATTTTCATCAACGGCGTTGACATAATCAATCTTCTTTTTGCTTACAGGCGATTTTATCTTGCTGCTAATGATAGTGAGACAGAGTCTTGTGTTCGGCATTGAAAGACGCAGTGAAAGCTCTGGAAAGGAATTCATCGCTGGTCATAATTATTCCGTATTTTTGGATATGGATAAACCAAACTTCATTAATCCCGTGAAAGATTTTGTATCTCACATTCATTCCTGGTTGGACATTTTGAAACGTGGATGCATGATGAGTCTAATGTGGATCACGTTATCCATAATGTTCCTTGCCGGTACCAAAAGAACTAATTTATTCTCTCTGGGTTATTTAATCGGTGCCTTTGTATTTTTATGGCAAGGTAGTGATTTTTATCTCCGACCAATAAGAACCATATTAAAATGGTGGAACATATTGATTGGATACAATATCGTTGTAATATTCTCAAAGGCACTGCTTCAAGGTGTCGGCTGTGTTCTTATCAAGCAGGTGAAATAATTTTTCATCCAAAGATTATATAAAACTAATTATAAAAAAATAATTATATAACTATTCTATACAGTTGGAATCCTCAACATGCTGGCTCATTCAATTGTTAGGCATAGCTTGCCTAAAGAAATTCAAAAGTTCTGCCATTGAATTTGGTATTGATAATACCCAATGCGAAGTACCACGCGAAGACATCGGAATGGTTTGGGATGGATTATGCTTTGGTTTTCTACTAATACAAAAGCGTCTCTTCAAAAGCTACTACTTCTTCCACATAGTGGACGAAACCAAGGCGATGAGTATTTTGGCCTCACGCGGTGCAGAGCTCCTGGAGGAATTGCACCAGAAGCGAATAGAATTTCAAGAGAGCGTCGAGAGGAACGTTTTGCAAAAATTAAAATTCAAAATGGACAAGATCAAAGCAAATCAACAGAAGATTCTTGGTCCAAGTTACAGAGAGCCAGAGACCCACAAGATAGGTAAGAACCCAGCTATTACCGACTTTTGAAAATCAACCCCAAAGAGACCCCAGACGTTCTTCGAAGAGAAGGATGAACAGTCCAAGTCCTCGTACGCATAGGGGATGTTTTAATGATCCCTTATTTTTGATGTACGCACGCAAAAGAAGGGGAGGCACCGCTGGCAAGGTCATCGAGTGTCAGTTCATGCGTGTCATCGGGTCACACCCCGCCTCAGGGATATCAAACGCCCATAGATGATGACGAGGACGAGCCACCGCCGCTAACTCCTCGGGCAGCATCCCTATTACAGGCTCCTACCCCAAACTCTGCGATTATGACGGTCAGTCTCGAGGGTTATCTCGAGCCAACCCGAATTTCCTTCGGCTCCCCTCCTAGCAGCGAACTCAATCCCAGGGGACCCTCGCCTGACGAGAGCTTTCCAGTTTTCTCTCCACCACCCTACGATCAGCCAATCCCGGATCAGCCTGTTCAAACGTCCCCGGGGCACCGACGTCAATCCAGCTTCATTGGACCACCCTGGATGAATGGATTACAGACTCCACGACAATCAATCATCTCTACGACGTCACGATCCCCGCATTCTCATCACACATGTAACCCCCATAAGATCCTAGAACAATGCCTGCTCCAGTGTCCTGTACATATGCTTCCACGCAGCACATATAGATGGCATAATCAGCACTAGATATTCCTATCCTTTTACATTATTATCTGGGATATATGTGTGTCGAACGTCATTTTAATATTTCAGAATTCGCCAATGGGGATGATGGAAGATATCATTGATCCGTACCCTCTTGTAATATATTTTTATGTACATTACGTCCCTGCGTCTTCCCTTGTTTCATTATTTTTTTTCCTATTTTTGGTTCTAGATATTTTCTGTTAATTATTCATCGTCTTTGTATTTTTTACCTTTTTTTTCGGTAGATACGCTCTTTCCGGGATCACGACCATTGTACAGACATCGTCCGCCAAAAACCAACAGAGAGGGTAATTGAAATATTTTTTTTTTTTCACGTATTCTTGCTCGCTCATACGACTAACGTCATTAAACACAGTATCATCTTTACAGCAAATGCGCAATTGTATATAACTGTATATCTAATACTTGTAATAACAATTTCAAGTCAATTGTTGGATTTTAAATTGTATAATATTAATAATTTTTCCTTGTAAATGAGCAGCTCACTTACTGTTTATAACTTTGTATATAAAATGTGTGATATTTGCATGGCTTTTGTCAAATTATATAGTTTGCCAATATTTCAATGACCCGGTTTTCTTTTTCTCTCTGTAGCCATAAGATCTGGCGACTACTATATGTTCGATGACCTGGACGATGACGATGTCACCGAATTGCTTCCCGACACGGAGGAAGAAAAGGAAGAGTTCGAAGGTCATCAGCAACCGGAAACACATGGTCGCAGAATGACAATTTCCGAGGTGAGTCCTTGGTAAAGAATAATTTTCAAGAAACAATTCTAAAAAATACATTGAAATAGTCGACTTAAATTCAATATAAAAATCGATGAATTCTAGTTTCACGAGTCTCGTTCAAATTTGACAGAATTTCACAAAACTATTCGAACATATTCCAGAATATCAATGAATATCTCTTAATCAAAAATTTTTCCTAGTCGCTTTCAAATTTACTTGACATATGAATCTGTTCGTTCTAATATACGCCCTGTAGTACAGTCTCTTGTAAGAATATCAATTAAAACAGTTGTGCTGCAATACTTCCAATTGTTACATACAACAATTGTAATCAGCTCTATACATATATATATGTATATATATATCTTCTTCAACGAATGAACAACTGTGAAATTGTTTCTCTTTTCTGGTTTTTGGTTTTGTATTTACCTCTTTCCTTTTATGTTTCATTTAACTTCCCCTTTTGTCGGTCCCCCCCCCCCCCAACAAAGATTCTTGTTTTCTCTTATAACTAAAATGTTAGGTCCAACGTTTGCGCAATCCGTCACAAAGTCATGTATAATATACAATGTGTGTGATACGAGTGAGTGGTGGTTGCAGCTGATGACCACGCTGATTAAGACAGACATAGAGATAGCGACGCACGTCGCCCTATACGGAGGTACCAAAAAGGACGCCCTGCGCCTACGACGTCGGAGCGTCCCGATGACTCGCAAGAAATCATCAATGTCTTATCTGAGCGCACGATCCGAGACCGACACTGCCGCGGCCACCGATGTGAGACTCCTTTAGCCTGCATGCCCATTACTACAGCACTCCAGTCCTCCATTGCCTTTCTCATTTTTAATAATATACTTCATTGTCTGAGGCATTATTTTATTTGTATATTTATTCTGTGTACTCTGTGCTTTTCTTTTTTTTTTATTATTGGTGTCTATCATTATTTTTATTTTTAATATTTTATCCACAATTGAGTAAAGATCATTCGATGATTATTCAGAGGATCATGATCGAATGATTTTAGCTTATTATAAGCGAGTCGTCATTACCTGCTGCTCATTTAGAATGCTTGTTTATTTCTTTATTCTTTTAAAATGTATTTTCTGTATTTTTTTTTCGAAATTTATATTTTTGTTGGCTTGTCATGGCAATGGAGGTACCTCTATTTTCCTGTCACCATATTTTCCTTCACTAAGATGACAATCTCTTTAATATCTCTCTCTCTCTCTTAGCCGGAAGTCTCTCTGAGACTTCGACTTCCCTTAACTGGTACACATGGCCTCTATATCCTTCTCGATAATAATTTGCTTTTTATAATTTTCAGCCAAGCTAGCAGTAATTGTTCGCTTCACGTAGCCGTTTAACTGTAACCATATTGTTAAAAGTGTAAATAACATTGGTGTGATGTACGCGGCACGCTATTTTCTCTAATAATTTAATTTATTTATTCATATATAAATAATTGATAAATGTTAGGTAAGGGAGCCGACGAGTTTGGCTTCGGCGGATGTGGAGGAGGTCGACAGAGAAAGAAAACCGGAAGACGTCGCGAGAACTCCGGAACCATCGGATGACGAAGGCGAGGAGGACAAGCCGGAAGATAAAAAGAAGATTTCGCTTTTGACTTATTTCAAATTCGCTTGGGCCTTTTTGAACAGCTCAATGGTCTCCATGACGAGATATCTTAATCAGTATTCAAGGGACTACAGATACATCCGCAAAGTACTGGCGAAAGAGAAGAAAATCTTAAAAGTTAGTGGTACCGATCTTACGAGTTATTTCATTTATAATTATACTAATCATAAATAATATATTACAGGGAAAACCAGACTTCCGCATGGGTACACGACTTGGCATAAGTCAAATATGGCAACCGATACCACTGGTGAAGCAAAGGTAAGAATCGTTTTTAAAGAATCTAAAAGATATGTTCATCATTCTAATGGACCCTAGAGTTATTTCGCTTAGATAGATACAAACTTAAATACCTACACAAATTTATGATTTTTGCAAGAGGTAACTTTTGATGTATCTTAAAAATGAGAAATTATATATATACAGTAGCCTGCATTTAGCAGTCTTGGCTTGTCGCGTAAAATCATGTAGATGTCTTGCCCACATGTCACATATGTATCTAGTCTCGAACCGTACAGGATGATTCGGAAAGGGATCCAAGGTAAAAATCCCTGCGAGGGATGAAAATTCCTAAAAAAAAGAGTTGTCTATAACAATGACTATTATTAATATAATATATTATAATAATAGCACCGCGCTTAGGCGGTGGCTGTACAGACGAAAGTAGTTGCGCTTGCCCCACAAAATCCCATAGGCCTTGGCAGCTAGTAGTAAATGTGCTCGCTCTGGCAGATCAACCACGAATGGAAGTACGGAGGACCAGTCGGACGCTGCAGATGGACCTAGCCAACCGCGTAATCAGGAAGAAAGGTAGGTTGCTTCTACCCAGGCATGCTTGCAGCCAAAGATACCTGTGAATTAACAAAAGGATCGATCATCCATCCCCATAACATGAAAGGAAATACGGATTGATAAAATTTCAATGAAAAAATTATAATTTCAACAGTATGAGGATTAATCTCTTATTTAAAAATATCTAAAGTAATTTTTTTATCTTGTGGTTGCCTCCTTTGTCTTTTTTTTTTCTTTTGAGTCAATGATAAAGTAATACGTAGTAGAAAGAGAGTGGTATTGTCTGTATCAGGAAGGAGAGCTCGCTGACAGTTCCGCACATCCGTATTCTGGCGCCGAGTTTGGAGCGAGGATTGGACATGTCCTCCTCCAGGTACCAAAAGTCGATCAAGACTAAACGATCTATCGATCCTCAGTCTATGGCTAATCTTCATGCACTTGCACGCAATTCCCACGCATGCGACACTTCACTCATGCCACACCTTCTGCACCTTCTCAATCACTATGAAAGAGACGTTGTCGCCTGTTCCAATTAGTCACATGTGACGGATACGTTTTCGCACGGTGTACAAAATTTTTTCTGATGCTGAAAAAGAGAAAGGATGTAAAAGTTGCATTATTTCTTTTTAATAGACATCCTATTAGTTAATTAAATCTTTCATATTTCACTTACAGGTTTAATGCCACGGCTCCCGAGCTGAGCTTTGTGTGTGCTTTAATTATTTCTTCACAGACTAAGGGAGTATTTATTCAAGAATTTTTCATTAATTAAATACTTGATAATACTCTCTTGGACGGTTAACTTGCTACCTGCCTGTATTCAATGCGTTAAATTATGGAAAATTTTTTAATGAAGTTTCTTTTAACTCTTGGAAGCAAGTTAGGCCCAGTCTGCGAATCTGTGTGTATAATTGCTCTTTTTTAATTAACTGATTAACCGACGGAGATATGTTGTGGGACAGCTCCATCTTCTCGCAACTAACGCAAGGACAAGAAGAGGATCAGGAGGCTGAATTGTCGGAAGTTGATCAACCACCAATCATTCAATTGGCTGCCTCTATGTGGTTTGGAATTTTGGCCCATTCCGCACTTCTCTGTTATTTTTTGGTCTTTCTACATCAAATCAAAAATGCATCTGTACTTTCAATTCCGTTACCCCTAATGGTATTTTTTTGGGGTTCGCTCACTATACCAAGACCTTCAAAAACTTTTTGGGTCACCCTCATCGCCTACACAGAGGTACAGTAATAATAATTTGAGTTATACCTGACGAAAGAAGCATTGTTACTTATCATCGTTACTTTTAGGTAATCGTTCTGGTCAAGTGTGTATTCCAACTGGAGCTGATACCATGGAACCAATCAGTATTACCAAATTATCCACTTTTCCTACCACGAATTATTGGGGTGGAAAGAAAACCGAATTATGCGTTATGGGATCTATTATTGCTGCTAATGGTTTTCTTTCATAGGTAATCTATAAATTATTTATTTATACATTTATTTGTGATCCGACGAATCAATTATTTGGTTTTTCAGGTTCATGCTGAAGTCCCTTGGGCAATGGACGTCGCCATCCTTACCTAGGAAAATTATACCAACAAAATTGGCTGTGGTTCCCACAGATGATCAGCCTCAAAACAGAGGTCAGGGCGATCAAGTTGCACAATTGAATTGGCAAAACGAGGGGAGCAAGTAGGTTTCCTTTTTTTGAAATAAAATTGAAACGTAGAATATAAATAATTTTGAGCTTTTACAGCAACAAATCCAAAGGGGATGAAACGACTTCGAAAGGTACTTCATTGCCTCCTTATCAAAGAACTGATGGACCATCGGAAATTCAAAATATTTCTACAGATGAAAACGAAAGACTTGTCATAATGCAGTCACGAGAAGAAGATGAGGAGGGAGATTGCAGTGAAAAGTTGGGATTGGCAATGAATGAGACGTAAGTTTTAAGAAGATGCGACTGAGCGAAGTAGGAAAATTTCATTCTTTTCAATATTTCAGAGTTATGAAATACCTCGAACCCGTACAAATATTTTTCAAAAATATACTGAGCTCCTCGGGCAAGGAAAAGACAAATGTTTACGCGTACATGTTTCTCTGTGATTTTTTCAATTTTCTACTGATCATCTTTGGATTTTCCGCCTTTGGAGTAAGTACACCTATGCAGTACAAATGGAGGAAAAAAAGTTTATTACCTTTCTGAATGAGATTCATTCGTTCCTGTTTTCAAATTTTAGACTCAACAAGGAGACGGAGGTGTAACGGCCTATCTTGCTGAGAATCGAGTCCCGATGCCATTTTTGTTAATGTTACTTTTGCAATTTGCATTGATCGTCATCGATCGTGCCCTATTTCTGCGAAAATCGATGCTCGGCAAATTGATCTTCCAGTATTGCCTAATTTTTGGAATTCACATCTGGATGTTCTTTATATTACCAAGTGTAACCGAGCGTCAATTCAATGAAAAATTACCACCGCAAATTTGGTACATGGTCAAGTGTTTCTATCTGCTACTGGCAGCACATCAATTGCGACTTGGTTACCCAACGAGAATACTTGGTAACTTTTTATGTAAAAAGTACAGCGTGGTCAATTACTTCCTATTTAAAGGGTGAGTTTTTGGAAATTCGGTATAGAACAATTTTTTGTCACAAAATTTTTTCAAGCAATGAATTTTCAGATTTATGCTTGTACCATTCCTATTCGAATTACGAGCAGTTATGGATTGGATATGGACAGATACATCAATGACCATAATGGATTGGTTCAAGATGGAAGATATTTTTGCCAGCATCTACCAAATCAAGGTAAAACAAAAATTCTGATCCTTATCAAAAAATAAAAAATTGCCCAACAGTATCATCGAAACGTACTCCTCAATCTTGTATGAGATTTCCCCAATTTTAATTTACAGGCAGAGGTATAATCCAGTCGATCTTCGATCCTGGCTTTTATAAGTTTACCTTAAAATAAGTATATTAAATTCGTGTAACATATTGTAGGCTTTTAAGCGGCTTTTCAGGTGATGCGACATAGAAAGCAAAAAAACCGTCAAAATGACGACATCAGTAACTCTTAGGATAACCGACGCCTAAACAAATACACCAATTGATGTTCACTAATTATAAGCTTTCTATATCGTGAATAACTAAATCCGCTTTGATGTAAAACTTTTAGTTACAGCTTCGTAAAGACAAGAGCGAATAACCAGGGTGATCAAAGCAAAAGACATTTAGCCCATCGACTGTTAACTAATTAATAATTCATTTAATATAAACAAGGAAAACTAATTCTAAGCATATCTGACATTACAGTGTATGCGTGGAGTAGAGTCTGACTATCCACAACCTCGAGGAGTAAAAAAGAAGCAATTAAGCAAGTACATGGTAGGTGGAGGAGCTCTCTTCTTGATTATCGGCCTCATTTGGTTCCCACTGCTTCTCTTTGCACTGGGTGGAACAGTGGGAGTCTCAAATCTTCCATACGAAGTTTCCATGAAGATACGAGTAGGACCGTACGAGCCAATTTACACGATGTCCGCACAAAATAGTTCCATCTTCCGGTACAGTCAAGCTGACTTTCAAAATCTGACAAATAACTACGCCACCGATAAGTCAGCCATCACCTTCTTGGAGAATTACATCTACACAGACGTGGCAGCCGTTAGACTAAGTGGATCATCCAGAAAACTATGGGCCATCTCACCACCAGATAGAGCAAGGTCTGTTCAGTGAAAAGAAAAGTAATTTTTCATTAAAAAACACTAAGTGTAATGATACAAATAATTTTTACCTGCAGACTGAAAGCTGAATTAGAGTCTGATAGTATAGTCACCATCCATGTGGAGTGGACCGTAGCAAGAAAAACAGATGCAAAAGATGCCAGTCCTATAACAACTACGAAAAGAGATATAAAACTAGATCCATATGTGAATGGTGTATTTAATCCAGTTAGAAGAACTCTGGCTAATATGTTATCCATTACGAATAGTACTTCCTCTACCAATGGTACCATAGTGCTGCAGAATGCATTTCCAAAGTTCCTGAAGGTCACCAGTAGATTAACGAATGTGGTACCGCAGTTGATGCATTCGCGACTTTTGCGTATGTATTATCAGTAATGAGTCATTAGCATGTTTGAAATTTGAAATTTATTTGAAGATAAGAGATTAAATTATCTTTTTTATTCTATTTTTTTCAGCTGAACCAGAAGACGAAGAGAATAAAGATTATCTGTATCGAAATATCAGTCTTCAACTTTCTCGAAATCAGGACTGTTGTGCTCAACAACAGTGGTGGAATGTTCGTGAGAATTGCAATGATCTCATACATAATGTACTATTGAAAAATATACCACAAAATGATTGTGAGTATATCATGATGTTCCTGTTTAACGACAAAGCATTTCCCGAGGGACTCAGCTTTATTTCTGGATTCGGGTAAAGTGCAAAATATTTGTTTAATCTTTCTAAATAATTCTTCAGCTATTAATTATGTGGAGTGAGATAATTTTCTTATCGATTTCTGTAAATTTTAGAATACTCGGACTGTACACAACCGCTGTGATCGTAATAAGTCAAATGATGAGGAAGATGGTGAGCGAAATGGCGCCGAAAATTATGTTCGAAGATCTTCCTTATGTAGATAGAATTCTACGACTTTGTTTGGATATTTATTTGGTACGAGAAAGTGGTGAGCTCTGTCTCGAAGAAGACCTCTTTGCCAAATTGATCTTCCTCTATAGATCACCAGAAACATTGATTAGGTATGTTGAGATTTTTATAAAAAAAATTAATAATAGATTTTGATATTATATTGGATATTGAAATTGCTAATGAAATTATTTTTCAGATGGACCAGACCACCCGAACCTGGCGAAGAAGCCTACAATGATGATGATGACGATGACGTTGACGAAGACACAAGTCGCAGAAGAAATCGCGATGAATTACATGATGACTGAGCAGTTACAATGAGCAATTAAAAAAATTTTACTCAAATACATTGAGTTCATCGAATAACTAAAATTTGAGTGAGCAGTGAGAATCAAAGACTAATGAAAATTGCACAAAAGTCTTCAAAGAAATATTTCATCGAAAGCTTGAATGTCGAAGGACTGCGCTCCGCGTCGTATTGTAAAAAGAAATCGAAAAATCATTGAGTATCCGGCTTTTTGAGTATTCGCCGAAACAGAAACACAATAATGGCCTTTACGCTTCACGTTAATATGCGATGCATTTACTATTCTAATGAAACAATGACTTGCAATAGACCTAATGATTCTGCGATCGAAAGTTTTCATAATCTTAATACATTTTGCCTAACTGAAAATAAGGAGTAAATAACTGAAGTTTCTAAGAGCTTTTCATCATCATGAAGGTAATGAAGAAATATAGTGAACAATTAAAAAGGCAGATAAAATAAAATAAAAAAGGAAACGTCAGATTTCTTAGCACAATTTTGCAAAGTACGTCAAAAGTCTCAGCTCCGCCCAACTTTTCTATGTTTTCTTTTATTACGAAGTCTCACCACATCTTGATGCTGTACGAATCATGTACGAATCATGCCGTATATTTTTTAAAAGATCCTCTTACAGTTGCATAGTTATTTGGGTGTCAAAAATTTCGCAAGATTTTTCAATTTTGATAATTTTAGGTGTAGCAAAATGCGATTTCGTACATGCGCGATACTGAACATTTCTGTATTCTTATAGAAGCGATCACTTTTATATATTTATATATTTTTTATCGAAATCTCTTACATAATAATGCGAGATATTTATGTGTAGTTTGCGTGAGATGAAATTAAGGTTCTGCAATTTTTGCAAATTATGCACTTTGCGTAATACAGCATAAACCCTAGTTATTCATTTGCACCTGAGCTCCGATTCGAGAATAAAATTTTATCCGTATATTTTATAGTTTCTTTTTAAATATATTAGAATTTTTTAATATATAGGTGCCTTGAAAAGTGATCATAAGGTCATTTAATAAAAAGAAAGGAACGAAAAGGTCAGGAAATAAATTAAAAATTGCTGCAATCATGCACGGCAATCAATGCACTGTAAATCGATTTGATGTTTGTAAATATTATATTACTGTGTTTATATTTTAGATTGTCAATTCAAAATATATAACATACTGTTTCAAATACTTGGCGTACTTTAACGCATTTCTTGTAAAATATATTCCAGTATAAAAGTACAAATTATTTTATTAAATAATTAACAAAATTTATACCACTAAGCTTAAGGACATCTAACACCTATAAGGCACTTGCTGAGTAGCAGCATAATCATTAAGTGAATCCAAAGATTCTAATCAATCCCTTGATAAGTCTAGCACCACAACAATAAAATATTTAACAATGTAAAAATAATAAGATATTTTGTGAGACTTAAGAGAAATTTAGATACTCTCACCATTTGTTGACAGATGCCCTATATTTTCAGCCTATCTTCTGCTCGAGCAGTTCCTTATATTTAATCTTCAATGCAACATTCTCCTGTTTAACAGCTTCTGACTCATACACTTTTGTCTGGAGTTCTTCGACTTTAATTTGTAGGATTGTAACATCTTCACGAAGCTTCTCATTCTCTTCAACTAGCTCCTTGAAACGTGTAGACTCGCTACTAGGATGCATTTCCCTGATGATTTCATCGGTTTGAAAAAGGAGATTCTTAATAAGATTCGCCTGTGTATTTATATGAAGCTCTTGCATAGCTCGTAATATTTTCGTACTCTCTTGCTTTGTGTAAGTACTGATTAATTCTTTGATAGCGTTTAACAGACCTATAGGATCTGGAATTTCCTTAGGCTCCAATTTCTTTGCATGATTGTCCGATAAACGACTACGATTCTTTACAATGTCTGAATGAAGGGATCTTTCCTTAGACACATCAGGCTTACTGTTTTCTTTGCTTGAATTATCAGAAGATCCATGACTCTGCTCTTTGAAGCTATCAGAATATCTTCCACGATCTTTAAGCTTGGGTTTGACCTCAGTAGCTTTATTTTTCACATCTTGATTATTCGATTTACTCTCTTGTACCTGAACTTTGTTCTCAACAGCTTTAAGTTTATTCTCTGTGTGTCGTTTTACTTTGTTCTCAGGTATCTTTAACCTATGTTGTTTCACTTCCACCTCCTTAATCGTCTCCTTGTTGCTCTTTTTAGTTTCTCTGGATATAACTTTATTTATGCTAACAGGTTTTGCATTTGACGAAGTTGGTGTTACAGCAAGTGTAGAATTCTGTTGTCCCAAAATATGCCCAAATTCCTTTTCTTCAGATATTGCCACTACAGTTGGAGATTTGGAGTTTCGCGTTGTAACATGCCGTTCAATATGACGAACAGCAAACCCAGAATTTAAATCATCGGGTACCAAATCTAAGTCTTCTAAGAATGAGTTGTTTGCAGGTGCTGTCTTTGCTTCAGATGGTGCATCATCTAAAACAAAAATATTTTCAAATATTCTTACAAATATAAAAAAAAGTGATAGCCTAAATTTCATATATTGTTTCTCACAAAAAAAAAGATATATCGTTGGACTGAAATGCTTGTTCTAATTACTTACAGGGAGAACTTGTAAGATTATTTGGTAGCTTTCTATCCATATTACGAAAAAATGTTCACTTAGATATTAGACTCTTAAATGACGCATTCCAACTTTCTATACGAATTACAAGTAATGGACTGTAACGGACGTCTCGCTTCGTAAAACACACAACTGAGAAGAAGCGGATGCGCAGAAATAACCGGCTATTTATGACACATCAAATGTATGAAGTTCCAGAATATGTATTCACGAAATTCAATCACCGTTTACATACCCGGTAAGTTTTATTAAAATCAGCTGTTATTTTTGAAATTCGTACCAACCTGTACATTATTTTATTTATTTTCAACTTTTATTAACCAACTATTCTATTATAACAATAAGCTTCATTTTTCTCATTTTAAAATTAGTATGTTTACTAAACAAATTCAGTGTAATAATTCATTAGATTAACGAAATTCTATTTTTAAAACGTATTTGTAACAGTTGGCAGATATAGCTAAGGGTATGGTTCTCAAATTCACTGCCAGTATTACGAGTATCACTGTGTCCCTGTTTTTCTGCATGTAATAGAATGAGACACAATCGTGCTCGTGGTACTAACAGTGAAATTTGGAACTGTGGTCATAGTCGGTGCCAGTCAGTGCTAAAGTAGATAAAGTGGTGATTTCATTTGGTGCGTGATCGTCAAAATGGGAAGACTATTGTTCCTTGGTGTCTGCATTTCCTTACTTCTGTTAATATTTTGTGAAAATGGAAAAGGCTTCATTAACGTCTATCCCAAGATAAAAGATTATCCTTTAAAGGATGGAGAGGATCCTGGGACTCCTTTAATCCTGACTCCTCTTATAGAGAGTGGAAAAATTGATGAAGCAAGAAAGAAGGCAATTGTCCAGCACAATGCGATGTTGGACGTTAACAGTTATTCTGGATACTTTACAGTCAACAAGGAGTATAATTCGAATATGTTCTTTTGGTTCTTCCCAGCCCAGGTATAATATTACAATTTTTTTCTGTTTTGTATTTTCTAAATGTGCTTCTGTTTATTCTAGATTAATCCCAAGGATGCTCCTGTAGTCCTGTGGCTGCAAGGTGGTCCTGGAGCTACGTCTCTCTTTGGTTTGTTTGTTGAAAATGGACCATTCATTATCACTTCTAACAAAACTCTCACCATGAGGAAGTATTCTTGGACCAAATCCCACAATGTTATTTACATTGATAATCCAGTTGGTACTGGATTTAGTTTCACTGATAATGACAAAGGATATGCTACGAACGAAACTCATGTTGGCAGAGATGTTCACACTGCACTGGTACAATTTTTCCAACTATTTCCTGAACTGCAGCAAAATTCATTCTATGTAACTGGTGAATCTTACGCTGGAAAATATGTTCCTGCTGTGTCTCATGCAATTAAAGATTTTAATATCAAAGCTGAGTTAAAGATTAATCTAAAGGGTTTGGCTATTGGTAATGGTTTAACTGACCCTGAGAATCAGCTTCTATATGGTGACTATTTATATCAGTTAGGATTAATCGATTTTAATGGTAGGGATCTGTTTCATGCATATGAGAAAAAAGGTCGGGAGTTGATACAACAGAAAAAATTTGAAGAAGCATTTGAAATCTTTGATAAGCTTCTTGATGGAGACTTAACCTCTACCCCATCTTTATTCAAAAACCTAACAGGGTTTGATTTTTATTTCAATTATTTACACACTCAAGATACAAATGAATCTAACTGGATGTCCGAATGGGTACAACAGGTTGATATCAGACGTGCAATTCATGTTGGTAACTGTTCTTTCCATGCAGAAGATTCGACAGTTGAAAAACATTTGAAAAATGATGTAATGCAATCCTTAGCAGTCCTAATATCAGATCTTACGCAGCATTACAAAGTTCTTCTTTATAATGGACAGTTGGATATCATTGTGGCTTATCCACTGACCGAAAACTATGTGCAGAACTTGAAATGGCCAGGAGCAGCAGAATATAAGAAAGCCCCACGTAAACAATGGTGGGTTGGAAAGGAATTAGCTGGTTATTCGAAAACTGTTGGAAATCTAACAGAAGTATTAGTGCGCAATGCGGGTCACATGGTTCCACATGATCAACCTCAATGGGCCCTTGATCTTATTACACGTTTTACACATAATAAACTCTTCTAATTATTCTGCAGTAGAAACTACAAAGCCAAATAATTGTGATTCCTAATATGATATATTCCAATTAAACATTCGTTACAACATGACATGTAAGATAAAAGCTGCAAGAACATAATGTAATATATATATATATATAATATCAGACATCGTACTTATTAATATAAAGTAGTAAACAAAGCAACATTTTTATATAGATGGATGGATGGTAGATAATATAAATAAAAAAATATTCTATAGTAAACTGACTTTTATTCCATTTACTTTACATAAATACAAAGCGGTACAAAATATAATTATTGTATTACTATTATTGAGATAAAAAGATCGTCTTTTATAATTTTTATAATCTATTAGTCAGTTGAGGCGAGTACATTAATATACGTATAAATATCATTGGCAGAACACTAGTAAATTCTATTAAATTATTGATTATTAATACTAATTGACGAATATCATGAGCTGATCGAATGACGGCAACTTTAGCTGCTCATTATAATTTATTAATATTCATTTATCTAATCCAAATGTGGTAGTATATATTTATCAACTATTGACACGTTTGTGTGCCATTGAAAATGGGCAATGCCAGGCACTGTATACATTTCTAATCTTCGTTGTTTGTCAAGAGTTTTCAAACCTATTGTGTCGTTATGATAAATTGGCCGATCGTATAAATCCACAACTGTCTCATTACTGTTGTAATAACCAAACTGACTACTTTGCCATGGAGTGATAACCCCGTCGTCGGGACCTCCGATAAGAACCATTTTGTGCAATTTAGTAAGACCGTCCTTATACGCTTTAGCTCTCGTTGAGTTCATCTCGTTGTTCACATATGGTAGGAACTTGCTATACTTATAATATAATTTCTGTAAATTAAAAAAAATATTTCTCAATCTTCGACGAAGATTTAAATTATATCATTTTTTATTACCTGATGATGAGGATCATTCCAGTAATTTCCAACACTAGTGTGCTGGCCGATACTAGAATAAAATAACTCATACGCAGTTTCACACGCTAAATCCGGAAAGAATAAATGTAGAAACTGAGCTGAAACACAATATTATTTTGAAATCACCTGTATCTATATAAAATCATATAAATATCATGTATAAAATGAATCATACTTCCATATTGTCCAGCTTGAGGTGAGCTAAGAGATATAAAATTCCTGACATTATGTTCTGGAAATCTCTGAAGAATGGCTCTGGCTATAAGACCACCTTGACTATAACCCAGAAGATTAATCCCTTCAGGAAATGCAGCACCAATAGCCAGGATGTCCTGACCAAGTTCTTCAACTTGTCTCCACATTGGTTCTAAACTACTCCAGCCAGCATATCTCACGATATTGTAAACCTGAGTACCGGGATGCATCTAAAAACCATCATCAACACATCCTTACTTTTTAACTGCATTTTCCTTTACAGACATTCGCAGGAATCGACGAGGATTCGTATTAGTCCGCTTTACGTGATGAAAATAAACGCATGCGTAGGAGCTGAGATTGTGATGCCTATTGTCTCTTATCTCATACAACAGACAAAGAGACAGCATCCGAGAGATCATACCTCTTGTATTCGGTTGCTGATAAGCTCCATGCTTGTGCTCCCAGTGAGAACCCCATGGATGAGAACAACGGCATGATAATTCTTGGCCTGATTACTGTTGATACACAGTGACGTGATGAAAATAAAAAACCAGTTGATAGACCACCGAGTCTTCATCCTTAACCTGTGGAAATACCACTCACTGGCTATCTCGTTCGCTCAGGCCCATAAAGACGATCAGATGTGAGTATTAAATATAGCGCAGGCGCAATAGAATGTGTCAAGTATAATAATAAATTTATCAATGTTTATTAGGAGAAATACATGCTCAGTTTGATAAGAGTAACATTAATAGTTGGGCAAGGTGTATCTCCTGTTATTATAGCAATACTAAAATATTTTATAGTGTACGGTTGAGATAGTTTCTATAATAAACGCTATAACGTTTTGATCAATCAATGGTATGCTAAACAATTTCTTAAATACCTTGTAACGATACGAGAAATTCAGAAGATAACCAACGATATAAACACTCGATGGTACAATATTTATCTGTTGTAGGTATAGCAGTAATCTGCAACGTGCAGATATGAAAACTCCGAGGATAAAAAGATGCCATTCCTATCAACCCTTGTATTCATCCCTTTGCAGATCTTCTCAGACGCAATCCGCGAAGAGTGCCAACCAAGAGCGGTAATGGCATAAAGGTAAAAAAATCTTATGGCAAGGAATGCGAAGTGTCAAGAGCGCACCCTAATCTTAATCTTTGCTATTGCAGAAGAGGGTAGGAGGCACGTGGCATTTCCCGTACTCCAGGCGCCATACATCACCGAACTCTGACATCAACCCCCCAGTGCCAGAAAGCAACCCCCATGGTCGTACCTACGCACGCCCCTTGCCAGTGAAATACCAAGCGCATTGTTTCGGGTGCCGTCATCCTCGATTATCACCAGAACTCGTAGGGTTGGAACGGGGTTCGAGTACAACTTCTACGCCGTTGAGATACTGGAAGATGAGTCGGTACGCCACTAAGAAGGGGACGATTAGTAGAATAGTAGTAGGGGAATAGATCTTTGGTACTACAGTGAAACCTTGGCGTAGCAGACATTGAATTTGAATTTTACTTAAACCCCCCAGAATCCTAATTGTGACTGTTTGCTCCGACGCCACGAGCAACCCTCTCTCGTTTCCCCCCTTTTGTATTGGGGGATGGTATTATTGCCACTTGTTTGTTCGAACAATAGAGTCGGATGACATGTCTTAATCCTGGCGCCTTCTCATTGTCATTCTATTTTTCTCTCGTCGAGCACCCAAGAATTTTGTCGATTCACTCGCCTCCGTTTGATGGCAACAGCTCCGGCAAATTTAAAATAAACAGCATCACTGTAACAGGGACGAGTGAGTACGTATAAGAGTCAAAATCTTGAATCATCCCTTAAACATCATTTTCAATCTTGTTTACAGTATACAATTCTCCTCGCTCTGGATATCCAGCTGTAAATGAAACCTCGTCAAGAGCAGCAACGTTTCTTCAACCTTTTCTGATGGCCAATCCAATTGGGCTCTTGGAAACAGCCCTTGAAAAAAGCTACCCTTAACGGGTACCGTGTACGTTTCGTTCTTTTTTTGCGTTTAATCAAGGATATTCGCGGTCGGCTGGTCCTACGCGTTGAGGCCCCCAGCAGTATTTCAGGTGACTTCCTAGAGGAACTAACTAAGGGTTGCAACTATCCCTGAGAGGCGAAACACGGAAGCCACTCGCGGTTCTCATTTCTCTAATGGTTCGCGGTACTAGTACTTACTTACCTTCCTACTCGTGCTGGTACCCTCTGGAACGTGCTCAAATATAAAGCGCGATACTACCCCTTAGACATGTACATACATACTTATATCCAAGCTTGAAAATTTTGTAGAATAAGTAAACTTGGAGTATACAAGAGTATGCTGAATTTTACGTATACTCCTCTCATCCTCGTTTCCTTTTTTTTTCGAACAGTCCCGTTTGCTCCAACAAAGGGTTGAAACTCCGAAGAAATATAAAGGGTGGACATGCCCTGGTTGTAAGTAAATGCAGAGAACGAGAAAGAGAGGGGCGAGGAGAAGGTGTCAGAGAACGGCGGGAGATTAGCGTTAATTACAGAGTTGAGTCGGGGTTGGGATGAAGTGGAGTATTTGTCACTTTGGAGCGGCTCAGGCCTTGCTCCTTCCGAATATTAATAACCCACCCTTAGTCCGATGAATTGCCATCCAGACAACGCTACTCATTATGCCAGGCTTGATTTCATCACGGCGACATAGGCGCGACGTTCAGAAAATTGTATACGTGTATCACGTGAATCCATTTCCCCTCCCCCCTATTCTGTTTTTGCTTATATCAATCCTTATCGTCCCCTCGGTATCCTCAAGTATAAGGTATCTTATTCCGAAATTTATGCAAGGTATTTTTTCTTGAAATTTTTCTTTTGTAGATCTCATTCCGACCACAGTATTGGCGGAAGACTCGATCAATCAATCGTCCAGGAGTGTGGCTCCCTCGATACCGCTCTTGCCTATACGGGCGAAAATGCTCAGATATTCAAAGTCGGAAATAGTTTATTCATGGCCGGTTGGAACTTAGAAAGATATTGGAACCGGCCGGAGAGGCGATATTGGTCGGGCGGAAGTGTCCCCTCGGGAAACGGGAAGAGCGTCTCCCGATCCGATAAAGCGAGGAGGCACCCCTGTGGCGAGAACCCCTGCCCCTCCCCCTCTCTTGGATCTCGTCCCACCCCCCCATCTTCACCTTTCGCCATCTTATTCGCTCAGTCTCTCCCCGGTATCTTTGCGACATCCCTGAGACCTGCCGCGACAGCCGAGTCGCCAATAAAATTCAAATAAACTCTGCGGCGCATACCAAATTATCAACAGCCTCCATTATGGTATACACCACTCAGAATCAGCCATATATCTTTCTGTTTCTCTCTCTCTCTCTCTCTCTCTCTCTCTCTCTCTCTCTCTCTCTCTCTCTCTCGCACTCTAAGATACTCGACGACTTCTCGTCTTACAGTAACTCACTCTTATATTACTCTCTATGCTATTTTATGGTTTTTATATGTTGCAGTGAAAAAAAGGATACCATTTGCATTTTCAATAAGAGCGACAAGATTTATGATCGTCTCTGAGTGGTGGATCTCTCGAATACTCTATTTGTACGCGAGTACGTATAGTAATTGTGTAGTAATTGTAATAATACTCTCGTTGATCGTTCCTGAACCCCTAGAGTGAAGAAAGATCCGTTCAAAGATGGGTGTAAAATCGTGACTCGTCCAGCGAGGCTTTTCGTAGCTGAAGAGGTCGCGCGCTCGTGGACAGGGTGTAAGAGGGTTGGCAGGGGTCAGCTGGCCTTTCCCAGGAACGCCCCAGATTTCAACATTACTCAACGCGGATCAACCTGCCAGGCCGGATGCCATTGTTCCCCCTTGTTGTACGCTCTGGGATTCTATGGTCTCTCGTTTATTCCACATCGGCGCCGATCTTCATGCTGTAGGCAACTTCAAGTCGTCTCAGCCCACCGAAGACCATAGACCGTCGTATATATATGTGTGTGTATATATATATATACACATAATCCCTCAGGAAACGGGCCTTGAAAACTCCCGCCCTTCAACCTTTCAACCCTTCGAGACGGCATCGTGAACAGGCGTTTTCCTTCCCCGTTGTAAAATCATCGGTGCCATTTTCTAGCTAGCGACTACAGCGCCTCACGTTTAAGTAAAGTGCAAAACGGGCCTTGGTGGGCGCGAGGGTGGCCTTAACTCGGTAAGAATTAAAGCGAACTGCAGGAGGGAGTTAGGGTCGCAACCCCCCGACGATTATACTAATAGTCGGGGCGTAGACAAGCCGATAGGGGATGGAACTCTGCAAGACTCTGTTAATTGTTTTACGCGACAGAAACTTCCTACAAGTAGCTTATTCCACGCGCTGTACCAATTTTATTAATTTCTTTAACTGAACATCAATATTGTTACCTGTACTAGGTCAACAGGCAATAAGGTGCTTTGAAAATTTTTATATTTCGTTTTTAGGTGCATAAGTGCATACATTTAATTTGCTGTATCAACGATGCGCGATGAGTGGTTAAGTTTAGTATTGTTATTATTGAAAATTTATAAATCTCTGTAAATTTCATTTTTTTTCCGCCGAAATGTTTCTTATTTGGCAATGTGCAATACTGCCGTAGGGTGTTGAAAATGTGAGAGTATGCCCGATGCGTATCGTTATAGGGGTAGCTTTCAATACATCGGCAATAAATGTACCGTTCGGCTGCGTGTCTAATTGATTTTCATCGGTGGGGGGCTGACACGGCAACAACGTCGAGGGGGTGGTTGGGGGATAAAACGAAGCGAATTTTCCCTGTAGCTATTGACGCCGCGTCGTACCACCCCTCGCATTATGGATGCACCTGATTTCACACTTGTTCGTTCGCAGCGTTTACGTCTCCATTAATAAACGGCTGCAATTTGTTGGTCCATTGTAAAGCATCCCTTCTATGCGGGAATGATAAATCGTCTGTGTGTATATATATCAGGAATTTATATTTATAGGAATGACCAGAAACGAACGAGGGATTAATAGAAAGAAAAAACAACACGCATTCGTACTCACACGTGGAACCAGAAATCTCGCAGCTGCTAACCGCCGGCGCCATTTCGTCAATGAATTTTTCCTGAAATTCTTCTTCGGGTGTTCGAATTGGAAAGATCCAATGATGAAAATGTGTTAATGAGAGAGAAAGAAGGGGAAAAAAGGATCGTCGATTAAGTAAATTAGCATTGAAATTGCACCGTCCCTAATTCCGTAATTGGCAATGCTCTCGAGAGACCAGTACCGGACGTCCGAAATTGGCCGTGTAACGCGTGCGTAATCCGTGCCACGTGTCCTACGCAACGCAACGCAACGCATAACGGTTGCCCCCTTTCTTTTTGTAAATGGACCACTCGCGATACAAGTGATCCATACGGGATGAGCTTTCATCCTTGATTACATCTCATTCGCAGGCAATTCGTCCATTTTAAAATGGATTGGAATTAGCAACTTCAAAGCTTATTGTAATTTTTTATTTTTTTCTTATATTCGCAACTTTCAAATTAACAACAATCCTATTCGCACGTTCACTTAGCGTATACTGGTTAGTTTGAATCCTAAAAAAATAAATCCTGAAAATGTTACAGAAAATCCAGGATGGGAGGCACTCTGCGCTTTGGCGAAATGGCGAATTCGCATCGGGCAAAAAGGACATCGGCCAGCTGACATATGGCTGACGAAATTGCTGCCAAGGGGTGCCAGTAACAATATTTACAGAAGGACTTGGAAAGACCCGCTGTTTTGTCAAGAACTGCACCGCATCGACAGCCCCGGGGCATCCAGGGTGGTCTGGCGTCCTGGTGCCCTTGTGCCAGGGTGTCACTTTACCCTCGTAATCCTTGGTAATACTCTTTAGCGATACGCGTTCTACGTCGAGTAATAAACTCCCTTACATCCAATTTCTATAGACTTACACCTTGTTCGAGGTTATTAGCATTTTGATTGTGGTTCTCTCTGAGCAACCTCAGTACTCTATCTACATTATATAAAGCCACCACTATCCATTTATATCAGCATCACACAAGGGTAGTGTACGCACCCCATACGTTCCAAGATACCGCAAAAGTCGACTGAAGTTACTAAAATTCTACTCCTTTGAAAACTGAAGGGGTGTTTCTTTTCACCCTGAAAAAGAATTTTTGTGAAATCCAGGTAGACCAAGTGGCTAAATCAAAGTCGTGAATATTAATAAATATTGAAAGACTCGCAAAGTTTGGACTTTCAGGGGTTGAATTATTCGTCAGCCAGCCTAGGAAGCAGGTCAGCCGATGGGGTAGTTTCTGATCAGTGTGCACAGTAGATTAGGAAGATCATAATCAGACAATCACTGACTAGGGATCAATGATACGTATGGTATAAGGTGTCAAATGTCAGTATCCTAGGGGATTTTGTATAGGGAGAATTGATTGGCAACCCCTAGCATTACCCCAGATGATTTACGTTTCATATAAATCTAATATACTCCAGGATATCTTGCCATTCGTAATAACCATTAGAAATAAAGGAATCGCGTCGTTCTCGTTCGGTTTGACCCGAAGATGGTCGAGTGTTTGAAAATGAAAGTAAGATTTGCGTGAAGCCTGAATGGAAGAGGGCGTGGGAACGTCAAAGAGACTTGGACGTGGATAGTGCTGACTTGCGACCAGTCCGGTAATTGCTGTAATTGTGCCGAGTGATTCACACATCAGGTTCGTTCAGAGTGTGCGCAACGAATACAAGAGCGACATTCGCGTACCAACGCGTCGCATACATGCGAACGCATCTGCGCGGGATTTCGGAAACAATTGCCGACAATTCTCGCCACTTGACTCGCGGCCAACGATTGACGTGAGAATCCGCTTAGTAGCCATAACTCCGCCGCGGAGCGTATGAGGTCATCTTCATTAAATCGTTCTCTGCTTAATGACCGATCTCAATTTTTTTTTCTCTTCTTTTCGCTGTATTTTTCACGACTCCAACAGTGCTGCCGGACGAACAAGAGTGGCTGTCTATGTGAATTGGAAAGTTATGAGAATCATGGATTTCTTCCACGACTTTGGACCATTCGCAGAGCTCCGATCGTGTGAGTGAAAGGGGTGAGTTTGAAAAAAAAAATTTCTGACTTTATTGTACCAAATGTCAAGAAACTATGGCCCGCTTTGTAAAAATGTATATTTATTGCGGAAAATTCGCAGGGGGATTGCGACGTGTATGAAGCCATCGATCCTATTCGCAATGGCACACACGCACGCTAAGGGGTTGATAAGGCTATCGCGCATCCGTGCATTTAGCATACATTTAAATAATGGGAGGCCGGTAATCCCTTAAACGGGGCCCTCATTTCGTAACTAGGTATCCTTTCATCTCCGGCGCCGTGGCTGAAGCCCCGTCCACCCTAGCCGCGCCCCGTTTAAAGATATTTCGTTAAAATAACAGTCCCGACTCGACTCCCGGTAGCAAGAGAGCCAGGCACCCTTATACCGCGGCAAAAAGGGGGTGGCATTTGCAATGCAGAGGTTAAATGGGTACAGCGGCGAGAGGGGCCGAAGGGGGGAGAGCCACTGCACAGACTCGATTGGTTTTTTACTTGCCTCTCTGACTCTCCTGTCTTTCTCATTCTTTTCCTCTCACTTCGTATCTCTCTCTCTCTCTTTCTCCCTTACGCATTCTCTTGCCCTTTTCTCTTTGCAAGGCACTTCCCCTCTCTCTCTCTTCCTCTCCCTTACCCTCTCTCGCTCTCTTTCTCACAAAGTCGAGTAGGGCGAGCAGGCAGGACCAGCGCTTTTCGCAAAACCCGCCAGGAAAAAAAGTAGAACGAGTAAAAAAAAGGAAAGAGAAATAAAAAAGGAAAAAAAAGTGTTCGGTCCAGGTGGAGGTGGGCGAGATTAAACATTTATTTAAATGGCAGCCGCTTCCAGCCATTCGAGCACCGCGGATACAAATACACACTCGGCCCTCTCTTTCTCCTTCTCTTTTATTATTCTTTTTCCTTTTTAGTCCACCCCCCCCCCCCCGCCGCCTTATCATTCTCTTTCACTTTTACCGCTCTTCACGCACGTGTGTACCTACATCCCCACGTCCACTATCCACCAGACCTTCGAACCATCGAGTCTCCCAAGGTACACGTACGCCTGTCTATTACTGTATGCGTTCTCCGGTTCCCTATACCGGATATTACGTAAAACACACAAGGAAGGAGATTAGTCTGGTGGTTTTCAATCCCATTTTCATCGCGTTTCCGTTTCCCCTGACGGTTCTCGCCTGACGCTACGATATCATTGAAATTTCATTCTACACCTTTTTCTCTCTTTTTCTCTCTCCCTTCTTCTCCCTCACTCTTGAATTCTGACTCTGGCACCTGGTCCGAAGTATCTTCTTCGCCTACCTCACCAATCACCCGCCTTTACACATCATTTATTCATTCAACATGCAGATACTTAAGGTAGAAGAAATCAAAGGTCACCAAGATAATATTCACCAACCAGGTGATATGGGGTTGGATTTTACCTCATCGTCCTCCGGACTCGTGAAGTTCCTAACAGAGACGGAATTTATGATTTAGCCGAATGGAATGTGGTTTGTTGGCTGCACTGTTTTCCGTTAGCATCTCACGTGCCAACGTAAATCACACACACGTTCTACCCTCTCGAATTACGCTATCAGCTAATTAGCCTGGGTCAGATTTTAAACAATTACCGTCCAGGGTGTGTTACCGTCCCAAGGGCACGACGCGCCCGTCTCTTACCCATCTCCCAGGAGACGAGCGTGACTACCCCATACTATCCGCATACTCTACCTTACAGGTTTAACTAGTCAGTAGCTGTAGATACTCTTATCCTACACTCCCGTTCACAGTACTGCTTTATGTCCCGAGCCTTAGGCTGCCATTACCAAGGCGCACCGGGATACTGAAGCGGACCCATCGCCGTCGGCTCTCCATCCTAAGGACGAATAGCTTGTCGACACGCTATTCCTCGACCCGGCAGTTTCATTCAATTTTTCCTCGTTTCACCGTTAGAGTCTCTAAACTCGCATCTTATCCAGAGTGACCTTTTCTCCAGGGACACCAGTTCCTGGTCATGCCACGTACATCCTCGTGGTGGGTCCTCAGGACTTTCACGATTATCATACTCGGCTCACCTGACCTGGTTTCTTTCTCTCTCTCTCTATACATATATCTCTCCTTTTTCAGGTCACCAGTAGCAATGATACGGAAAATGGTCCAGAGATGCGACTGGATGCGAGAGCATCAATCCTTTCAGCAAGATAATTCGCGGGGTGACCTAGCCATCGACCTATCCTCGTGTCCCGGGTGGCTCGTTCCTCCTGGTCAGTTAATAACAGTCCTGGTCCAGGGTCCACCTTCCTGCCCAGTCCGAATATTATGGAAACAAGAGGTTATGTGCGACCATGCTTCTAATACCGCACGACCCTTGACGGGCTCGACTCCTCGTGCGAGGGTTGTTCCTCGTTTTAATTAAGCCTAGCAAGGGAAGATGACCGGTACTCGTTCTGGACTCATCCCGAACCGTCCACACATATCTCTTCGTATATACATACGCGGCCGTAATACACTCTCAACCAAAAGTGATGATACGCTTCGCTTGCTTTACGATGTCCACCATAAGTACTACTCGAATTCTTATGGATACCGGTCATTTCTGCTCTTTACGAGGGTACACGTGTACCTTTTCTTTTTCTTTCCCTTGTATCCTTTTTCTTCTATTCGTTTCACGAATTTTCCATTTCCTTCACACTGCCACTCGTTAAACTCCTTATCGTTCAAACAATAGCATCCGGTGGAGCGTGGTATTGTTATCTGTCTGCGTATTGTAATTTTCGACATCGGACAGACTCCTATACACATTGATAATGTAACGCGTCATAGAGCATGAGCTAAAGTGAAGTAATTAGTAGTTGAGGCTTTCAGTGGCAGACTAACATTACGCCAGGATTCATTTAGTGAACATCTGGAGCCGACGGGATGCATGCAGTTCCGTTTATTCCTACAATTCGGTTTGAATTGGTTGGTCGCTGTTTCTCTGTCTCTCGGTGGTTATTCTTCTTTTTTCTTTGTTGTTATTCTTCGTTTTACTTCGTTCCACACTTTTATTTTCATTCACGCTAAAAGCAAACTATACTGCTCTCTCGGTTCACACGTGCACCCGTACACGACATACGCTGTGACAACACACCTCCCTCTCTATTTGAGATTCGTAAATTGTCCGTAATTCGTGGGCCGTGTGACGTCTTGTCGTCGCCGTGGAAACGAGAACGCGAACGTGCGGCACTCGCTTACTGTCAGTTGACTCACTGGCTGGACTCACTAGATTTGTCTGTTAGGTTGGCAAAAAAATTAAATGACCTACGACTATCGTTCCACGTCGACGAAGAGGCCATTGTTTTATCGCGGCGCCCACGAGATCGCCTCAAGGGGGTAAAAAAAGGAACTGAAAAAGTTTGACCCTTTAAGACATAATGCTGCGTAATGCTACGTGTCTGCTTGGCGGTTGTGGGTTGAACTTTTTTTTTCCTTATTCAAAACTTTCTTAAGGGAATTTAAAGGTAGATATAGGAGGGCACACTTTTTTCATCCCCTTGCACGACGGGGTTGCTTTTTTAATTGTATATCCCGACACGCTGGGGAGACATCCTTAGGGATGATAAAAGAAACTCAAAAGTTAAAGTCGCGGCAGGGTGAGAGCCTCGTCAAACTGCGAATTACTGGGTTTATTATCGTCCTTGGCGGTTCGCGCGACTTGTTTTTTTTTTCACCCTCCGCCCGGACTCGTGCTATCTCTTACTCGAGAGGAGAGGACCACTCGCCGTCAAAATAAATTCTTTCCTCGTCACTTCGCGTGCTACGATCTCAGGAGTGTTTCACAGTGATAACTCTTTGTAATCTTAAGTACCGTCTTTGTTTCGCGTTTATCTGGAAGATTGGCCCTTGATGGGTTGTTTTATTGAAATTAAAAAATTCACCTACTCCACTTCCAGGCCCCCGACTATCTCAAGGGGTTAATTAGCTAATAAAAAGTCGCGCTCAGGTACCGTATAGCCAAGTTCGGTTTTTTTCTCCATTTCAATGATTCCCTTGAAATCCCACCAGGGCACCCACGGTGCCCCAGTGGTAACGTAACCGCGCCCCTGTTTACCACTCACTACCCCTGATTAGGTGGACTTCCTGTCCACGAGTCGTCGGGCGACCGCCGGAGTGCACACACCGAGTATACAGCTGTTACAGTATGTGTATACTTGTGTTGAGCCACGAGCTTCCAGGGGTTAATGATTGAGCTTGATTGCTTGGCAAATATGGGCGAGCCGTGAATGCTGCAGCTCCCTTACTTTCTTCATCCCTTATTTTACTCGTGGTGTATATACGTATATATAGGCGACGGTTGATATTTCGTAATACTAAAATCTCTCATGGCTCATTTGTACCGAACCCATGGTCTCATTGTTTTTCTCTCTTATATCTGTTTACCAATCAATTCTCATTTCTCTACTTGGTCATTCCGTTTCAGCGGGCTCTTCATTCAAGTGGAAGCCTTGGAGCAAGATGACGACGATGACGGCGATGACTCAGAGTCGAGATTGAGAATAGCGCCGGGTCAACTGGCGAAGGAAGTTCGACTTGACCAGCACCGTTTGACCTCCAGTCAACTTGATCGTCCGGCGGCAACGACCTATTGATCCGCGATCAATCGGATTGATTAACGCGCGGTACGAAGATGGCCCAGCATCCCGTGACAATCTCTAATTTTTATGAGGTCGTTAATTGTTTCTCCCTCTCGTGGATTTTCGCAATCTTGAAAAGCGCCTTGTATCTGTTACGGCGAATGTGGGTATGCGATAGAATCGCTTTAACCCCTCTTTACCCGAACGTAGTGTAGGCAGGGCCTCACGCTATAGTCTCTCAAGGATAAATCTCCGTCTGTATGTCGCAGCCAGAACCTCCTACGGAAGCTTTTAGCGGCTCAGGTGGCCGAACTGGGCTGACGGTAATATTATTTTAGTGGAGACACTGCTGCCACGGGGGCACAGATTGCTCGGACGGAGAGAGAGAGAGAGAGAGAGAGAGAGAGAGAGAGAGAGAGAGAGAGGATCGCACCCGATTTTCAAAATGGCCGTGAGAAAATAAAAACAAGCATGTTATCGCGGCCACGGAATCAGGCACCGTATAAATCATGGCGAATTAACGACCGATTTATCGTGGCATCCTAATATATTTTATACCTCGTCAATTTGACTCTTGACAGACTGACGTCTTAAATCGCATAATCTAAGGTAGAGATACGTCGAGCCGTCTTCGGCGTCCTGCCGTAACACGACGACAACGGCAATCAATATCTTCCACTATGCCGCCGTTAATACACACTGTTTGCTCATAAGAAATTAATACACTGTACCGCCGCAGACCGTCGCTTTGTCTCACGAGAAAACATATCGATTCGTTTAACTCTGAAACGTTCCAGACGAGTCTCAGGACGAGGGACGAAGCAGGGACGAGGTTTCCTCAAAGGGATGCAACTTCATCTCACTAGGATCCACCGTGAAACTGGGGTTTGTCCTGGAGCTGGTTTTCCCGACAGGATGTCGACTTTCCCACGAGTTTGCGTATCCTCGGAAGGAAGAAGGTCCCATTTGAATCTGCCTGATCCCTTTCGGCAACCTTCCATATCTGCTGCCTACATACATTGCTAAGTCTAATATATATACACACGGCACATACGTCATACACGTACATGCATGGGTACGTATGGCACTTAGTAGTCTTGGCAGAGGAGAAGGATGGTCTTTGATATGCTGACGGTTGAAATTATCAATTCAGATGAGGCCAAGAGGCGGCGGTCGTTTGGTAAAACTGCGTTTGATCTGCTTCACCCTATCCAGGAAGCCGTCGGCATTTTCCGTCAACCTCCGCAACGTCCCCCCTGGGACTTCGACGAAGTATCAGGAAGAAAAAAAAGAGATAGAGATATGTAAAAAAAATTATACCTACCTCGAGATATTCGACCCTCGAGACTCTTCCACGTTCCACTCGCTCTCTCATCCGTACGATGGCCTCACCTTCGTCTTCTTCACGTGGACCCCATTACTCCAGCAGTGTCCTCGCGCGTACGTCCGCTCTAATGTAGTAGAAAAATACATTGCATTTATTGCAAAAGCATGCATACTTTGTAAAAAAAAATTTTTCAGTGACACGCCTTTGCTACAGACTTCATTGCTTTTCATCTGTCAAAAAAAATAACATTGAACTCGTGGACCGAGTACAGGACGGCTCATAAGACCCCGCACGACCCCGGACAATAATCAGAATCATTTCGTAGAAGAGTCGATCCGATTTCAGTGAAGAAACAAACCCCTATTTAGCTCCCCTTTACTTCCTGCATTAGACGCACGCACGTGGACATTATCACCAGTAGAGCTCAGCGCGCCTATACACACACGTGCTCTTAAACGTCAGCTAATCGTTTCCTCTTTAGAAAGCTAAAGAACGTGGCGTTTCCCTCAATTTGAATAATTTCAACTACACTGACAATTGAACCTAGACCCGGGCTTTTAATGTCAGCATACGACTTCCCTATAAAAAGTAACCCACGAAGGAAGGGTGCGCGTACGCATAGCCCACGCAGAGCGCACTAAAAGGGTGAGCACCGTCTTACGAGGAACGGACGCTTATAAAAATTAATCGTTTTGCCCGGTTTCCTAATTCCTGTTTAACGAGCGCTCGTTAAATTAGTTTGTATGCATCAGGGTTTGTTAGCGAGAGTATTAGATGGCAGACGTTCATATGCGGGTTTTCTCCTTTCTCCCCTGCACTCCGCATCCCTTACTTCCACCGTTCACTCACATGACCATCCTTATCTCTGTATACGTGAATACGTCATCTACAGTACACTCTCGTCTGGAAGTATTAAAAAAAAACTCCTTACACTGTCCGATCCCTCCTGGGCTCCCACATATAACGCAATAATCATTTAATTCCGGACGTCGTACGCGCAGCGGTTGGCGCCAAGTCAATCTAAGCCAACCGGATATGCTTCTCTCGTCTGCTTTGTTCTGCCACTGACGTAATCCCGAACTGGAAGACGCGGCTATACGCTATACGTGTACGATACGGAATACGTCCCCCTTGAATCGTATCACAAGGGTTATACATCCTTCGGAGAAATACAGAAAGGGGTGTGAAATAATTCCTTATAGCTAAAGACGTATTTATCCTTATTTTGGCTCAGTTCATCCCTTTCGTATGAGATAGGCTTGCTATTGGTCAGCTGTACCCACCTTCCGCTTAGCCCCTAGTCCCTGACGCGAACTCTGCAGGCTAGACCCTCTTTTCCACCCTCTCTTGCAGTTCATCACCCTGCGTGAAACTGCTAATGAATATCAGCCCTAAATATCAGTCCACAGGGAACCCAGGCGAACTGTACTCGGGGTCGACGTTGCATATGTCTGTATATTACCGAGGATTACACACCCTGGGTGTCCCCGTTCGACCCCTCTGTATATCTATATCCACGTATGGCATATATATACACGTATGTAGGACATGGCATGCGAGCTCAGTCAACGCGTACGCGAAACTCCTACGGTCACGCTCGTTTGTCCCGCGTTAATTCCGTCGACGGAAAACCGTGCGAGGACCATATGCCAACTCCCGTCGTCGTCGGGAATTCTGTCGGAAGCAGAGTAGGGTCCGGGTACCCCATTGGCATCCGACGACTGTTCTTGGATATTTCGAAAACTCTAACTGAAGTTGCTCGCGTATGCTTTTAGGTCGGATAGTCTATGATTTTTATTCGGGCAGTGTGTGGAAATGTACATGATTCTTTTTTTTTTTTACGATCATGTGTCTGCTGTTAAAATTGAGTACTGTGTTTGAGACAAATAATACGCCTAATATATGTACTGTAATATATATAAACGTATTATTTGCCTGAAGCGTAGTAGTTAAGTTTAACAACAGACACGTGATCGTTGAAAAATTGTTTAAATATATATATATATATATAGGTAAACGGATAACCCGCAGGGGTCCATCTGTATAGCTTAGACACATACGTCGAATAGCGTTATATATTACACCACCGTGTTACCGCGGCTGCTATCGTATCATCGTTTCCTACAATAATCATCACCCACATCCCAATTGATAAAGACAATCACTAATAAGTTGTCTCTTGATTGAGAGTGACTCACTCGACGGCTCGAGCAGAGGAACCGGCGTCGGACACGATGCCCCTGTACCACGGAGTCTGACTGATCCTATTAAATTCGTGGCGCCACAGCAGTAATCGTGTCCCGGAATCGAATCGGATCTCCCTGAAGTCTACAATTGCAACTCTATACCTGTATATCACTATCGGTTCGTATATCGGTCTACCGAATAGATTTTGACTAATCGATACTCCATTGACACTACACAGAGATGTCACAATTTCTTTTTTAAGGAAAACTATTATATCACGCATCTCGAAAGACCTGCAGTCAGTTTGATTTTTAAGGAATAAATATGGAGAAGAAAATAATGGTTGAGGAAAGCGGATATAGCCTCTATTGGAGATGATGTCTACGACTACCTTATCAGATGTATTTGAGTGTCCCGATTTATTCGTTGACACCCTTGTCTGATATCAGTGACATAACCAATATCTTTGGCAGCACTGATAGATCAAGCCCCAAAATGTCAACAAATTTTCCGGTATAGTTACATATAGAGACATCGACGAACAGACATGCTTGTATGTATGTATACATATATATATAGTAAGTTACTCATATATATAGTAAGTCGAACAGGCCCATCCCGCGACGCTGGACGACGCCTGCGTTTGTCAGGGATTAGGCTATCTTACCGCTTGTAAATCACGCCTGCCGCATTGCCGTGCAAACAAATACAGCCATACCCGGATCCAGCTTGATGGCGACCAAGTAACGTAGTATAGGACAGAGTGGGACAGCACAGAACGATAGGAAAGTATACATCGGTCCCAATGAGACCCAGTGCAACAGGAACCCTATGTAAACCCGAGCCGACGCCTGTCCACTTTATGTAACAAGGACAATAATCCTGAGGTTTTTCGAAGATGTAGGGTCACACGAAGGAAAAATTTTGTAAATCTGTTAATTATATTTTTCAAAATCACCAAAGATTTTTTGGGACCGTTTCCCAGTAAACATTTTTTTGTACTCGACCCCCCAGCATCCCTATCGGTCCAGTTCGCGTGTTCCGTATAGGTAGAGTCAGCGTGCTTTTTTTTACTTTTAACGTAAAACCATAATTTTTATTGTGTAAAAACACGGAAGATGGAGCGGCCCTGGGGTCTCTGGCTGCTCCCGGGAACGTGGTACCAGTGAGTGAGTATGATTGATGTGCTTTGTCGTTCCCATCTGACGTCTAACATCTCGCACGTCATGTTCACCGTCTTCAGTCTCGCCACTGAGACCATGTACTGCTTGTGTGTCACTGTTAGACACATCAGCACCAGAGCAGTGTCAACCGATCGAAGTTCAGTATGAATATTTTGGTATAGGGAAAAAGATGAGGGCGAGTCGATCACGGTTTATTTACGTGCACGAATATAAGTGACGGATAGTGCAAAACTTTATCTGTTATTTAATGCGTGAATCCAGACTATCCACTTCTGCAATTGGATATCGGAAGATTATCGTGGGATTCTTATCAAATTGTGGATATACATATATATTTTTCCATATACCTATGTTGCTGGAATTAAGGCATTCACTGTGTTCGGGATTTAATCGTGCTGATCCTTACCATCTATCCGAGGTTTAACCGTATATTGATTCCTGATCGAATTCCTTATGTTACATAGTGAAACATATTCTGCGATTTACAGATCTCGCATTGATAGTGACCACGACTACTGGGCTTCGCCACAGTGGCGTTATCTAACCACTGATTGTAAATCTATCTCATCGTCAAAAATCCTGTTGTCTTGATTACGATTTCGGGCGGTTTAATGTCTTCGACCGTTGACGGCTAATCTCTTGATGTTAACTATTTAATGCCTCCGATAAAATTTTTATGTTAAATTCAACTGTCGATTGCGCAATAAACCGAAAGAAAAGGATATTGTACAAAGATTGTGTTACGTACAGATATTTTGGAAATCGATAATATTTAGTGCGTAGGCTTTAAAAATAGTGTATGAGCGTTAATTGATAAGAGTCTAAGCCTACTATCGTTTATATTTTTTTTAAGGCATCAATCTTATTTTAGAATTCGAGTTGACGAATAACAATGTTTTGACTTCTTAGAAATTTAGTTGATAACATAGAGTCTACTGTATGGCGCAGAAAAGAAAGTCGAAAATTCAGATTGTGCAGTTATCGGCAAAAATAACGAATATGTCCGAATCCCGTATTTTTAGTAAGGTATCTTAATAAAATATCTGTCGATAACAAAGCAATAATCTAACCAGCACTCAGAGATAGACTCACTGATGGCGGTAATTAAGGAGCAATAACTACAAGAAGATCGACCTGTCAGAAATTAAATTTTTGGTCATTCTAAAGGACTAGTAAATAGCTAATGTAGACAACACGCGTATCGTTCGGATCAGCATAGTTTTTTAATCTAGCAGAGTTGCTAGCAGCCGCGATTAATCGGCCAATCGATATCCTCAATATAACAATATAAATAACGTCAAAATATCACATACAATAATTCATTAGATACAAAACGATTATCGGCACTGATAATCGAGATAAAAATATAATCCGCGCTTAAAGAATACGTGTAATTTGAATGGATCACTCCAAAAAAGAAACTAGTGCATCGCAGTACAATCTAAAGATACGACGGAGGGAAGAATAATAAAAAAATTAGCAACAGTAAAAAAAATCATTGAAAACCCATTATGATTATTGTATATAAAGTCACGAAAATGCCTTACGAAACACGAAAAAGAAGTTTCTTCGATCCACGCATTGCCGCATGCATTTCCGTGCGTGCACAGTAGTTAACGTGTCGACAGTTTCAGAGAAATATCAATCAGTGAAGTCAAGAGCGTAGAATCAGGGTGGCGGAGTGGTTCCACATAATGCTGAAACGGTAGCCTAGAGAGAAAGAGAGAGAACGAATGTAAACCCTATGTTATATCCGTAGTTGGCCTGTACGTATTGGATAATGTCGTGGATGTAGAGAGATAGCATTTTCAGAGGCGCGATTTTCGATGGCAATGGTTAAGGCCGCGTGTGCGCGCGCGAGTATTCGCTTCGCCGGGAGGATTATACGAGGGACGTAGGATGCAGGAAGACGTGCGCATGCGCGTGGAGGATTCTTTTACGAGAGTTCCTGCATACGTGTGGGTGAGCGGGGGTGGAGTAGGGACAACGGGGGCGTATCCTGAAGGCGGAGCCATCGAAAATCCAAGTTTCCTCTCTCTCTCTTTCTCACTCTCTCTCCTTCTCCGTCTCCCTCTCTCTCGCTCGCTTCGTGCAAGCTTCACCCGTCATCGCTCCGGCTCCCTCCACTATCAGATCTGTTAACAGCAGTCTCGCGGCTCCGGCACCATCGGGAACCCAGTGTAACGTCTCCGGGAACACTGCTCCACGTTCCTGACCTGCTACTACGGCGAATCAGTGTCTCGCATCGCGGAGGGATCGGTGCTAGCTCCTGGCTCTGGCAATCCCATTCATCACGATCGCCTCGACAGGATCGGGAATGCTGGTTTTGGCTGCGAGAAAAAGTATCTGAAGTGATCAAACGTCAGAAGTCCGAAGCAGTCCGTTTCGAGTCGGTCGAACCGGGAGGACGTTCCTAGTTTTTTGGTGTTTTTTGTTGTTGTTGTTGTTACTGTTGACATTTTTCATCGATCAAAGAACAAGACTGTGATTGGGATCGACAACAAGTGGGTGAACTTTGCCGAGTATTATTTACGTGGAGTAAAGTTTCTTTTTAAATATCTTCGCTCCATGTGGGTTACCTTATTCGTGCTCGCCGCGAGAGGGTTGTTTACGTTCTGAAGACCCGGGGCAGGACTTTTTATCATCAGGGGCTGCGGCGTCTCCTGATGCAGTGTTCAGTGGTACGTTGAAAAAAGGACATTAGGATTGATCAGTCAATCATGATGGAAGTTCAGCAGCAACACTCACCGGTAGGGGTGGGTCCGCTTGATTTCTCAAGAAGAGGGGCGGCGGAGGCTTCCGCGTTTCGCGTGGTCAAACCAAAACAACCACCGAGCTCGCTCGTTCATCAGCAACCGCTTCAGCAGGAGACGAACAACAATGAGAATCATCAGGAGAACCCCCAGGTGCCCACGGAGGCAGAGGGTGAGTCAACATAGAAATAATCAAGGAAGATAGCCTTAGGTCAATATTCGCGAACCCTTGACTATGTCGCTAAAAAAATTGGTGAACCCCTCATTTGTTTATTCGCGAAATAAACACGCCTCGTAGAATATTCCCGTGATCTCCTATCCCGTCATCCCCTATCCTGTCATCAGGCTATCTATTACCTGGCCATTTGTTGCAACCCTCTCGAATGCATATATCGCACACTCGTCACATGTGTCTCGTGCGTGATTACGTCGGTGCGTGAGGATGTGCATTAATTGCGCTATCACCACGCGGTATTCCCACATCGTGGATAAACTGTATGTATACAGACCCACGCGGCTATTACGCACCGTGAGAAATTGCGTAAGTGCGTACGAGGGTACAGGTGCGTATACTGGCAGGGGGTTATCACACGCCGTTCAACAGGTGAAGGGATGGATGGGGTAGCATTAGATGGCTGCCTATACTAATACCTACTGCTAATCGGGCTAATAGGCTAATGTAATAATATCAAGCCATCCCGGTGTCAGGCGGCCTAAATGGTTTAGGCGATAATTGCCAGGTGATGGGCAGCCAATGGAGGGTGCCTCTCGAGTAATTTCGGCCTATAGCAACGCCGCGATAGTATATTTCGCTCTGTGTAAAACGCACGCCTTTAAATAATATCGGCGCGACTAACTTTGCCAGGTAGTGATAACAATTTTTAAGTATTCTGGGTACATGGATCGCAACGAAAAAATTTGTTAAAATATTATTTTAGGCTTAATCATTTTTCGCGGGACTATTCATCGTTTGATTTTGATATTCTCTTCGAAAATTTTTAGCGACGGCCAAGCGCATCGAGCCGCCGTTTATAGTCTGTTCGCGTTTTTCAATTGCGTTTTTTCGCTCTATGCGCGATTTATTACGTGAACGAGAATTTCGTTGCAAATTCGAAAATTATAGGTAAAAAATGGTACTCGTCAATTCCAAAATCTTGGAGGTATATCACGATCGCTGGAGGCTTCACATACGTGCACCACGCCCCGCGATACCGAAACGCCGTCGATCTTCCGGTAAGCTTCGTGGAAAGATAAAAGGCGCCGCCGAAGATTAAGTAGATTTCAAAAGCCAACTCAAATTTGGTGAAGATTCGAACAGGGAGGGGTACGAGCTATAAGACTGTTGGCAAAGGCTCACATGACGATCAGGGATAACCTGGGAGCTTATAGGAGAGAGCATGCCCACATATGCACGTTGACACGTCATACAGTCTACATACGAGGGAACGCGAGAGCGCACTCGGTGTGTATTTTTTTCTCTCTTTTTCTTTGCCGCAAATCACGTTGGATTTATCGTTTATAGATTTATGGTGGTCCGATAGTGAGAGGACGCGGGATAAGCATTGCACAATTTTACCGGTACGAAAGAGAGAGACAAAATGAGAGAGAGAGAGAGAGAGAGAGAGAGAGAGAGAGAGAGAGAGAGAGAGAGAGAGAGAGAGAGCGACAGAAACTGTCAACTGACAAACACGCATTACCCGTGGCCGATGTTCTTATCTTTCTGTGTAGCATAGCCAGTATAGGAAAATATGATTTATTTCTGATAATCCTGCGAATGAGATAGCTTTGCGGCGAGTAACGCCTAATCTCCGCGCGACCGCTGCCCTATCTCAGATTATCCGCCAGGTTCTATTGCCCGGATTACGCTTCTTTTTTTCCTTCATTTTTTTTACTTCCTTTCTCCTCGTCTATCAGAGTCTTTTTTTTTTACCTACCATACCCAAAAATTATCAACTCGCTTAGCTATATGTACTTTGTCTTTGAGGTAGAAAAAAAAAGAAAAAAAAAAATCTTGCGGTCACCTGACGTATTATTGGGGTAATAAATTTCCTACTTAACAGCGCAGATACTTGTCTACCTATCTGATTGGAAACGAATACGAAAAATGACAAGATCACGTTATTCCTAAGACAAAAGCGCGAAGACGATACAGGCAGCTTGGTGGAAAGAATGGGATGAAAGGAGTAATGGTTATGCGGACGGGGGTTGATGGCGGGAGGGAGGGAGATGGTTTGAGGGCAGACTTGATAAATAGAGGAAGAGAGAGCCTCCCTCCTTTCTAATAAAGACGCCCGTGTCGTGGGGGTTGATCTTTTTTCCTACGGTTAGGGAATACGAAATTCGTCACGACTTGAGACGTCACTAACCCCTGTCCCTTCCCTTTGTCTCTTCGGCATCATCCCTTGTAAGTACCAAGCACTGTCTCTATCCCCCCTGTACCTAGTCCTACGATTCCTATAGAATCACGTGGAATCTTGAATTCGGTCGAGATTCCAGCCTGACGAGTTAGGGGTAGGTGGACGTGAGTCCAGAACCTCCCCTAGCTACGAATTACGTTCACCGATTGACGGATCGACAAGAGTCTGAGTGATATATTTTTTTTCTTTCTTGTCTTGTTTCAGGGGGATGTAACGTGCGACTGATGTTTCCTAGACTCTGGGCACCCTTTGGCAACGCTAACGAAGTCACGAATTTACCACCCTTACCCAGGAGTCACTCGGGTACGTGGATGAAAATGTTGATTAATTTATTTCTGTTGTAAAAAAATGACGGAAAAAAAATGGAGAAGATAAACAACACGTAAGATCGAGTAAGAGCCACGACGTCCGTGATCGTCCTTGCGCAACCTCTCAACTTCCTCTACTCGTCCCGGATGACCAGTAGCTTTTTTTTTTTTCTTATTTATCAATTGTCAAGAACCGCCGCTCTCGAATGATTGGGATAAATGGCAGCACGCGTCATAGCGTGCATGCTCATGTGTGCCTTCTTCTCCCTTTCCGTCGTCGCTCACTCTCCTACACCCCAATTGGAGCAGATTAGAGGCGCAACACAGGGATTCGGTCGGTCGGTCCCTTTGTACTCGGATGCTGGCGGTCTCTTAGTCTACCTACCCTGAATTAGTAACATCTTGTCATGTTAAACGATCACTCGCTCGCGGTGCACTTCTCCTCCACGTGGCCTCCAGTAACCCCATCCCGAACACGCTCGACCCTGGGCCAACCCCTGAGGGGAAGCCTATAATTTTGAATTTACAATTCCGTACGTTTTTTTTTTTTTTTTACATCGATTCGCATTGACGTGACAAATTTTTGTTACGTGTCAAAAAATGCTTTCCTCTTTCGACGTTACTTTTCACAAAAAAATTTAGAATTAAAAATTTTTTTTCCATCCCGTATAAACGACCTGTCAGACCCAATGCGTGTAACGGCTTTAATAATGGCAGATCGCTACGCAGTAAACGACTGACGGACGACAGAAGATTAACGTTTGTCGTTAACTCGATCTAATTGTCCCCTCGGCTTGGCCTTACTTTATTAATCCACAACCACCACCATTGCCATCGCCATCATCAACCTTATATCCATCGCGGCTTCCTAGGGATCCTCGTCATCGTTGGCGCACCGTTACAGCCGCCAGACGGACCTATAAAATCTTAATCGAGAACAACGACTTGGTCCACTTTAAGGCGATACACAACGAGCGATACACATCCGGTCTATATACCCGTCCTATACCTGAACACTCTTACGTCTGCTTCGACTGTGGACATATACATAAATTGAGTCTAATGACGAATTTAAGAGAAATAAAATTTTTAAATATCCTAAACTTGGAAATCCGCGTTATGCAAGCACTGCACCGAACCCGGACCAAGAGTGCACCATGTGTCAGTTGTAAGAGAGAGCAATGGCGGTTTTTCTCAACGTTGCATTCACTTTTTACTGCATTCCTGTCCAGGCCAGACGCAGCATTTGCGTAAGCAGTTCTTCCAATCCGTATTTTCTGGAACATCTGTAGATTTCTTTCTTGTTCTCGTGTATATGTGTGTGTGTATATATATATATATATTTATATATCGTACTGAAAATATATAAAGACGGTTTGTAGATCGTCCAACGATTTAATCGTAAATTATCGCGACTTTTCCTTTCTAGGCCACGATACTCACGCACTGTACTTAATTGCATTACATACGTTAAACCACAGATGGATCATATTTTTATTTGATTGCAACGCCAGTCGGATCTACACTCGTCAGTCTACCGTCCCCTAACATAGAAAGGGATGAACGATGGCTTTAAATGTGATTAGCCGCCCGGTATATTATATAGCGAAGCGCACGTGCCCACGTGTCGCACTCTTGGATTATAAATATGATATACAAGGGAATATACAGGGTGCATCGTAATAAACGGGACACCATCCCTTATTCATGGGGACTCGTCTATTCTTCCAACATTCCGCATTCCACCCTTATTTCACATTCCGCGCGATACAAGTACGCCCGGGAATCGATAATCAAATTCGAATCTTAAATCACGGTTGATATCGTGCCTTGGAATTAATTTGTACGAAATTATTAATTTCAAGAAATTTATTGCGATTACGTGACTACGGCCTGCTAAATATTGTTGCGCGTCACATATTTTTAAGACCGCTTTGATCGATTCTGATACTGTGAAAATCGACGGAACATATCTTTCAATCCAAAAACGTGAAGCTGTAAATCCCCAGGTGGATCTAGCAACGCGTTACGCAATTGACGGTGGCTTATCAATGGCCGTCGGTTCTTTGTGATTTAGAGGGACTTGAATTTTTCGGCGAGTGGGGAGAAGAAAGGGTGATCCGGCCGTACAAAGTGAGAATAATATCTGTCGAGTCGTATATCAATGGATATCATTGACACCTTTATGAATCCCGCTGATTAGTCTGGTGAACCTGAAAACGTTCCTAGTTATTCGAGATACGATATATATATATATATACATTCAGCCTTAGCGTCGCCATTGCTGTCTCTTATACACGTCCTTCTGGCCCTCTTTGATTCAGGTTTGCTCCTCCTGATGGAAGCCTCGTTAGCGCAACCCTCCCACCCCCCCCCCCGCCCCCATACCAACCAAACTCCAAGCCTGCACCAGGAGAGAGAAGAAAAAGCCTCTACGTGACTTAAATCTCATTCCTGCCTTCAGGATCCTTCCAGTTCGCCATCTATATTTTCTGGGCGTACTGCCTTCGGGATTCTGTAGCATTTCTTTCTTTTTTTTCTTCTGTTTTCTCTTCTGTTCCGCTATTTCTTTTTCGTCGTTCTCCACTTCTTCCCGTTGAACGAGGATTGGCTTTCTTCAATGGTTTTACGAGCCTGCGTTCCCAATTGTCTATGATTGCAAGTGGTAGATTGTTAGACTCAATAAAGAGGTTGAAGGGGTGCGGAGGTGGGAGATGGAGGAAAAGAAAAGAAGGTAAATAAATAAATGTTATTTTTCAAACACAGAACGACTTTCTTTTGGCGTCGGTCGTCTAGTGGGTCCACCTTCCACAAGGAGTCCAACCCCATCGCCGTCGCCATGTCCAGACTCTCCCGCGGCGGAGCAGCAGGATGCTGACGTCGACGTGGACGTCGAGGAGGAGGTCGACGTCGACGTCGAGGAGGTGGGTGACGAGAATGAGCGTGAAGGCACCAACAGTTCTCCAGCATCACCATCTCCACCCTCGCCATCCATCACCAGGAACACACCCTCCCATCCGCCGAAGAGGTCCGGCGACTCCTTCAGCGTCTCCGCCCTCCTCAGGCCCGATCCCCCATCCGCTCACTTACAAAATTCCTCACCCCTCAGAGACGGCGCACCTACGTCGGTCGGCGCTCATCCACCCCCGCCTACGTCATCCATACTCTATCCACCCCTGCACCTTCAGGGTGGTTTGTTACCAGCTCATCCTCATCATCCTCTCTCGTACCTGCATCCTCACTTACTTCCTCATCATCTTCTACCGCCCCATCTTCATCCCCTACTCCGAGGAGTTCATCCGGCTCACCCTGGACTTCACTCGGCTCACACTGCACATGGACTTCATCATCCTCATCCGCTTGGCGATGTCTACAGCTGCGTCAAATGCGACAAGATGTTCAGCACCCCTCACGGTTTGGAGGTAAATATAATTTCTTCTAATCCCATTGCCTATAGTCGATTTCACCCTAGTTTATATATAAACTCATTCACGCCCCTTTAAATTCTTCTCATCTCCTCGTCTTTGCTACTTGACAGGTACATGCCAGGAGGTCACACAATGGCAAGAGACCGTTCGCCTGTGAACTCTGCAACAAGACCTTCGGCCACGAGATAAGCTTGACCCAGCACAGGGCAGTGCATTCGGCCGAGAAAGTTTTCGAATGTAAGCAATGTGGCAAAGCGTTCAAAAGGTCAAGCACACTGAGCACGCACCTACTTATTCACTCGGACACGAGACCCTATCCATGTCAGTTTTGCGGGAAGCGTTTTCATCAGAAGAGTGACATGAAGAAGCACACGTACATTCATACAGGTGAGTAGCATTTTACTACTGATTACAATAACGGTAGTGTAACGATGGTACAGTGATAGAGAAACGCACGAGAAAAGGGTTCAATTAGCGTTTCTATGAACGTCCGCATAAATAATGCAACTGAAATGTCTGGACGCTGATCGCGTGGCATATGCGACTGCAGGGGCGCGTGCGTGTACGTATCCATTCCTCTTTCGCAATAATCGTAATGTCTTTCTCTGGAGGCCACCCCAGTCTCACCAGGGTCAGACTCTCACGACTACCCCCGGGAGATTCAGCGACCTCAATTTTCAAATAAAATTTCACTGCGATTATATCGTCCGTGGGAATAAACGTCGCGAGTTCGATTAGCCGCATGCGCCTGATGCGCGTCGCTTGAGAATTTGGATTTTGTGAATTTAACAGAAAAAATGTTGATAGCGTAATGTAAATGGACCAGGGCACGGGTACGGAATAGAGAATTAAAAAACCGCTTGGTATAAGGTACAGAGGGGGTGTACCATTTTTGTATCGTCTCTCGTGGGGTGTGTTTGTCTTCGATAGCGCGTCCCTGGACGGTGGTGAAGCGGAGAATAGGAGGGTAGAAAAAAGGCAGAAAGGAGGGGTGGGACACTTGACACTTAGGTGTCTCAGGGTTGATGGAGCGGGGTTTGGGGCTTTGTTGAGGGGTGGCTCTTGGCGTAGTTGACGCCAAGGAAAGAGGGAAACCCATGGAGAGGAGGAGAACGAGAAGAGTAAGAGTCGTGAGGGTCTGGTCGCCTCTGGGTTTTGTATCGTTTCCATGGCAACCCTCCCAATGTCTTATCAAATTATCACCTTGTCCTCCCCCATGCCTCTATCGCGCCCTTCGACCCCTCCTAGACATCCTGGCTCTTCTGGCTGCCTACCGTTTTCTTTCCCTCCACTCAACTCGCTCCCGCTCGAACGTTTCGTCCCTTCATCCTTCACGCAAGAAGCACCGACAAAAGAGGATACAAAGCAAAAGCGATGGTCACTTCTCTGCTACTAGCAACGTATCGGACCCCGGTACACGCATATCCACGTACAGCCCTTAGGTAGGAGGGTGGCCAAGGGTCGCTCCGGAACATTTAATTCATTATTCAACCGGATGAAAAATTCAGGAGCACCCGCAACCTAGCGTCTAATGCCACGGTCCGCTCGAATTACGCTCAAAAACGCAAGCTTCCCGGTGGTACATTATACGGACACCGGGCGTCGGACTCACCCCTGTGTTCCGCATTCTAGAATTTTCCGAAAAACCATTTTCTCAACTGCCATCGGAATCCTCGTTACGGACACCAATCCCCCCATTGGGTTAGCCTCGACCCTTTCTGCATTTTTTCAACCCCCCCTCCCCTTATCTCTCCCACCCTCTTTTACTCCCAACCACCCTTACTTCTCACTGCTGGGAAATCTCGCAGTATCCCACGGACCGTCGGGGGTCTACGAGGATACCGTACGGCACTGGGTGCTCTGGGACTCGCAGCTAATGATAATCAGTCCTGCGCCCCCGAGCTCGGGCCATGTGCAATAAGGGTGCGGCACTGTCGGATTCCCCGGGGACCGGCATGGCGTAACGTAAAATCATTATTAGGTAGGTAGGTGGTAGGTGGTGGTTGGCGGTGATGGTGGTGGGTACCAGTGGCACTGGCTCTAACCCCCGTTGCACACCGTGGACGGGGGTTGAAAATGGGGCGGGAGCCAGGGAATAAGAGCTCTGCAAATATTGTTCGTGCACGGGGCCCCAGTTCGAATAGCTAAGGGAGGGGTGAGGGGTGGCGGTGAGAGGGGTAAACTAAAGTAACGTTACGTTACGTATGCCTCGGCGCTCTCTCTCGTGTTGGCTGTAACGAGTCAAGTGCGCACCGCGGGGTTCCTCGGAAGGGGTGCCAACTACCCCTGGCCCACGAGAGTCGGTAGGTGACAGACTGACAAGTGGTTGGTCATCCCCGACGTGATATCGTCATCCCCGAAATGAAAATATTAGTCAGGAAGTGTTCTCCCTGTAAAAACATTCAGTGACTTATGACCACTTGCAGCAAAACTACCCCTTCGAGAATATCCAAATTGGCAAAGTCCTACTCACGCGTACTATTAACAAACCTTTCATCCCTCAAAAATCTCACATCCAATGAACGGACACCTAAGGGTGTCCTCGCTGAGGATATCCATCCTCAAATTGATATCTTGCATTATCGATCAAAGGGGCCACGGTCGCATGTGTATCTCGAGTGTGCATTGTGCACGCACCCTTAACCGCACGGTATGCCTCGTCAAACGGCAAACCCTCTGTGTTTTCACAATAAACACAACCTGTCCGGTCCGACGTAAAGTAAAGTCGGGGATCTATATATTTTCACGTGTAACCAGGAGCCTCCTTCCTGGTACAGTCCCAGTCGGTATCACTTTTACCCTTAAGCAGTACAGTCGCACAATCGTAAGCTTGTCTTAGGTTTATTTCTAACGAACCTCGCTGTATAACCATCCAACCAATACCGAGCCCACCTGCTACGTCCTAAATAATCTCACTATTATCACCCTTCGAATTTACTACCCCTATCCCACCTCTGGCATATTCTCACTCTTACACGTGTACGTGTGCGCGTGTTGGACTCGAGGGCTATTAGAGGTTTCCGGCTGACTTGGCGCCCCAGGCGTCGGGGCGCCGCAACATCCCGCTAAGCTGTTTAAACTTCGCGATGGTGGACTCCCCTTCGCTCTTACGGCTCGTTAGTGACGTCGGTAATGTCGTGTTATAATCTAGCATCCAGAACAGCCTTTCTGACAGTCGCGTGGAGAGGCAACGTCCTCATAGAACGGAAGCTTGGTTATTTTACCACCGATAAAAATTCCAATAACAATATGTACTTGTCCGGTATATAGCGACATGTTGAAATAAAAAAAAAAATGTTGTTCATAAAATGTCCTATACCTTATACGCCTAAACTTTTTCAGCGAATCGACGTCTAATTAATTAATTCATCGATTAATCAAACTCTCCATCGCGATTGGTGGCCAATGTCACTGATGTAAAATACACGTTACCGATACCCTATTAAATATGCAAATTTACTACTATTACGTTACACGCTCACGTATAACACGACCAAGTGAGGTGTGCATGGTGCTCATAGAGTCGAGCTGTATGATTAAATTTCCAGGGATATCGATATGCCAGAAGCGCATCGGGCCAGACACCCACTCACAATTTGACTACCGTTACCGACTCCTAGCCCATGATAAACGTCCCCTCCACCTTTGGCCAGCTTAAAATTAACTGTACATCGCGTGCAGCGGCGCATCACGGGCATTCTCGTATGCAGCAACCCCTTTAAGCTTGCGCGTCGGACAGCCATATTGTCTTCCTGTTTTCCCGGTAGAATTCGAGTACGCATGACCTATACCTTATGCGGTACAGTACTTCGTGTACGAAGCGATGTCACTTCCGATAAGGATGAATTTGTCTGGTTCTATTACCGGAGAGATAATCGTGTCTACTAATCGCGGTGCATTATCAAAATTCAGTATGTACATACACGTGCCACTAACTTCGGTTATAAGGGCAGATCGGATTTGTCACTATTTCCCGATGCGAATCGACGCTATAATAATTTAATAGCCATCCATTCGCAGTGATCGTTAGGGAGTGGGATTACTTTACCGATTCCCAGTGGAACCGAAGCACTAAGGAGCTAACTGACTTAGCCGCCGTATCACGTTTCCTGGAACAGATCCTTCCTGCTCTCGTGGTCGAGTACGGGATCTTCTTGCCAGAGACATAAATCCGACAGTAATATCGTTGGTCACTTGTTTTTTTGAACAATTTTTTTTATTATTTTTCTTTTTATTAAAATTATAGTCATTATTATTATTTGATCCAGGGTCGTTTCGATACGCTTTGGAGGGGTAAGAAGCATGAAAGGGTCGCAGGGCGAATTTCAAGGGTGGGTTTATCAATTCTGTACAAAACATTTTCAGCTGACCTTTGACCGCCGCAAATTCCCTCGACTGCGCTTCGTGCTGCTCCGCAACAACGTACATACGTAAATACGCAGACAGGTAGTAACGGACGGTACACACGACCCCCATTTGTAGATAACCTGGGTAACGTAGATACACATGTACGCGGTTGGATCCCAGGGTAGCATTTTAGGTACGGGATATACGTCCAACGAGAAACAACCCCTCTATCTCGTGTACCTGAAATAGTAAATACACACCGCGTTGTTGAACGGAATCGGGTCCATCGAGACCCATGGACATACGTGTCTACGGAACCGATCGACTAGACTGCCAGGCCAGTTTGCACATCAGTTTCTGGGTTTTCCTAGTTGCCGCACGATGTGAGAACGTCGACACTGGAGAATCAGGCAGGTATTCGATTTCGATGATATTGTTGCCGGGTAAATTTTTTTTTAAATCTATTTTTTTTATATACGTATACAAACATCCAGCCGCCCCTGACTGTTTTATGGAAAACGATCATTTTTTTTCATCTCTATCATAAGGTAATCCTGAAACTTCTTCGATAGGTCCACGAAAATCCATGCTGTCCTCGTGGTGAAATATGAAACGCGGTTCTCTTGATCTTCCCTGCTATCTATTTCTCGGCTACTTTTTTTCTGCTTCCCCATTCACCCTCCTACCGACTGTCTGGCACTCCTCTTCGTGCCAGGAAAAACCACCCTCTATCGAGCATCACTGTCCCTCTCGCGGGGATTTCGATTGGAGGGTTGGAACTCTGCCCTCTGTATTCGAGGGTTGGAAAGGAAGATGGTCGATGGAGACGAGAGGAAATCAATGCCACGGGTCCAGAGTCCAGTTTTCTCTTACCCTTGGTATACTATGCCGGGGTTCGAATACCTTTAACCTAGCCACCGCTTCGTACCTTGGAGTTGTAATCTTTCGACCCAGGATAGCAACATCTATTGCGCAATCGAAAAATCCGGGGATTTGAGTCCTTTGGTAGATCCTGGAATCCGTATACCGGGACCCGTCTCGATTCCTTCGAGATTCTTTGGAAGAGATCGATGATCGTGAAAAGCGCACACACACACCATCTAGCCCCTCACCATCGTAGACAGTAGGTCCTACGAAATCCATCCTGAAGAGATAACGAGAGTTTTGGGAAAGTTTTCAGGGACCTCGTTGGAAAAGTGATCAAAGTGCTGTCACGGTTTTCCAGAGGTATAGACTTTCTCCTGAGGGATGAAAGTCGGCGGTGGGCGAGCGAGAGGTTGGGGGTGGGTCGTACTTGGTCCTGGATAGAGAGGAGATGGACTAGGGTGGCTACGAAAGATAGAGAGACTGAAAGAGAGAAGGGAGAGAGAGGGGGAGAGAGAGGGAGCAAGAAGAACCCTCAAGATTTCCTGGAGTTTAATATAGTTTTAGGGGCGGCGGCGAACAGACCGGGAGTGTAATGGCGTCTTAAACCCCAGGGGCTCTCAATGTCGTACCGCGATCCGTTGAAAATTCACCAAACGTAACCACGTCGCGTTGGAATCCCTTGAAAAATTGAACTGCGAATCTCAACTCGAAAAGGCTAAATCTTTGACCATGGCTACTAGCCGCGCAGGATGAGAGCTGAGTACCTAACCTATAAGCTATGTAGGAGAAATACAGCACCGATTCTACATTGCATTCAGTCGGTATATGTATATGTACGGTGATGTACCATGGTACATAGGTGAATACATATGTATATAGTGGTTCCTGTAAAGACATATATATACACTATGTACACTGGCATGGCGCCGCGTGGCTGGACTGCAAGAAAATAAAGATAGAAGGGCAACCTCGGAGAGAACTCGGACGGTTCTTGATTTTTACGAGCCCGTAAATTCCTGAGATCCCCAGCCACGCGAAAATTTTCCAACCTGACCCCACCGACTTCGGGAAGTTGTTACACCAGGAGTACCTTCTCGTGGAATTCCGTTACGCGAATTCCATTGTGATTATTTAATACGAGGCTATGAACAGGGCCTTGTTGTCCTCTTTGAGTCATCTGGATCCGCTGGGAGCCTTAGTACAGCAGGGACGTACCCTGGAGGCCTCTTTGGTTCCCTTTCGGGAAGGCGTATTTTATTCGCGATCGAATCGCACGGAATCTGGATTTCGCGGATTTAGGGCAGACCATAGTGGGTTGGGTATATCGCGATGGTGAGATTGAAGGCTCGACTAACGAGTTGTTTATGGATCCACCTCCCCCCCAATAACCCCCGATTCCATGAACCGGGCGCAGGGTTCAGCCGGACAGATAGATGGATAGGGAGTCCATTAACAGCCGCTGCTTGCAGGCAGCATAGTTCGCATAGCGGAATCTCTCTCAGCCGGGGTACCGCGGTCGCCATGGAAACTGGGGGTTGGAGCCGCCCCTGGCCGCCAATCAGAGCTCGCGGCCGGGATGAGAGAAACGAGCGCATCCCTACCTCCTCTCTAGCGAGCACCCCCTCAGTCCGTACCGAGCCACCCGGCAGGGTGGCTGAGATTCTCGCTTGGGAGGAAATCTTGACCGGGCGTGCCCCGCATCCCTGATACCACCTACCACCGTACCAACCATCCCTCTTTTCCGAAACCGTTCCGAGGGTGCCTTAGAATTGCCTCCTCGTCGACCACCACCTACGCTCTCAAACTCCACTCTCCTGGAACCTCTATCGACTCTTTTCACGCCGCTATGATACTCCACGACGTTCACCCTCAGGACGGGATCGCTATTCGCATCAACCGAGCTCCCCTCTCACAGATCTGGTACAATCTAATCGGTAACTTTTTATTTTTCAGGTGAAAAACCACACAAGTGTCAGGTCTGCGGCAAAGCCTTCTCCCAGAGCAGCAACCTCATAACGCACTCCAGAAAACATACGGGCTTCAAACCCTTCGCCTGCGAACTATGCGGTCGCGCTTTCCAGCGTAAGGTCGACCTCAGGAGACACCGGGAGACTCAGCACGCCGACTTGAGCACCGGCAGCACGCATCGTCCTCCCATCGTCAACATCCCGCAGAGTAACCTGACCAATCCTGGAAATGCACCTATCATGCAGTAAGGACAAGGAGGGACGTCGTAGGGGTTGATGAACTATTCGCTCGAACTTCATCCCCATCTCTCGGTCTCTATCCACGTTTAGGGCACCAAACTAAAACCAAAGACTAGCTATACTCAAATTTGTATGTAATCTAAATTTCCCCAGTGTTGTCCTAGAAGACGGAGCATGGACGAATCCTCTCTATCAGTTTAATCGGGCACTCGATCAACATCAACCGGAAATACGCAAAATCGGCTTTTTTCCGTTCCGAACTCACTGAGCTCTCATACTTTCTACTTTAATAACCTACTACTACTAATCAATTACTACCTGTACTATACTTCTTTAGTATATAAATAGGCATCAGCGAGCCCTAACCAATGTCTAGCGCTCGACTCGATCTCAATCGTGATAACTTCAACGAACCCAATCCTACTCCTACTCCCCTCGTTCCCTTTTTATTCGCGTCAATATTATTAAAAATAGATCTCTATCGCATATTGAAGTTTTAGTCGGTACTTAAGGCGCGCCAATCTCGTATCCCGTAACAAAATCACCTAAACCTACGATTATTATCGATCTTGTTGAACGATCGAGTCGATCGTCGCAAAATGGCCGACACGCGTCGTGATACGAGCGACGTACTGTAACTTTGCATATCTAACGCAGCTGTCGTCGAAGACGGGCATCCCGCAGTTTGCGACAGTGACCAACAATTGTAAATAGCAACTAGCCTGTATCTTACCTACGTACTAAGAGTATAAATATATAAATACAAAAGTATAAATATATATTATAAATAAAGATATAAATAGCAGAATCACACGATAGTGGAATCAGTCGGCTCCAATCCGACTAAGGGCAGTGTTCGCACAAATCTCGCGAAAAAAAAAGAAGAAAAATAAAAGTGAGAGTTAATAATATTCTTACCCGAAAATATTTCCCTCAAAAGAAAAAGAGAGGCGCTCCGACGAGATTCAGCCCATGGAAAAAAAATCCCCATTTTTTCTCGCTATCCAAGTTTCTATTGTTGTACCATTTAATTATTATGTAATTATTGTAATTAGACATTATTAATTATTAATATTCATTATTAAAAATAAACGCTGTTACTATTTGTAATTCCTCACGTCGTCCGATCTCTAATCGTAATCCTGCTGACGATTCCACTCGAAACATTTTTCTGCTTTTCAAGATTTCAAATTAAATTCAGCGGCAAGCCGTTACTCTCGAATCCAATATGGCCGCTACCGCTGTCAGTCGCGCGTCCGCTCGCTCCGCAGTCTCTCTCATTTTCACAAGTACTTTCTGATTTTCCGGCTGCTCGATTTTCCGTGGTCGTTCCGAGGAGTCACCCTTGCACCAGAGGATGCCACTTGGCCGGAGCAGGACATAACGGCACTGACTGCACGACACCATGACGCAGCCACGAGCAGATTGGACAGTTATTGCATTCTAGGTAAGATTAATTGATATGGGGGCTGAGAGAGCAGACTAGCTGGTAACTAACAGGGTGACTATAGCTGCTGGCTGGTCTATGAGGTACGATGTCCCCCGTCAGATATACTAACCTCCACGATGTGCCTGTACGTGTCTCAGTATCCAGAAGACTGCCGAGAGCTAAGCCCCTTGTACTCCGAGACACTCAGGGATGAGCGGTGATTAACAGATTGCACCAATAGAACCAATCCACCCTCCTCTAACAGTCATTGAGTAATAGAGACTCTCGTTATTAAATAGCGCGAGAGAATCCGGGAACGTACGACTACCATCTGCACGGTAAATCAGCAAACCTAACCTATCAGCCAGTCAAGTGACATTATTAACGTCCGACGCACAGCAGACGCCACTACACCATGCAGTCTGAACGTGTCCTGCGTCAGTCTGTCAATTGGTACGTATCACTCTAAATATTATTCCATCAATTTTTTCAACCTTAATTAACCACCTCACGAATTTTTCAGTGAGGTTAGAATATCCATACGCCTCGTGCCATCCCGTTATTCACGGTATGGTCGCGCATCTCTGATATAGTCGCATAAGGGACAACTTCATACCGCATATAGATATATGTATGTTATGACTATTAAGGTATTCACAACCCCTCGGAGGCCATCCCCTCTTTGAAATATGGTCCAGGCTTCTACCTCCTGTATACGACTTCCTTCTACCTACTACGTATCTTTTTCCTTTTCTCTACTTTTTCCATTTTCGTTTCTCCAACCTCCTCTTTCTTTCTCTTTCTCACTTTTACTGTAACCATCGTCCGTATCTCTGTCGTTCTCTTAGCCGCTTGGCGTCGCGACGCTTCTCGGTAGACCATAGGTGCCTCCTTGGATCCTCTATGCTGGGAGGAACCACTGTGTTATCTCGCACTTTTCATATTATTTACAACTACCCAACGTATTCCTCTTCCACCGTTCTTTTCTGCTACTCCCGTTCCTCTACCTCTATACCACCCCGCCCCACCTGCCCTACCCTTTTGCAATAACTTCCACCCAACCCAGTGGATTCTCGTGTCGCCAAATTGGTAAAACCAACTTGAACTCTGCGTTCTCATTCTTACGGTAACGTCAGACACCATAACATGTCTCCTGCGACAGCCTGCAACTGATGTATGCACGGGTGCGTTCACTTGAGAATGAACCCTTAAGCCACCTACGTGCTGTGCCCATTGCTCTAAATTATGCAAATTCATACTGGGTCGCGTGTACGCGTTTTTTTTATGCGTCTCGTAAAAACGAAGTTTCAATTAATAATTATGTTCGCTGCGAAGAATTTAGAAAAAAAAATAATGGGAATACTTAGACAAATGAAAAACAGTATTGGTATCGCATTTTGAAAAAGCTGCCGTTAAAAGCGTTACGTTTTGAAATAGGATCAGGTATTTCCGTTGTCACTCCTACATGTGTCCAACGAATCGCCATGACATTTTCTATTAAAAAAAACGTCAATTCCGAATTATCCGAAACAGGTAAAACTCCATGCGTTGTAACCCGCTAATGGAATTTTTGAGGAGGAGATTAATATCGGTGCTGCACGAATTTAATAGAGGTTATCCTACTCGTGAGATACTCTCTCTCCCTAATTTTCTTTCCTCCTCTCGCGTTTGACTCTCTTATCTCGTTATAGTATTAAATAAAATATTAATAATAATAGAGGTGCTGCTCTCCAGCTCTCTGCTAGCGAAGCCTTTTAATTTTCATAATTATCACAGTTAACCCGCTATGCGTATTATGTATACCCCCTTTACGTTTGCGTTATTAACGTAGTTTATATAACCATTGCAGAATCCACATTCACCAGGAAGTCTAACTGTCTCATCTCCGTAGAGCCGTAACCCAGAAATCAAATTAAGTATAATAAAAAAAAACTTGTTACTGTAAAAAGATATATATATTTTTTGTAATTAACTTTTTGTTCGAGTACGCACACCAGCAGCCATCTTTGTTAATACCGACTGTATGTCCGGGCGATTTGTCAGTAGGCTTCTAATAACGAAGTAAAGTCTGGCGTGAGCGGTTGAAACAAATAGTCGCAAGTAAGAAGGATTCCTGAAGAATAGAAGTCTCTAACAAATGGCATTCCCAAGAAGATGGGCACGCGGCACGCGCCATTGCGATCTTTCAAGCGACCGGACCGACTTAATAAACTCTAAAGACGAATGGAGTCTTCGCGACCAGAAACTCATCTCCAAGAGTCTATAGAAGCTTAGCGTGTAAGAATAATGATTGTATTTATAATTTACTGTATATCCGAAAACACCAGGCTGGATCCTATGTAGGTTCTTATTTCATTAATTTGTAATTTTGTTAGTTTCAAACCAGAAGAACGAATGTGCCGATAACCAACAGACTCCGGCGTAGTAGGTGACGAGCTCATCCCCTGGAGAACCGATTCATTACCGATCCTGAATAAGTGATTCCTAGGACATCGACGATCCATGTCCCTCGGCTCTTCGGGAAAGTGATTATTCGGGCGTTCGTGTCCTTTCGCGAAATCGATCCCAAAGGACCTTTGACCTCTCTCGCCGTATATCTCCTTTAGATTGCATCATTGATGAGATAAGACGACACACAGGATATAAAGTTTGTCCACTGATCTTTATCTGTTTGATATTGTAATCCGGAATTTTAATAATTTATATTTAATTAATATAATTATATTATAATCCAGAGAGTAGATTGTAAAGGAACAAAAAATGTATGCTGATTCAGATAGATACACACATATATATAGAGGGAGAGAGAGCGAGAGGACAAGATGGGATAAGTTTTCTCTTTGGAGAAGAATATTTTATGCGAGTCAAGCGTCGCGTGACGCGGGGACGCCTTTAAGTATTCCGCACGTCGAACTGGTGCGACTGGCTAAGATGGCGTTTCTGTAGGAACCAATACCTATCCTGGTGGGGTCCATGGATAATCATATAAGGGTAGGGGAGTGCTCGTAGTATCAACTTTTGATCCTCGATGTCTCTACAACCCTCCCAACCGTCCCCGTGTCGGTATTCAAACGGCTCTAACTCGATATAAGCGTCACTCCCCGGGGCGCTCTCTTATACTCCCTATCTCTCATCCTTGTCCTCCTTTTTCTTTTACTCTCTTCTGTCCTTGTACACCTTCCTCACTTTGGATACAACGACCATCGGAACGACCAAGACAGTACGCCACCCCCTAACGCCACCCTTAGACAGTCGAGCCCGGGAATAAGAGTATCATCCTCCTATCCTCTACTTCTGCGAATTTCAATTGAATTTGCATCCCGTCTCTGGGTGGTGCTGGATGGAGGACGAGAATGAGGTTGAGAATAGACCCGGAGGACGAGGACGCCCAGCACCGGCTGGGTGTGTATCATGGCACCCTTGGGAACGACAATAACATATCAAATGCCGCTCCCAATATTCGAAAGAACGCTTTTTAACTTCGCCATCGATGTCCCATTCCTACCAACCGCGACACTCCTATACCGGGGAAGTCATCATTTGGTTTTATCACTGAATTTCTGTCTCGATTGGATATAGTTGCCTTTCTTTAGGTTTTTTTCATGTTACGTGCTACGTGTAGAAGGCAATAGACTTTTCTTATATTTTTCCTGTCAGACAAACAGACCTTCTTTGACTCGAGTCGCTTATTTCATTTACATCAGAACGAGAATGGCCGAGTGATGGTAAAGTACTAAAAGACGATAATAACGTGGATGCCGATTCCTAATTAGATCTCGATACTACGTACAGTTTCTGAATAATAATTTCTTGCTTTTCCATATTCAACATTGTCGAAGAACCTAGTAACTCTTTTACAGATTAATCGGAGGAAAGCACGTTGGCGGTTCTTATTAAAATAATCGTACAGCGTCGACATCTCGTGGTAGAATTTTTTACTGACACTAAAGTATATTGTCGGTACGTTACCTTCCATTTGACATTATCGACAAAATGAAATCACCGGTAGATATCTTTGACAAGCTTTTTCGTTTGACCAACAGATGGCAGTAGTCGCGATCTGTCAATTTGAAATAAGACATCGCAATGGTTTTAACAGAGATGCATTTCAATCAAATATCCTGAAATTTCAGGAAAATTTAAATATTTGTTTTTACCATATACTCTCGCAACCTCTATATCTATCCAGTGAAATTTAAAAACAGCATACATCTCGAAAATCAAGAAAAAAAACAGTTTTTCCCAGATAAATATCTTCCACATAAACCCCAAGGATGCATCGGATAACTGCAAATAACGTACCACCAGTTTAACAGTCTCCGAAAATCTACAAGCTGAACTGAGGTCACTCATATCGATAATACAACAGGTTGTGAATTCATAGTGTAATCATCGAGGCTATTTCACCGCGAATTCTTGCCTGCAGTCGAGGACACAAGTATAAATAAAATTATGATGTTTTGCTGATTATGCATGCGGATTGCTTAGCTGGAATAGCTCCGGGTTCCGATGACATCAGACTGGTTCGTAGTCAGTCACGTGGGCCTATCGTGTGTGTTAAACACTTGCTTCAAGTGTGGGCTTCTCTCCCTCTCACGTTCCTCATAATTTTCTCTCTTTCTCTCTCCCTTGTGTACCTCCTCACTCCTCGCCCTATCTCCCCCCCCCCCTCTCTCTCTCTCTCTCTCTCTCTCTCTCTCTCTCTCCCTCCCTCTTATTCACTCCCTCCTGTTCTCTCACTCTGGCAAAGGTACCACACGCTGTTACTCTAACTGCTTCCCTCTCACTGCAGTCCCCTACATTCTTCCACTTGTCTGTCCATCCGTTCTTCTGTCCTACCGCGTGTCTGTCTCTTCGCACCCAGTTGGTTCACTAGGTTCAGTAAAGCATTATGCTTCGGTAACAGCGCCGGACTTCAGTGAGCAAGATAAGTGACTTGTGAAACGACCCTCCTTCTGTGCGAGCCCCCAAAAATCTATCCGGGCTCATTCATCCTTGAACAGAACCGGAATGAACACGTGAAACATGGGAAAAACTGCCAGCAAGTTGAAATCACGTCGCAGTCAAAGTTAGTGTTTGTTTTTTTAATATAATTTTAAAAATTGCATACGTCGAAGACAATGACGATACGTTATAACTTATAAATTTCATATTAAAAAATAACTGTGTCCATTCAATTGCTGCTTGCTGTATATTTATAGTGATATTTTTTTTCATACCAATTCTTGGTAAGTCCTATGGTAAATAAAAAACACAAAAAAATGCCTGTTTAATCGTGGCTATTGAAATGCAGATCACGACTGACTATCACGTGTATGATAAAACTGATGTCGTGGCTATAGGTAATACAGGTAGGCGTACTGTCTTTTTGTGCTATTGCGTTCGAAAATTGTTCTTTACTTTTCGTTATTTTAACTACGAACGGTCTCACGAGTTTCAACGTTTTCATAGGTCGCTTCTGCGTCTATCGATAAAATACAAACCGTAAAGCAACACGGGACACTGTATGCATAGTTTATCTTGGTAAACGGTGGCCTTATCATTGGTTTACTAGGTATTATGTCGCTCTCTAGAGAGACCAGTGCTGTACACACCTGCATTCCGTACCTGAGATCTTTTTTCTTACGTCGCCTTTATAGTAGCTATAATACAAGACGTAGGACATGGATTGAATTTAATATTGGCCTAATAATTAGTGCAGCCACGTGTTAAGCTACGATTATAGCCGAAGGCAATGAAATTCGGTTAAGATTTTTTGTAATATAAAATTGCAAAAAAAATTCGTTCATTTTTTTTTTAGCAAAAGAGCTAAAACTCATTGAACGTTCATAAGCGTCAGATCAGTTCCAAGAAAGCGTCTCCGGGATAAGAATTAGAAAGTCAATGGCTGCTCATCGGGATGCTCGATCTTGGGATACGACGTCGGAATTGTGAATGGGAGTGATGGCTTTAAGTAACCCATGTGACTGTTTCGTAATAACGTTCTTGTTTCCGGTCCCTTTAGGTATAGCATGGAGCTTTCGATTCCCGTCGATGAGCACCCTACAGAATCTCAGCGCCAGTGGACGCCGCCGGAAGCGTGATGGAGTCGCGTCTGGCACCGAGAAGGATTTTTATCCGAAAAGACACACGATTCATTTGCAGCCTGAAATAATTCTCAAGAAAGAACCATCCCTTGTCATCACACCGCCGTCGCCCTGTAACTCGAGACAAAGTATACAGTGAGTTTATATGGTTTGTTTATGTAGCTGGTTCACGACTTTTCAATGGCGCAATGGGCCATTCGTGCGGCGCGGTTTACATTGAGCGTACGCACAATGAAAGGCGGAAATAAAAGAAAGACAAAACGGTAAAGGGATAACGCGTCGCGGTAGGTAACTTATAGAAATTGCCTGAAGGGCTTTTGAAAGGGCTGTACAGAGAGTGGAGCCACCAACCGGTTTCTGGATGGTTGCCTTTGAAACGGCAGAGTATATTGGGTATATCCCTATTACTAGGAAGAAAAAGAGTCAAAAGGGAAGTCAATTAACAAGGGTGTGTACTGGCCCCCTAAGAATGGTTCAAAGCCATACCAGTTGATACAGCAACCACACAGATATGAATACCGAACATTTTTATATGAACCAAATAGAGTCAAATTCAATCCAAGACACCAGGTACAGGGAACATATTTTCATCCCTATATATCGGCTCGAGACTTGACTGCGATTACAAGTATTGGGTATGTTAAGCATAATCATAGGACGATAAGGACTTTCTTATCCCAAATGTGTAACAGGAGATCTGGAGAATTCTTATCTTTCTTCCTAGAATGACATCTTAGTATCCTGTCTTATCGAAAGATTAATTGCAGCTGCGTGGAAGTGTGGATCCGAATATGTATTAGCCCGTCGGGTGTATGCTTGAAAGCTATACGACGCAGGCGCGTAATAATGAGTAGAGGGCTTGAGGATAAAGGGAGGGGGGGGGGGTGTGAGAGAGAGAGAGAGAGAGAGAGAGAGAGAGTCAGCATCCCCCTGATATGCATCCCCTACGAAAAGTGAGCGGATCAATAATTCCTACGACGTGTACTCAGCTCTGATAGCAGTGCCGTCGCATCTACCGGAAGCGGTGACTCCGTGCTAGGTCAGGATCGATCAGAAAACACGCGACCACCATAGGAGCGGCGCGCGACCACTCATCGGCCAGTTAAAAATCTAAAGGGCGGAAAGAGAGTCGAAAGGAAAGCCAGTTGCGTATGGGGAGTCGCGCGTGTGCGAGAGTGGCGACCGGTTAGGATCAGACACGTATCGGTGAATATGGTGCCCCCATTATTTTTGGTTCTACCAAATTTTCAGGCGTCCGGATTAGCTACTTTGAGAGGACTGGTAACGATCCTGGGAGGGGCGATCGTGTAGAAATTATTTTTGAAAAAGAAAAGAATAATAATAGTGCTATTGAACTCCGTTAATGGCTACGTGGTTACTATTTATACTATACCGCTTCTTGCGCCCTTTGTTGGTACAGTCCTGTACCCACAGGGGCCTACGGGACATAGTTCAGTGGGGTGCGCGCACTCGCCGAGTGCCGTAGCCAAACCCTATCTATCTCTCGTCTTGTAGAAGAGAATCGTAGTCATCGAGGAAAAGGAATCAAAGGGCATCCCCTGGTGATACCGAAGAAACATCGAATGGAGAAGCATTGTTAGAATTGTCTCATTGGCTACTGAGGATGTGCTTTGACGATTGAATCTATTTTCTAATTGTAGAACGGAGAAGGAGGAGGTCGCGGAGACTGTGGAGGTCGTCGAGGTTGTGGAAAAGGTACTTGGGGAAGGGAAGGACGACGCATGCTTTCTCCGACGGCCGCAATCGCTGCCAAAACGGACCGAGAGGAACAACAATTTGAATTCATCAATGGTGAGTAGGCCTGTTGATTTGTTTTTGATAAGAAGTAACAAAAGAGTCAGTGTTACATTACCTCGTTATCTTTTTTTTTTTATGGTAGGTATCACGGAGTGACGTTTGTTATCGTCTAAGTCGAGCAACTGAATGCGTGGAAGATATTTCTAGTTAACTCGTCGTTTAATTAGATCCAACTATGAATGTGCGTTTACGAGACGAATTAGGGTTTCGAGTCTGCGAGATACTTCATGTCAATAAAATAGAGCTCAGTAACTTGGAAATCTTCCACGAATTAAGACTCAAGGCTGCTCTCGTTAAGCCAATCATCTCTGGTTCTCCAAGACGCTGTTATGCGATTACTTATATTGATTGGCACAAATTACAATTGTCTGTCCATATCTCATCTGCAGGAGCAACCAGAAGAGACAGCACGGAAGTTACTGGAACGCGAGCTCAGATTATTGGATCCACGTGATTTACGTTCCCACGCTTGGTACCATGGTAGCACGTTACGTGGTGGACGAAAAGGCGCCGAAAATGAGGTTCCTAATGACGGTGACTTCCTGGTACGAGACTGCGCCTCCCAGCCTGGGAATTACGTCCTGACTGTACGTTGGAAGGGACAGGTCCTGCACTTCGTCATCAACAGGGTAAGAGTTTAGATCTTCAATGGCTGCAGGATAAAGTCGAAGCATTCTCTGGAGTATTTCTATTGTTCTTCAGGTCGTCATACAACCGGATACTGTTTATGAAAGAGCACAATATCAATTTGAGGATGAAGCCTTTGATACGGTAGCAGACCTTATAACGTTCTACGTCGGAAGTGGGAGGCCAATAAGTCAAGCCAGCGGCGCCAGGATAGTAAATCCTAAGCCTAGGTGCGTGCCGTTGACATGCGTAGCGCCACCAGGAAGTCAGCATTGCTCAAGTCCTTCCTCTTCCTCCTTGTCGACCGGTTCACCACCGCGATTACCTCGAAAGCAGCAACGCAGTCATTCACTGACGCCCCAGCAACACTCCGTTGAGCAGCATGTGAATCAGAATCAGGTTCAACAGAGCGTATCACATCCAGTTCAGTCGAGTACACTGCCAAGGGTTCCACCCATTCAGAATCAGCCGCCGTCATGTTCGCTGTCATTGGGAAGACAGAAGATCACTAGAGTCATATCTGACCCTGCCCTTCAGCAACAGCACCTGCAAACACAGCACAGTATCAATCATCAGGGTATAACTGCACCACCAAAACCACCAAGAGTACCATACATACCGAACCATCAGCAACAGCATTATCATCATCATCATCATCACCACCAGGCTTACCAAGCGTCTGGTAGTGACAGTGGAAATGGGTCTGGTGATAGCGAATTTGAAATGAATAATTCAGGTGGTACCAATCCTACACTGCCAATAAAAGGTGTCGTTATCAGAAGTCATTATAACGTCATAGAGAGTACCAACAGTAACGGTAGTGACTACGAGCTGTCAACAGAAGAGCAGTTAGTGGTAGCAGCTCCGTCTCTAGAGATATCAACCGTTCTGGACCTTGAAGGATTTTCTACGTTATTATTACCGTCTGGGGATCATCGACCCTTAGACCCTACCGCTCTAAGGGGTGTCTCAGGAATGCTTCATGAATCCGCACCAAGAGTCCTTGCTTCGCATCTAACACGCATCGACCTAGAAGTGGCACTAAATCCAGGATCTGGTAACAGAAGTGGCTTAAGTGGCTTGGAATTGGCCACTTTACCTCACGGTCATCAAGCGAGGCTGGATCTCATAGAAAGGTCGGAATGCATAAAACTTCTTGTCGCCGTGACTGTCTTGGCCGGCGCCACTGCCATCGAAAGAGCCGCCACCATAAGCAAGTGGATAAGAGTTGCTGTCGACACGAAAACAGCCCTTGGGAATCTCTATGGCTTCTGTGGTGTTATGCTCGGTTTATGCTTACCTCAGATACAGAGACTGGCTAATACCTGGCATCTACTTAGGCAGAAACATACTGACGAAGCTTTCAGTTTCGAGGCTAAACTTAGGCCTACTTTACGTGCCATGAATGAATGTACCAATCCCCAAGCACCAAATACGACATTGCCACATCTATTACCTATCGCTCTTCTTGGTGAAAGAGGACCTGAAGATGTTCTAGGTATCTATAAGGAATCATTCATTGATCCCTCGAGGATTGAATTAAATAAATATTAAATATATTTCTTTTTTCAGGAACGGTCGCCCCCTCAGGATTAGCAGCAGCCATATTGTCTCCATGGGAGAATTCAGCGTCCGACTGTGGACTTTCTATTGTTTGGTCACACTTGGAGTCGGCCCGGAAGTTAGCAGAGAGTCTTCCACTCTTTCGTCGAAATGCCGAAATCGCCCTAGAGGGATGCCGAAGCGACGAACTTCTCACCGATGCGTTTCGTACGGAATTTCATATAAAATTCTTGTGGGGTAGTCGTGGCGCCACCGTAGCTCCCGAAGAGAGACACCTCAAGTTCACTCAAGTCTTGGACGCCATGTTCGACAAGTGTACAGCCACAGAAGTATCTGCGTGAACTCGTCGTCTGGCAACTAAGATGCGACATTGGATTTAAGTGGTCGATAGAGGAAACGCGCTGTTCATAAATTGGAATGTATTAACGATGCCGGATATCTCGTAACACTTTAAAACCCGTGACAATACGATTTGAGCGCGACCAAAATGTAGGGCAATGTATTTAGAAGGTATAAAGCACGCCTGATATCGTGTACTTAATTCTAATCGACTGTATATTCGATCAATATTAATTATATTGTACATGTTGTTCATGTTTGTTTATACGTACAGGGTGTAGCGAGTTTAGGTACTCAAAGCGATTCGATTTACTTTAATTCAAAACTAGAAATATTACACTGAATCGTTTCACGTATCTTGTTCATATGTCATGTAAGAACTATTTGGGATTTGATCCCACATCTTAATAACAAACATAATTGAACCTGATATATAAAAATACATCATTTTCATTAATACTTCTGATTCCTCTACCAATTTTCCTTATATAAAACAAAATTTTAAATTATGCATTCTTTTTACGTTAATGCGTTAGTTCTCCAATTTCACGTTAGATGGCGCAGTTGAGCGATTGATATAATTTTGTGAAATCCCGCTAGGGAGGACATGAAAAAAGTTTACAGTTACTAACAGAGATGACTAGGGAAATGCATAACTCTATGGAATCGCCTAAAACTGTAGCGTTGTGCATCTGCCTACTTATCTATGTTATTAATCTTCGCGAGAAAAATATTCCGTTAGTTTCTCAATTTTTCATTTTTTTTCATTAGGCGCCCCTGTAAATTGTTGTCTTTAGTAGCTTTGCGTTAATAAACACAACACGACTTAACTTGACACAAAGTGTATACATTGGGTCTAGTACGAGCATTCTGCTGAAGCTAACCAATCGTGAGGCTACGTCTTATGGATCTTGCACATCAAAGGCAGCAGGCAGCGAGCAGTAAATCAGTAACCAATAGGCTGAAAGCACCGAGCATCTCTATATGCCTCGTGATTTTGCTTTTGGATGAAAACAAACCTTAAAATGATCGTGCTGTCATAGAATTACAGTATAAAAGTGGATGATTGCTCTAAAGTGCCAATACCGAGTATTGTTATTTTATGTGACATTAAACCATTAATAAAGGAATTTCTACTTATTAACATAAACAATCTGTGATTAGAAATATATCATGCCCTTCCACCCTATCTCCATTGTTCCTTTTCATACACATATTAAAAACTAACTTGAAAATGATCACGTATAACGCATTTCCAGTTACGTAATCCTTGTTACTACGCGTAACTATGATTAGCTAGATTTATAAAATACTTATCAATTCGAATGATATATCAGCCAGTAAGGTTATGTGAATGCACGAGGTATGTCGTCGCTCACGGCTATTCCACTTGTGTCGAAACTATCCAAGGGGGTAATACGGATCCTGGGATGTAATCCCAGTCCTATGACACTTCAGGGTACCAATACGTACCTCATTGGCACAGGACTTAGGTGACTTCCTAGTAGGCCATAACATAATCACTAATAAATTTTAGTAAACGAATAAGTTACCAAAATGATCAGCAGTATTGAGACCCTATTGTTTCAGGCGTATTCTAATAGACTCTGGCGATGCCGAAACCGCGAGCGAGTATACTAAACTCTTGGAGGAAGTCCTGGATAACGAGGGTGCTACAATAGAACATTTAATCATTACCCACTGGCATCACGATCATATTGGCGGCGTTAAGCCGGTAAAGAATTTATTGAAACTTCGAAATACTAGAGCAAAATCACCCACCGTTTGGAAACTATCAAGATCCTTAGAAGATCGTGGGAATGATGGCCAGGAAGAGTCCTACTCTGTTGAATGGCGTAATATGAACGATGGTCAATTATTTGAAGTCGACGGTGCTAAACTTCAAGTTCACCATACTCCTGGTCATACTACGGACCATGCATGTCTGACACTCTTGGAGGATAATTCGTTATTTAGTGGGGACTGTATATTAGGCGAAGGCACAGCAGTCTTTGAAGATTTACACGACTATATCTTGTCCCTGGAGAAGATCATACAGATGACTCCAAAGGTCATTTACCCGGGTCATGGACCAGTCATTGAGAGTCCTGTACCACGCATTCGGTACTACATTAAACATCGTCAACAAAGGGAAAACGAAATCCTAAAGGTTCTGCAAGAACATGGAACTATGAACTCGTTATCTGAAATGGATATAGTGCAACGTATATACACGGTATTGAAATACACGACATCTACGTACTTCTCATTTTCTTAAAATCATATTTATTTATGTTTTGAAAATGTATGTTTGTGTATTTCAAGGAGACTCCAGAAAATCTATGGAACGCAGCTGCTGTAAACGTACGTCATCACCTTGAGAAATTGCTGAAGGAGCGCAAAGTACGTGGGGAAAACGGTGCCTGGTTTTCGAACGTTTGAGACAAATTAATATACTCGATTACATAACGATAAAAATGATGTAATCATTCACGTAATTGTTGTATTCATATCTCGTTACTACTTTACGCTTATTAAATATTTCATATTGTTACATCATGCTTGACAATTATACATTTTATAAAAGTAGTAGAATTGCTGGTCTGCATCAAAATATAGAGCGCATAAATTTCATTCAATAAACTGACGAATTATTTCCCACCGGATCAATGCGGTGTCACGATTTTATGCAAAAAAAGAATTGTTGTGAAACATTTATTCAACTTATAGGAAGTAACGATGATAGTACATGCTTATGACTTTTTTTAAAAATAAGCTCTGTATACTACTATGATGTGCGCAGTGTGTAGAATACGTGTCATAGATATTTTTATGATATACATAGAATATTGTTTGAATGAATTTGTTATTCAGTAATACAGCATTGGACATTTGTAGGTAATTCTGTGTTCCTTATATATTATATGCACTGTTGGCCCGTGATACATGGAATATAAGAATATACACATGCATTTGTGTTTGGTGTATTACATTGAGTTGACATAACAATATGCTCATATGACAGATATAAAATATATATAAAGGTAGCTCATGATACTAGATATATCAATATCTTCATATAAAATCTGTCTCTGCTACTAGATAATAACCTTGGTGAGTATTCATACTCTTAATTGTATTAGTAGTAGTAGTAGAAGTAGTTAGTAGTAGATTAGTAGTAGTATAGTAATAGTAATAATAGTAGTAGAAATAATGCTTAGCAACCCCTGCCTTTAATGAAAAGGGCCAGGAATATTGAGATGTCTCCTTCGATGTTGAAAATGCATTTGAATGGATCTCGCTATAAGATTTTTTTTAGTAAGCTCACTTTTACATTTATATCAAATGTATTTTTTCTTTGGGTAAACGTAAAAAATATATATTTATATATTTTTGTTTAATATTTCTTTTAAGATATATACTTTCATTTACTATTCTCCTCGTCATATAATATAATCTCTGTCATTTCTTTTATTCCTCTACTAATAGTTGATAACATCAACATAATCACATAATTTCTCTGCAATATCAGTAATAATTAACAACAAATTCATTATTAAACAATGTATAAGATACAAATTAAAACTTAAATTAACTTAAGAAACAAAGTCAAACAACAAAATGATTCATTGCGTTTAATGAAATCAAGTCAAAAGAAAGTTATCAATAATAATTTACAGAATCATACCTTAATGTACAATTAGCATAAATTGGCTACACTCAATTCCATGGCTTTTTTATTTTCTCTCTTCCCTTCTCCTTCCCTCCTCCCTCCCTGCCTCACTCACTCACTCACTCACTCTCTCTCTCTCTCTCTCTCTCTCTCTCTCTCTCTCTCTCTCTCTCTCTCTCTCTCTCTCTCTCTCTC